>JAQSVV010000015.1:4200000-4665272 GCA_036375495.1 Agrotis segetum | reverse complement strand
CATTTGAGGATGAAACAGACTTCTTATTTGGTTTATCTCTCTTACATGGGGAATTCCCTATAGACTCTTTACCGGGGTTTGCACCTAATCTAACTTGACAAACAATGTTGGACATGTATCCTTTGCTTTTCCGACGTGTTCAAATGTCTTAACGATTTGCTAAGATCCTGGATATCTGCCTAAAACTTAAACCGTTGATAAGTCTATATTGTAAGACATTACGTAAATGCATTCCCTTAAAGCCTTAAACATCACAGTCTAACCATTCCACATCTACAACATTTAATCAGAATAAAACTGTATCAATCTGACATTCTACAGACACCGCCATCTAGCGGACAGAACCGGTGAAACAGGTTCCCTCTCAGATTTTATCAAAGCACAAGTGTATGCACCTGTTAAAATCACTTACTTTTGTTCTTAAAGACATTTACGGGAGGGAAGAGGAAGGGAGGGGTCTTTAGAGGTACTTACTGAGTATTTCCAATAATGAGTACGGCATTGAGGAGCTTTACTCCGTGCAATTGTTTCTACGTGTTCTGAATGCGTTGAGGAAAAATATAGGAAGTGTAATGGTTGTTTTTGAAGTGTTTTGTCCTTATTTGTATGTTTGTTGAGAGCAAAATTGTATCTCGGAACTTAAAATGTACCAACTGAGTATAGAGACGCTTCTCCCAAAAACAACTGTTAGTCGAAAACTTCGTTGCTTCATCTGTTAAAGACTTCCAACAATTTTGGTTATCATTGCCAAATCTTTCATTGCCAATTAATCATTTATTACTTGCTAATTAACCACTAACGAGGCACCCACGTTTCCACACAAAGAATCGATATGACCATCACAATAACACGTCTCCAAGCCAACGACCCTGCTAATTTCCCGTCTTCAACAAAGTTATTAAACTCATAATTGCCTCTCGATACATTCATATAAAAACCGAGTTGGAACCGATATTATACACAATACCAAATCGATAACTGAATAAATTCATTCTCTGCGATCTGGGTCGCATGGCTCGCCAAAACAAATAAAAATGCACCGATAGTCTGTTGGAGCATCGACCTTGCATCCTCGAACACACACAGCCAAGCAAAAACACACCCTACCACCCAACAACACAACTGCAACTCCTCTGAAACCCTCCTCGAAAAATAAGAAAGCACAATTCAAGATGAAACCGAAGACGACAGCTGCACCCAATAAATTTTATACTCTATTAAAAGGCAGTAAAGCTGAAATTCGTTTAGTGTGTGTACGTAGGGTGCATGATAAAGATGCATTCATAGTGGTCCGTTATCGGCGAGACCGAGAGTAAATATTTCGCATTTCGCGTTATCTTGGATTAAAACGGCGTCGTACGGTTTTGAAATATTGAATTTAGACGATTGTGGGACGTTGACCAGATGCATTTGTGAGTCAGAGCACTGCACTGTCATCACATCGTCATCATACCCACACCTCGCTCCGCGAGTCTGACGAATGAATTCACTTTCGAAGGAACGTTGCGAACAAAAACGATGAGCGGTTCCTTTATTTTCTTTTGTGTCTCAGGGTTTCGTTCAGTATGCAAAGTTTATTGATTTATCCCGTTGCATATTCAGGACAGCGTCTACATTCTTTTGAATTCTTTCGGGAAGAAAATGTATTTATGAAAATATTATTTAAGCTGACGGGGTAGTTTAATTTAGACGAATTTAAATATTCATGTGGGTGTGATGTCAATGTTCTGGTTGCAAAAGAATAAAATATTTGTAATTCTAAGTTTCTTTTTTGCCAGAAATCGTAAAAGAGCAATGGACTCTGAAAGTTTGATTACTTCTTCGATGCATTTGCATACTAGTATGCAACTGATAGTGTTTTTTCTTCCTGTTTCTGACTACCGTGTTTGATTGGATGTTCGTTTACTTTTGTTGCAGATTGAAGCGAGCAGTTCTCGAGGGCGCCAGTAATAGTTCTGGTCGCCGTGCGTACACTGAGGAGGAGCTGCAGTCAGCCGTGCGCGACATCCAGTCGGGCCGGCTGGGCACCCGGCGCGCCGCCCTCATCTACGGCATCCCGCGCTCCACGCTGCGCAACAAACTCAATAAGTTTGGCAATGTCGTCGACCACGCCGACTCCGACAACGACAGCGATGCTGACCGCGCCGACTCACCGCCCTCCGTCATCCTCAAAATACCCACATTCCCCCCTCCTGATGACAAGAGTCCATCCCCCGCCGGACAACACCAAGCCCCCATCGCGCCCATAACACCGATGCTACCCACGGGTCAGCCTTCCCTCAAGGCCCCCTCACAGCTGCTGCTCCCGCCCTCGGTGTTCGCCGACCCTCCAGCAACACAGCACCTCTTCACGTCACTAAGTGATGTCATCGCTAAAAGCATCAGCCAAAAGTTCCAACAACCCTTAGATAGGCCGCACCACCAGTCCAGTGAAATGATGTACGCGCGAGGTCCTGACCGACACGTATCTGTAATCAAGACACCGCCTGACAACCAACGCTACCCTGCGCCCGGCAACTCCAAACAGATGCCCAACAACAATGGTCAGCCAGCCACCGGTGGCAAGGGCACGCGGCCCAAGCGCGGCAAGTACCGGAACTACGATCGCGACAGCCTCGTGGAGGCAGTGAAAGCGGTGCAGCGTGGCGAGATGTCCGTGCACCGCGCCGGCTCCTACTACGGCGTGCCGCACTCCACGCTCGAGTACAAGGTGAAGGAGCGTCACCTCATGCGGCCACGCAAGCGCGAGCCCAAGCCTCCGCAGGACGCCAGCAAGCCGCAGCCTCCGAAGCCGCAACCGCCCAAACCGCCGACGAAGCCGTTCTCCAACGGACTCAACGGGCCGGAAGCCCCGGGTTACCCTCCCGGCTACCCGTTCTGGCCGGGCAGCGGGTTCCCGCCACCACCTGCCCCGGACCTGTACGCCTCGCACATGATGCGACGACTACGCGAGGAGGCGCCGCCGCCCGCCAACGGCTCGTTCCTGGAGGGCATCATCCGCTCGAGCCTGGAGCGGCCCGCGCTGCTGCAGCGGCTGGCGGCCCCGCCGCGCGCGCCCGACGGGTCGGAGCCGCCGGCGCGGCGGCCGCGGCTGGACAGCTCGGACCAGGCGCTGGCGGCGGAGATGCGCGACGCGGTGCAGCGGCTGCGCGCCGACAAGCTGCGGCCGCGCGCGGGCACGCCGACCCCCCCGCCCGCGCCGCCCGCGGAGCCCCCGCCGCCGCCCGCCGCGCCGCCCGACCGCGCCTAGTGCGCTCCCGATCTCCTCAGTCTTTGTGATAATATTATGTAAAGTACATTCCGCCGGCTCGCCGACTCACGCTAGTGCAATACGGCCCGCTGAGGTTTGTCGTCCGAGACTCGCGTATCCGTGTATACTGTTGTAGTGACAATAACTTAGTCGCAGGCTTCTCCTCGTACCGCCGTGTGTCGGGTGACTTCGTCGCTCCTCGTCTCGGTATGTAGTGTCTCCTCTTTATGTTTCCGCTTCCTCGGTCAGTCCGGACAGTCCTCACACACACGTATCCACATCGACACATAATCACCAAATATCACAATAGTTACCTAAAAGTCACAACCAGTTCAATATATCACAGCTTTACTAATGCAATATCACAATATTATAATAGTGTTTAGTGTCCCATGACAGAGATTCGGATGCCGTCGGTTGTGGCTTGCAGTCGCGTTGATGTACCTAACGTAAACCTTAATCACTAATCTTAAATGAGTTCTAGTAGGTACGTAGTATGAACTCTCTTGTTTCCTGTGACTCCTCGCTTACGTGACGCTCAGTCGCAATCCGTTTACTTTGTCTTCTAAATTCATGTTAGATGGGAACCTTTGTAGGGTAGAACGACACTGCACGTTGCAAGCGGCGCCAGGGTTGTCCAAAATTCACGCAAATCCAGAGAGCCTCAAATTTTGACCTTTTTTTTAAGTAAAAGACAACCAAAAGTTAACGTTATAAAATTAACTATTTAAAATAATTTTTAAGTAATTAAAAAAAAACAATGTAACAAATTAATTATAAAGCTAGCTATGAGTGTAAATGTTATCGATTTTTAAGTGAACTATTGCAGATTTTGTGCGGTGTTTTTATAATTAGATAGGTAATATATTGAATGAAATTATTAGCGCTATTGGCGGGTAGTGCGGTTGTGGTATTGTTGGTCGCGCGTCGCGCGTCGTGGTCGCGTCGATGTCGCGTCGCCCGCGGCCGAGGCAGGCACGAGCGGCGTCTTAACCGGCCCGACTTCGGCCTCACGGAGCTATGTTCGGACTTATGTGCAATTATTATTTTGTATAAAATAGTAATTTTAACTGTGTCTAAGCTAACACGTGGATTTCCATATTACTGAATGTGATATTTAGGTATTACGAGTGCGGTTTGATCACGATTTGACGACCTGCGGGGACCGCCGGGCCCCACCGTTATATACACGTACGTACATTAAATACATCTAGTGAACTTATATATTTTATGTACTATTATTGTATCTTAAGAAGATAATATTCTTATTTTTCATGGTCCAAGTTTTAAATGTTTTATCGACTATACAAAATGTGGATAATCATTATTATATTCTTGTCGACTTTAAAAATTTAAATTAGCCCAAAAATCCTCAAAAAAAAATGATATCTTCAAATTTGTGAAATTTTTTGGTGTTCAATCAAAAATATATTATGGAAGTACGAGATGAAAATGTATACGCTCTCCAGAATTAAATTTAGGTAAAAACTATTTGGATATAAAATTATCATACGATACTTATTGTAAGTTATGTGTACATGTGCGCCTCATGGAAATTAAGAAGTCTTTGTATTATGTATGTAATTAAAATATACATAATTATATTATATACAAGTTAAAATTTAATGTCGTACATTTTTCTTCGGAGACCACAAGTGATGTGCAAAATAGAAGTACATGAGATTGTTCTCGACATTTCGACATCATATTCTATTAACTATATTATCCTCTCGGACCGAAACAAAACATTTTATTATATACAAGTGATATTTGACGTCATTATCCAAAAACAAATACATATCCCCAATGGCGAGATGTCGAGCTATCTCACTAAATGGTAAAAAAAAACAAAAATTTTTATATTCAAAATTTTAACTAGTCGATAGCATGTCTTTCACTTTTGTTTCTCTGTGCATAATTTTCGACGTCTTTTTAGCATTTAATCTTAAAAAAGTTAATCTATAAAAGTTATGTGCATTTATCTGAGTGATGAATACTTTTGTATATTGAAAACAAAATATAAGATTATTTACCGTCGTGTTGACATCCCTACCAGACCGCATTTCGAAAAATTTGAACTTTTGAAGATCGAACAACCTTTTTTTTCTCAAAAATACGTACACGAATCTGTGTGTTATGCCTGACATTTGTTGATAGCTTATAACAAAAAAAAACGGTTATTTTGTGTAAGTATGTACAGACATAGGATGGGACAATTTGCAAAGAGAATTTAGATAATAATCAACATTCCGTTTAGAATGTTATTAGATTTTTTTAATTAATAATATAACTATTTTTTTGCATCGGGAACAAATAATTATGTTGTTTAATCTTATTTTGTAACGTTAGTTAATTTTTAAGTGGCTTTATTTTATAAAAATAACCTTTATATATGATTTTAATTGTCATATTATATTGAGATGTTATACATTCATTGTTTTTGTGCAAAGTGTTTGGGGTTCTATTCCCGGTTAAAGAGAGTTGCGACTGATATGTAGTAGAAAATAGTCGAGTGCTGGGGCACTGGCTCGGTCGGTACAAATGGTATACACCGCCTTAACACTTAAAAATGTTATTAACAGTGATCTCTACTACTTAAAATAATCATCAAGGCGAGGCGAACGATGGAAATCTACTTAAATGTAACGTAGCATACTAAATAATCCGTTCGCTAAATAGCATGCCAAATATCACAGTGTGTTAAGTAGCATGCTAATTTATAAGTTTAATAATTTCCGTAACGTTGATTATTTTTTGAGAAAAACAGAAACAAAACTGCTGTTATCAAATCACATGAAACCAAAGGAGAAATAAAATATTTACAAAAACAACAACTGCCTCCGTTCAAATACCTCATTTCAAAATAGCGATGCAAAGTTATTATCATATCTCGAAACATATTTCATTGGTGTTCTACATGTAGTTTGAAAACAACAGGTTTTTTTTTTTAATTACGGAAGAGGTCACTGGTTTATTAGTGAATCATTTTTATTGTATATTGTTCAATCATTTTTCCACATAGTTTAAGAATTTTAGTTAATATTGTAGTGTACTTTTCAATTAAATAGGTAGTCCGTAGCAATTCTTTAATATTTTCTTGTTAATTTTTTTTTTTCGTAAATGTAATAAACAAAAATCTGTGTAAGGGTTAGGTTAGTCTTGAACGGTCCTCAACTGGTCCAGGAACAAAAGACAATGAAGGGAAAGTTGCATTTTTAATTAAATCATTAATTAATTATATATCTTTATGTGACCGCGGCATTGCTACTCGTATCCGATACGTATATTCTAATACGCGTATCCGATCGAACTGCAAACAATGACACAATTTTTAAATTCGACTTTCGAATTAAAGAATTCGAGCTTTGAATTTGAACGTTTACGTTCGCGAGTTACTCGTAAAAGACATTGCCAGGATGTTGTTTACGAAGCATTTTTATGGACACAAGTTGTTTGTTTGTGTGACTGTACCTAACTTCGTGTCGGATTCTAATTATACACCGTGTCACCGTGTCTGTTCGATCATACGGGAGATGTTATACTTAGTTGTATTCTACTTACAACACTGTGCTCATCTGTGTATAGTTGGAAACCGAACTTTCTATAAATGTAAGAATCACCTATTGTCGTCACTAATTGTTTTCCCTTTTACATCTTGTATGTATTTCTAGATGGTTAATTTTAAAACATTAATGATTATTGTACTATTATTACAATAATTGACTTATTATTATTGACATTTAGCATTATCGTGGAAAGGTATAGAATAAAGAATGAAAGTTTTTTAATGTCTTGCTAGACGCAGTTCGCGAATGCACATTCGCGTTTTTTTTTATAAAAAATTATGTACAACAAGAAGCATTTAATTTTAGAAATATTAAATACCTATAATGTTATAAATTTATTGAAACCGGTAGCAAATCAGATGTTTGCTATCTTGATGTATTTATTTTGAATTAACGCTTAAAAATACTACATCACACTGCTGGGGAACATTTTCTTAGAATGTTTTCTTTGCAACATTTATTATTGGGATTCTTTTTGTGATTTAAAAATGAAATCAGTTAGGTAATGGACCAATGTATAAGCTAGATAAAACTGTTATTTCCTAAAGAATCGATAATGGCTCACGTTTTTTTTTATAATATATAAACTGCGAAATGAGCTAACAAGATCAAATTATAATATTGTTATTTAATTATTGAGTACAAGTTTTAATGAAATATTTTTTTTTCAATATACCTTACTCGCCTCTTTATTTTTGTTATTTTGTTCCTTTAGTTTTTATTATTATTGTTTAAATCATAAACAGATGATTAGATTTCGAGTTTAATTTAAGCGACTCATAATTATTTTTATTATAAATTATAAAAATATTATATATCTTTCAATTCCTCAGTAAGAAAAGTGATGTTTATAGGTTATTTCAGAACCCATATCATGAACGAACGAAAATCGTAAAAATTGGCGAATAAAATGTGATTGGCACAACACTATTGTATTAAATCTAGTCAAATTTTTAGGATGGTGAAAAAAATTGAGAAGCTAAGCTTACGATGATTCGACTGAATTTTTGATAAAAAAAAAAATTAAACAAACGTCCAAAACCGTCGCTAGGCGACTTAAAAAAAAAGTTGATTTGAAATTGTGGAATTGTAGCCGATGTTTGTAAAAATACTGTTTTCTTACTTATACTGTAACTTGAATAGGATGATTTCGAAGTGAAAAAGTAATGTTTTTTCATATGTAATGTCCTTTTATCTATAGGATCTTTATACCTTACGTTAAATATCATAATGAAATGGCTGGTTAGGCAGGTGTAATAATGTGCGAGGATATTTAAAACCTGTATACAATAAATTTCTTTCATTTGTTGAAATTTTTTATTGTTTTATTTCACGCACGGGCCCATTATGTGACTAAAGACTTAGCATATCTAGGTACAATCTTAGTACTTATCTAGTTAACGGTACAAGTGTCTGTAATTATGAAAGACAGCTGACTTAAAATTGCATGTTGTTGGTATAACTATAATTTTCATAAATATTTTATTAAGTATCGGTTACTCATACATCTCTGCTGAACTCTTCGGGCCTACAAGCCGTATGTTTTCTTACGCAAATTTAAATTTTGATTACCATTAAAGAAAAAAAAAGTTAGTTTCCATGGAACATTGGCCAAAAATCCACTTCGATTTTCAAAAGAAAAAAAAAATGAAGATCGTCTTAATATAAGCATAACATATGCATAGATGCTGTTTCGAGGCGGGGATAATTCCGGTAAAGAAACACAAATGTAAGGGACGTAAGTATGAAATTGCGTAAGTACATACAAGTCGTAAGCTACATACAATTAAAAAAAATTGTTGAGTTTGAAATAAATTCAAGGCTCTAAATGGCTCGAGTTACACACGGTGCTGCTCGCCAGTTCTTGAGAACTTGGCTTGACACGCTACCGCGTGTCTCAATAATACAGGGTTTCTTGTAATTCATCGAAATCTGTCAGAAGCTAATAGGGGAGCCAAAATGCAAAAATTTGAATTTACCTCTTAATGAAGTTAATAAAATAAAAGACAT
This sequence comes from Agrotis segetum, assembly GCA_036375495.1. Taxonomy (NCBI): domain Eukaryota; kingdom Metazoa; phylum Arthropoda; class Insecta; order Lepidoptera; family Noctuidae; genus Agrotis; species Agrotis segetum. Next base: position 4,656,446 of record JAQSVV010000015.1, on the reverse strand, counting down.
GAAAATCTGATAAAATACCTATATATTTTCTAAGAAAAAACACACAAACAACTTCATTATTTCCATCATAACTTAGTTCAGTTATTTAAAGGTGCTAAATAACGCAGTTATTTTTTTTTATCGACAAACATCTAAATACAGCTTGGCCAGAACGTTTTGAAACGAAACTAATATTTTTGTTTGCTGACAACGTTTTAAAATCTTTGATATTTCATGTAAACAAAGACGCAGGTTTTTAAGATTTATTATTGTGCCATTAAACTAAAGTAATAAGTGAAAAAAAATCATTCAAAGTGCTGGTAGGGAGAGCACAGTGGCGACTTCTGGTTTTCTACTCTAATTTGCCAAGCTGTACGTTTTTCTTAAAGAACACAACTTTATGTTTATAACAATAGCTAAACTGCGATTATTTTGGCACAAACATTCCACGCCTCTACATAATATATAATAAGTAGTTAGTTTCATTTAGGGCTGATTTTTCAATAGCCAGTTAGACCTAGTTCAGCAGACACGGCGGGAACCGCGCGATAAAAAATGTCAAACCGTTACTTTAATTCCTCATTTAGAGGTTAACTGGCTATTGAAATATCAGCCCTAATGTTTAAAAAAATACATTGCTACTATTAAAAAATATATGTATTATGTTATTGTGGTGTAGGTTACATCATCATCATCATCTTCCTGCCCTTATCCCTTTTTATTTGGGTAGGCTACATAAAGAGATATTTTTTTAAAATATCTCTTTATGTAGCTACATAAAGAGATATTTTTTTAAAATATCTCTTTATGTAGCCTACCAACCAAAACATGTGTGTTTGTTTACACTTTTGGCAGCAGCCAAAAGTGTAACCTTAAGGTAAATAAAATAGGCAAAATAGAACACACAGATCAATAACCTGGATTATGTTTATTTGGATCGATGGTTCATCATCATCAGCCTAAGCTTCCCACTGATGGGACACAGGCCTCCTCTCTGTGGGCCGTAATCCACCACGCGGGCCCAGTGCGGATGTCACAAGTCTTCGACTTATTGGTTCTAGGACATGCCGGTTTCCTCACGATGTTTTTCTTCACCGTTTGAGAGCAGTGATGGTGAAATAAATTACACAAAGTAATGCACCTGCCTGGATTCGCACCCACAACCTACAACTCGTAAGTCGGGGCCGATACCACTAGGCCTCCACTGCTCCAGATCAGTGGTTACTTACACATTATTGTATTGATTATTTGGGTCCAGTTCCTTTCTACTTTAATAGCGTCTTTGAGTCCTCAGTACTGGTGTCTGGACATTGTGGACACTCCAACAGGGACATGGACCACAATGGATGTATGTATGTGTAGGTACAATATAAGTTCATTAAACGTAGGTAACTAACTAGTATACTTTTAACTCTGATCTAAGAAATAGGTAGATAGAGCGCCCAGAACACGCGAGTGTGTCCACCAAAGTTAATACAAAATCAAAATGGAATACAAAGTCGCGACAGTACTAAGTTACACGACATACCAAGCTGCGCGTCGTTGTTGTTGTTTGCCAAAATATGCCATCTTGTGTCTTTAACCATTGTAAAAGTTGTTCTCAAAAACAAAGAAAACGTTATGGAATGTAATTCGATTTGATTTTGTATTTACTTTGGTGGACACACTCGCTTGTTCTGAGCGTTCTATCTACCTATTTCTTTGATGTAAGACGTTTAATAAGTAGTAGCTGAAACCACTAATAAATGAACATAGGAACTTTTTTATGAGCTGTCGAAACACGGTTCCACCATAGATTATGACGTCAATCATTAAATTGCCAACTCATCAATGAATAAATAATATATACAATATTATTATTAATTTCAAAGGTATTATTTTGGTGTCAACAATGCAATTTCAAAATGAAGCAACGTCCGTAATGTCACAGTATAAATATCTACAGTAGTGGATCTCGGCCGCATGATAGAAATAAATACCTACAGCCGCGCGGTACGTAAACATGCGTTAGGGCTGTCCGACCACTGTGCGGCGAATCGCTCGCGCAGGCAGTCGGCCTAATGCAACCGAGTGCGCACACTCAAAAACGGAGCGAACTATGTCTGCGCGAGCCCTAGTTACACCTACTGTTATCTACGTTCCTAGATTAATATTCATGACTGTGATATGGTTTATGTAGTACACTGTAACGTTGATTGTACACCGTACCGTAGGTAAATGAAGCTCACTGCTTCATTTCCGTGTCCGCCGACAATCCCACCGCGCCGTCTTTACTTTGAATTATACAAACTAACAAAACACACATGCACCGGAGTTTTAGTAATCTGTGGTTTTAGCACAAGAGTAAGTACCTACCGTATTATGATTCATTCAGAACCGCCTTTAACTTACCTATTTCACTTGTCTCAGTAACTCTCCTTTACTTTATTCATATAATTTACTGTATTTATTAATCCAAATACCCTTTTTTTCGTGAGATAAAAGAAAATACATAACCATTAAAAAGCCACACATTATGCACGTACCTACGAGCTACTAGTAAGTAAAATTATTTTATAGTCAGTACTTACATTTCAGAGGTTGCAGGTAATTTAAATAAAAATAAAAAAAACTTATGTCTCGATGCGTTATTGTTGAATTTATACACCCAAAAACAGCACAATATTTTCTACTCGTCATATTAAAATAGGTACTTAAAATGATTTTGCTAAAAAAACAACACACCGTCCGTTCGTCACTACGGTACGGCCGTGACTGTCTGCGCCCCGAGCGCGCCCCGACATCGAGCGCGTAGGTATAGCTCGCGTTTCGTCCGTTTGTAGGGAGATCAAATACTGATAGATATTATTACCGTGGTAATGTAGAGCTTAATTTCTGCTTCTAAGCAAGCCATATTTTGTTATAATTATTATAATAAGCCGAATACAATTACCCAACTCGTAACTCCATTGAATCCATAACAAATTACATGAAATTAAATATTCTCATCCTATAATTGTATAAATAAACGGATGTAATCTAGTTAACTACCGATAAGTAGGATAACAATAAAATATGCCCGGCGGCCATATTGGTTTGCCGCCAAAAAGACAAAAACGCGCGCTAATTTGACAGCCGCGTCCACCAAATGTCATATTAACTTATTCGGATATTTGTATTGAAAGGAAATATTGGTATTACAGATATTTAATGGTGACTGGCATTCTAATGGACTGGATTCCGTACGAGTTAAAATAAAGTTTTCAGATCAAGAATTGAATTAAAGATGCAGGCGCAAATATTGAATTTGAGTTTTTTCATCTACTGTAATTATTGCAAAAGTTCCAGAAAAAGTGACATTCTCTCAGAAAGAAATGAATATATTTATCTAAGTGGGTAGGTATTTGATTATGCTACCAAAAACGAATTACAATCAGAAATTCGATTATTGTAACGCAATATCTGTGGCAGTGCGCCATAAACAAACAGTTCTCATCTCTTCAGTTGCCTTCTTATGGATACCAACTCAGGATAGGTATAAACCAAAATTTTACTGACATTTTACGGAACCCAAAACTCCTCTAACAAAAAAACACAGCAGCAAGAATAATTTCAACCACAAATAACGGGCTTCCTCAACTAAAGCATTATTTCGATCTTCAACCATTTTTCACGTTGCCAGCGGGCGGACCACTTGCGAGCAAGGCCTCGGTTTTGGTATTGTAAAAAAAGTAAATTTCAAGATGGCGGGCCAAAGAAAAAAAAAACAAAATGGAACCCGTTCGAAGCGGCACCAATTTGGTGGTTATTTTTGCTAAGTAAGGGCAATGTAACATCTATTTTTGTAAAGAAAATAATATGCTAAGTTTAAATGCACTCTGCGGTATTTTTAAAATTATTGGTTTTAAGTCAGGTAGCATTGAATTGTGTGTTTTTGAGTTATTTAATTAGAATGTGTAACTGTTTTTTTTTATTATTCTTTTAAGGCTTTTGTTTCGCGTCTCCCGCAATAAAAATTGGAAGTAAAAGTAAGTAATTTATAAAGTAACAATAGATGTGGACTTGTTAAGTCCTTGTTAAATTTGTTGCTAGGTCAGTTTTATCTCCATTGTTATCAGAAAAAAAATTAGGTATAGAAAAAGCATGCAAGCAAGCAAGCAATGAAATACCTAGGTACCGAAAAGCAATTGAACTTTTATGACAGTAATATGCTTACCTACATTTAGAACATTATTTACTGCATATATTACATAATCCCATACTTATGTTAAATAATCGCACCTCTATAAATCATCTTTATTTCACTAACAACTTTCTTTAAAATTAATATTAATACAAAACAAAATCCGTACTGTACTTAACTTCTAACTTATTCCAAAATACATAAATCAATCGAATACCTTATAAATCATGACACCAACCTTACATAACTAAAATACAACCCAGAATTAAAAAAAGAACGACCACACATCCTAACACCCAAAAAAAAAAAATCAATGTACCAACCTCTAAGCCTAACTCACATAAAAAAAAATACTTAAACATAATATTATGTATTACAAAACCTACCTCAACGATATAAAAGTTCCAAACACAAAGAGTTCCGTCTACAACAAAAAGAATGAAAGAAATCACCGTCCAACCCTGACCCTGCGCAAGCGCCGAACGAGACCGAATTCAGTCGAAATAAGCCGAATCGTCGCCAAAAGAGTTACCATGACCTTAGTCTTGACTTGAAGCTTCTATGTGTGCGTTTGTATGTAATTCGGGTACTTTGACTGGTTGGCAATTTTTTTTTATTTGTGTGGCCAAAGAGTAGTTGGGCGGGGACCGCGAGTAGGGTTAAGGGGAATTGGTTTGGGAAAGGTCGTGGAACCTCTGAGAGGACTTTTGCATAATAATGGTCGTGGACGTAGCCAGGAATGAAGCAAATTACATTAGCGATAACTAAAAAGGGGTTTTGGATATAGATTTTGTATTCGATGGAATGACTCCCCTTGAAAGCACCTATAACACTATGGTAACCACATCGCGACTGTAAGTATATTTTACTCCAAAAAATATCTTTTTCATTCTCATACAGCTTCATACCACGAACGTTCTTAAAGTTTTAGAAAATACAGTATCTCTACGATAACTAAGCTTGATAGGGAATCAAGCTGATCATAGACCTATTAAAAAAAAGCTCATGAAATGAGAGACCAGAAATTTTTAAAGAAAGTTATTAAACTTTCTCTCCGACATTTCTCATCTGACCACAACCTACTCTATGCCATGCAATTCGGATACTTTTTGTCGGGAGTTCGTGCGATCACACACACCTGCACAAACGCTTGCACATGCACGATGCGCGAGTGTGTGCGCATTTTCGCGGCGTGCAGTTGTTTGGGCAATGCACTCTCGCGCACAATGCCACTGACCTTGGTCTTGCGGCGCAGCTGCGTAGGGACGATTCGGCCCGCCAATTCGGCGTCGGTTTGTGCCTTTTTTGTTTTTTGGTGTCTAGGATTTGTGTGCTATAATTGAGGTAGGTATGTGCGCATACACAGCGCGATAGGGTTGAGTTGAAAAGGAATTTGGAATGTCTGCCCAAAAATCTGGTAAAAAAAGAGGGTCAATTCTGACGTTGTAGATAGAGATGTGATTATGGAAGAAAAAGGAGGCAGAGTTCCCAAAAAAAAAAAAAAAGAAGATTGGGGTTCGCGGGCCTGTCTGAAAAGGTAACCGTGGCCCTGAAACGTAAAGTGCAATTGAAGGAACACGATGGGTTTTAGTTTCGTATTGTGTTAAAAATGAAAAGTTCTACATTTTTACGCTTTTAATGATGTCAGCATGAAAATATTGTTTGAACTAAGGTAGGTTAGGTTAAGGTAGGTTATTAAGGTAGTAATGGTTATGAATGTTGATGGATGGAGACGAAGAGGAAGGCCAAAGAAAATATGGATGGATTGTGTAAGGCATAAAGTCAAAGAAAAAGCAGTTAATGAAACTGTGACGAGAATAAGGTAGAATGGATGAAAAAAACGTGTTGCGCCAATCACAAGTAAAATGGAATCATGGCAGGAACATGATGACTAAGCTATTATCTAATATCTATAAACGGATCAGGATCGATCAGGATCAGGATGTCGGAAACGGCTCCAAGGATTTTCATGAAAGTTACATATTAGGGGTTTTTCGGCTCAAGGAATCGATTTATCAAAATCCCAGGTTCGAGAAAAGCTCGGTTCCCAAGATATTAAAAATTATAAGCAGTCTTGATATGGACATATTATGATGAGAAAGGATGACATGTGACTAAAAGAGTGATAGGTAATGAATGTTGATGGATGGAGAGGAAGAGGAAGGCCAAATAGAGATGTGAAAGAAAAAGTTGTAGTAAGTAAATGATGATGGATCTTCTGACAGAGCAGTTTTTTTTTTAATTGTCATCAATAATGCGAACAGAGCAGTGGTGGCCCAGTGGTATCGGTCCCGACTTATTACTAGTTCTAGGTCGTGGGCTCGAACCCTGCCAGGTGCATAACTTTGTGAAATTTATTTCATCACCACTGTTCTCAAAACGGTGAAGGAAAACATCGTGAGGAAACCGGCATGTACAAAAAGTCGAAGACATGTGACATCATCCAACCCGCACTGGGCCCGCGTGGTGGATTATGGCCCACTCCCTCTCACAGAGAGGAGACCTGTGTCCCAGCAGTGGGAACATTATAGGCTGATGATGATGAATGCGAACAACAAGAACACGGCCCAACTGATAGAAGGCGGTCACCGTTGCTTATGAACGCCTGAAACACCAGAGCCTACGTGTTGCCTCAGCTGCCAAATCTTTTTCATTCCCTTTTTGAAGAGCCCCAATTTGTAGCTCATTGTGAAAACCTCGGAAAGGAGGTTATTACATTTTAAGAATGGAAGAAGAAAACGTGTTTGCTGACCCCAAGTAAAATAGGTTGAAGGCAGAAAGTTAATGATGATAATTTAGACAAGAATGATGATATTGGAATAGAAAAACCTTAGCAATGTGACTAACAACAACAAATCATACCTTCAGTAGCGTTATCAGTAGTTCAGGCGCTTTTAGATTTTAAAATCAAAGTTTCAATGAAGGTTTTAATAACTTAAATACAGTCTGCCAATCAGAATGATATCGAAAGTTTTACGACTGGTATTGGATTTTTGTATTCGATTTTTGTTTAGTACAGGCATGCCACATGGGAAGATATTTTTATGATGAAGCCTGTTGCCACCTGTCTTAGGTTTGTAAGGAAAAGTGTGCATTATCATAACTATTTTGTATTTCAACGTATTTTTGAGTACAGATGAAAAGTGCTTGATGCATTACCATTATCAATTTTAAACTTAAAGGTATTTCTGAGTACAGATGCTAGCATGAATGGGCCAGTTACTGGGTTATGGAGGTCTGATAAGCAGTCGCTCCATGTAAAATACTGATATTCAGCTGCATCTGGTTCGACTGGAAGCCGACGCCAATATAGTTGGGAAAAGGCTTGTCAGAAGATGAGGCCCTAGCATGAATTCTACTTATTTGTATAGCGTACTTGAAGAAGGTATAGATATTTATCTATACCTGCTATACCTATATGGAATATGGAAAAGCGCTTCTAGTGTACGAACGAGATGCTACATAATTTTATATCCATCAAATTAACGTCAAATTTCCCACTTACTTTATGTCCCAAGAACGTGAAAACCCGTGCTATTGCAGCAAAAAAAATTGCAATAAGCTACAGTGGCAGTTAACCGCAAAAAAAGTGGAAAGATCTTCGTCAAATGATGATGTTTTTTGGCAAATAAATAAAGACGGCAATGCAATTAACCAATGTAATATTCCCTACATATCTCAATTGGTATTAATTCGCTACAACTCATTAAACAAGTTAATTAGCCCTTGCAAATTGATAATAAGACAACTGATCGGGAAAGGCCACAAGTTACTTAGTACTAAAGGGCTTCACACACAGCAGCTATAATGTAAAGATGTACATTATAGCACGATACATCTCATTACATCTTTACATAGAGATTCGAAGATGTAAAAATATACATTATAGCTGTCGTGTGTGGTCTCCTGACGATTTCTATGGAAAAATGTAATAAGATGTATCGTGCTGTAATGTACATCTTTACATTATAGTTGCTGTATGTGAAGCCCTTATGGTACTAAGTATTGACTAATGACACAACTTTGTCACTTGACAAACTGTCATTACATGCCAAAGTGTCATTTGTTGTCGTTTGAAATTGCTAGACAACATGTTTTTAAAAGTAGATTAAAAATTCATCTTTTGAGAACGAGGTATTACCGATTGAAGGACGAATTAATTATGGTAGGTACTTAGTAGAGAATTATGGAAGAAAATTGTGCGAAAACAACACTAATTTTTTCTTGAAAATTGTCAATTTGAAATTGTCAAAGTTCCAGTTTACTTTACGTCTCAAATACTGAAAATTCGTGCTAAGGGTACTGGTTGGGCCCAAAGTGAAGGGGCCACTGACCCGAAATAACCTAAATTACCTTGTCAAAATAAGTCAATGACTGCACTGAATTGGCCACAATTTAGATGCACTAGTCAACTTGTTAACAATGCGAGGGCCAAAGCGTTTAGTAACCCATGAGTGCGCACTGAAAATGCACCAAATTACCACCAATCTGCTATTATTTGGCGAATTATTGTGTGATGGGGTCAAAATACTTTTAGTAGTATTGGAAATAAAGTAATGATTTAATCTGTTCTACATCCAGAGAATTTGCTTGACATTTTGGCAATACAACAATAAAACTGTAAGTAAGGCTGAGACTCCACCAAAGCTGTGCGAGTCGAGACGTGTTTTGAACAACCAATAGAATTGTGTTGCCGGAGTGGAGCTGTGTCAATGATGCAATTCTATTGGTTGTTCAAAACACGTCTCGACTCGCACAGCTTTGGTGGAGTATCGGCCTTACCCTTTATTTTATTTTACCGTTTCGACGAGTAGGTACCTACTAGTTTTGGCCTGCTCCCAGGAATCAAATCACTTTTTTATTATCGTGAAATCATCAAATGAGCCCCTCCCGCCCTGAACGGGAAAGTGGTCAAATGCAAACATATGGTTAAAAAAAAAAAAAACATTTATATTTTCTGAAGCCCAAAAACTTATTCTGTAGACCGATGAACTTTTTTAAGATTCATTGATTTCACAATCACAACCTCTCACAGGCTGACTAACGCAATATTATGGATTTGAAAAAAAAAAAGGAACTAGGTGGCTTTTGAAAAACCATGAAAACCGATATATTCACCTGTCAGTGCATTTAGCACAAAAAACAACAATTAAATTTACCTACGACTACAAAATGGCGGACACGACACGCGAGCATACCTCTTTAATACAAAAATTACTAGCAGGTGACCACTTTTGGTGCTAGTTTCATTAAAAAAATATGTTACACTAGCTGCTGATAGCGACTCTGTCCGCTTTTTAGTAAAAAAATGCCACGGGAACACAAAAATCAGGATTTAAAACTATCCCATGTGTTACTCTAAGTGCTGATTTTTCAATAGCCAGTTAACCTCTAATTAGTCTGTGGCCGGGATCAGCGGCGTTACGTGCTTTCCTTGACACGGAGGTAACTCGCTATGACAGATGGTCACCCATCTACAGACCAAACTCGGAAAGCGCGGTTTAACCTGGAAGATCGGCCTGCAGTGTGTGGCTGATAACATTTAAAGAAGAGTGAATCTATCTTCAGCAATAGGTATAATTATGTATTTGTCATAAACCTAGATACTTTAATTGCCCCTAAAAACTAAATAGGTATGCCATCGCATATCGCATGCCATGTAAACATGAAAGATACTATGTGATAATGTGAATAACTTGGTCACTTGAATTCAGCATTTTATATTTATTTATTGGAAAAGCTCGCGCCATTTATTTACTTTTGCCTCCAACTACAAGAAAGTTCCCATGAATTTTCCCTTTTTACAAACCGTGGAACAATTTAAGGCTATAAACACAATAATTAACAGAAATAAAGCTTAAAAACCACTCAAATGGTTTCAATTATGTGTTTTTAACCCTAAAAATTAACGTTCCTGTGTCCATCGCATGTACCCAGAACATTAGCTCAATATATAACTGTTTTCGTTGAAAATACTAATACCATCGCGTTTTAGTGTTATCGAAGTTTTTTTTTTTAATTTTTTAGGGATAGAATTACAGAAATGTCAAAGGGTAGAAGTTAAACATTGAAGTCGGTAATCTATCTTGTATGTACGCAATTTATGTATACCTACATTATTTTCGACACATGCCATACTAAGTAATATTTGTAATAAGTGTCGAAATTGATCGTACAGGCATGAAAGATCTCTCTGAAAAAATAGTTTTTTTTTTAAATAAAATGTTGGAACGAACTGGACACGTTCCTTCCGAACTGGAAGGAGGACGCTCAGTATAGTGAAAAATAGAAGAAATGGAGGCTTTCGCCTAGGAGGTGGACAGAGCAGGCTAATAGTAAAAAGAGAATGTCTGAAGTTCATTAGTTACACAGTATGCGAAGCCGGGGCTGTATTGATGGAACCTGATAATATTTAAATAAGATTGACTCATATATGACTGTCAAAAGATACATAGGATACCCCACTTTTAGTTAAAGGTGGGGTGGCTTTTTTTATTATCCTAAGCTAAGTTATCAAATGAGTCCTGCACTGTATGTATGCTCCACCGTGTCCTCCGGGCGATTCTCGCTGTGGTGACACCCAGGCGTTTCTTCCTTCCCAATTAGACACAGGAACCTCTCGAAACTTTCATTTCCAGTGAGGACCTGTTTTGAGCGGAAGGTGAAGACGTCGTGAAGTCTCTCCAGCCACTCCTCACGTGCTCAATGGTGGGGTGGCTAAAGGATTGAAAAGAAAGAGGAAAAAGATACGAAACGAATTCATGCCGTCTTCAAACAAAAAAACACGGGTATTCCGCGGTAAATACTATTTTAAATTTTCACAATTTAAACACTACCTACGTAATATCCTAAGCCCTATTATTAGGAACCTATTAGAACAAAGGTCATTGCATATTTAGTTCATTAACTAAAATATGAAGTTACCTTTATGTTTAGCTTAGAGAGCTAAAACGACGACGGAATCCCTTCTTTTTGGGGTCTATTCTAGGTTAACTCTGTAAATGACGAGCGTTCGATAAATTAGTCGCACACAAGACCTACTTTATGCGACAAAATTAACCAAGAAAGTGTCATGACGCCATTTTGTGATCCTAAGTTCGCTTTTCTAACATTTACAAAAACTTTAAAAAAAAAAGTACCGACTTCAAAAACAAATACAAAAAAAGTTTAAAATAACCTTTCTTTCGGAAGTCGGTGGCTTTGATTTTTATATTATTTCATTGACTATTGCCACATCCTTTTTTAGTTTATTTTATTAAATATTCAACCCAAATTCTTGTAAAATACAAAGTTTTCTTACATGATGTGCACTAATCTTGTAATCCGTCACAACGAAAAAATCTATATCTCTAAAACTACTGAACCGATTTTGATGAAACTTGCAGTGTACCCTAAGTTGAACAATACCTAGTACAACAAAAAAAGAATTACTTAAATCGGACTTGTAGTTCCGGAGATATACGTGCACAAACATAAAAACATACATACATACATACATACACTTATGAAATTTGGTACATTTGTTCAGATGCTGATATAGACTAACATATACGAAAACTGGGCAGTTCTGATAATATTACATACATACGGGTCGAATTGATAACCTCCTTTTTTTTGAAGTCGGTAAAAACAATAATCATTCTAAAATAACATTAACAAGATAATAGAGATAATGTTTACTATGAAAAATTAATTCGTATGATTTTTAATTAAGAATGTGACTTTCAAAGTTTCAAGTGACAGTTCGCATTACATAATTATGTAGGTCATTGACGTGTCAACAGTTAGCTTTAGCGTAGCACTTATACAGCCTTACTACAAAAACTTAAAAATACGTTGAACACGTATCAAAAAAAAGTGTGACTGCAAAACGGACCTTATTTCGACGTCATAATCTGACATTTTTTTAGACTAGGTATATTATTCAACAGACGTTTAAAAGTTTTTTTGGTACCACGCCACGGTTATAGTTTACATTCAGCCACTCACCTTCAAGACTCCTCGGTGATGCTGAAACGTTTTCTGCAAACCAGCATGAACTACCTGAAAATGATTAAATATGGCCCATATTTGACATGAAAACGTAAGTACAATACTTAATAGTAAGTAAATAATGTCTTACTACAAATAGTATAGTTAGACGATTCATGTTTCAGAATGTTTGTAGGTATTCATATTCAACATAACAATTTCTGCAAACCAGCATGAACTACCTGAAAATGATTAAATATGGCCCATATTTGACATGAAAACGTAAGTACAATACTTAATAGTAAGTAAATAATGTCTTACTACAAATAGTATAGTTAGACGATTCATGGTTCAGAATGTTTGTAGGTATTCATATTCAACATAACATCATAATCATGACTTTTTCAACATTTTCAGAAGTTTTTTCACAGGAGCGTCACTCTAGCGACAGAAACAAAGACGAAAAGAAGTTGACAAAAAGAATAAAATTCAATAAAATTTCGTACTTAGTATCAGGCGGTATCCCGTGGAATGTAATATCAAAATTAACATCAATGTTTGTGGTCAATGAACTTAAAATAACTCAAACCTGTTCTGATTTATATAATTATGATAAAAATAGATACGCTGGTAAAAATGTGACATATAATTTTATGACATTTTAAGAATAGCCCCCATCGCATAGCCGGGTGCCACCGACACGCGAGCCGCGCGTTAGCATCACATATCCATGTCAACCATATCTGATTGGTCTACCTACTTTTTAACGGGTTTTCGGCGGACTCACGGGCTTTATCGTTGATGTCGTGAGGTGGACATTTTAGAGCTATTTTTAAAGTTTTAAAATTGATTGCACGAACCTAGGCCATATAGTTACCGCGGTATTGTCCTAATGGGTAACATAGGGACCCTGGAACATGAAGGAAAAATGGAGGAACACGGTGGATTTTAGTCAGTACGAATCTCAAAGTCCCTTCCGCTGTACTCAAGGCAGAAGGTATGGAACCTTCGTAATGATTTTAAAACCTAACAAAAAAAGTTTCCAGATTTTGGTCTTAAGTCTAAAGAGCAGTGGTGGCCCAGTGGTATCGATCCCGACTTACAAGTTGTAGGTCGGGGGTTCGAACCCCGCCAGCCGTATTACTTTGTGTAATTTATTTCATCACCACTGCTCTCAAAACGGCGAAGGAAATGGGAGCCAAACATTCGAAGAAATGTGACATCTACCAACCCGCACTGGGCCCGCGTGGTGGATTATGGCCCACCCCCTCTCACAGAGAGGAGGCCTGTGTCCCAGCAGTGGGTACATTATAGGCTGATGATGAAGATGATGATGGTCTAAATATTTATCAACACTTTGAGAAGGATCATGTTCAATTGGGAATAAAGTGTCGTATGGATTGATAATTATGCTGGCGTCTATACAAAATATTAAAAAATAGTTTTCGAAGAATTTGAGACCCTTTATAATACATAATAGGTAGGTAACACTGTTACGGGGCTGTTTATACAGGCTTTAAATAACCTTAGAACCCAAAGAGCATTAATTACTTTATATAAAACAGGATTTTGCTTTCTTAAACTCACACTTCAGTCTACTTAAAATTAAAACAATAAAACTAAAACATGTTCTAGACAGATGTATGTAAACCAGCGTCCCATAATGACGTCCCAATAGAAGTGTTCTTGGTGATAGCTGGATTTCCACCCGCGATTATTAGTACGTTCAATGTTCGTGCATCACCTTTTTTGGAAATCTAGATTACCTACATCTGTCTGGAACATGTATAGGGTGAGTGGGGATAAGATGAAAAACGGGGAAAGATAAAAAAGATACAATAACACCGAATATAAAGGAAATCTTTTAATGCTGGTAACATCATTGTAGACACCGTTTTGTCTTGCCCCACACCGCAGTCTGCGTCAGTTGCTAAGTGAGAGAATTTGTGTGTTTTTTGACATTTTCCGTACAGACATATTGTCCGCGTAAAATTTAAACTAAAGTCTTCCATCAAGCGGGGTAAGAATAAAAACGTACTTATGGTCATAACCTTAAGGACTATTTTAGTCACTATTTCAATCTTACCCCTTGAGCATTTCGTCTTACCCCTACATGTTTTCTTCATTAAGACCAATTTTAATTACAGTTTTAATAATTGTTTCACAAAGATTTCTTTCAACATTATAGAAACAACTTGACCATGCTTTTTTACCCAAAACATTTTATTTTGCATTTGCATTGAATCCCTTTGTGTGACAACAGTTTCAAATCAACACTGTTCATGTCATCAATTTTTCATTCCAACTTACCCCCACTCACCCTAATTTATTTATTTGCCGTTCTTCTTTAAAAATGTGATACGTACCTCCAAATCTTCAATCCACATTAAGTATCAAAACAAGAAACACATTAAAAATTATAAACAAAAAACCACTAGGACCGTTCCGGTTCCAATCTACAAAGAATAGTTTCGCGCCAACATTAACACACTAACTGAGAAGCCATTCATTTTAATTTAAGTGCACCTACATTCAACTAATTAGGTACCGCACTTAACGAAAACAAACAAAGAAAAACTGCTGTTGAAAAATAAAAATCGCCACAAAAGAAAACTGTCATTCATCTTTTCTTAGCAAGCCAAGTGAAAATAATAGATAGCTGTTTTTATTTTCTTCAGCGAGAAACGCTGTAGAAAAAAAGTGACACAATTATTAATTAAAAAAGTACTAAGACTTAAGATTGTAATAGTGCATCTTGTAATTAATTTTTTGTCGAGATGAGGGTAATTTTGACGCTGTGTGACATCTGTTGGGTTTTGTAGTACTAAAAAGTTTTGTTGAAAGCTCTTGTACTAGATGACGCTACAGAGTGAGATTTTTGACTAAACGAGTTATACAAATTGAATTTCCAATTAAACATCATCTATGTTTATTTTACTTAAAATATTAGAGTATTAAATGGGTTTAGAAAGTAAAATTTTATATAACAAACTTTATTCTAGAGATAAAACAGTGAACGCATCCGTAATCATTAAATTCCCAGCTTCACAAAATGTCAATTTAGTGTTACCAGTAATGAAGATTCTGCCTTTGACTCGGGCAATTTGTCTTCTGCAATTTCATGGATATTTTTAGTTGAACTGGTTTTCTGAGTGAACTCTCGATATGATTAGATCTAAGTTTTAATTGCCACTTATGATTTCCTAATTAATTTTGTTTACTCATATTCAAACCTTCATGAAATCATAGAATTCATATTTAACTAATAATATGTTTAAACGAGCAATTCTTGTATATTTATATATAATCAGGATGTCGGAAATGGCTCCAAGGATTTTCATGAAAGTTACAGATTAGGGGTTTTTCGGCTCAAGGAATCGATTTATCAAGGTCCCAGGTTCGAGAAAAGCTCGGTTCCCAAGATATAGGCATTTTAATAACCGAGCGAAGCTCCGTCAACCAGATATTTACTAAGTTATTATTTTAGTATTAAATCGTCAAAAAATAATAAAACTATTTAAACAATAACAACCAGAATGTATATTCTGTCGAAGTTGAGGCACTTTATATTAATAGTATGACAACCCCAATTTTAGTACCGTACGAAACTACGCGACGTCGAAACCGCTTTTACGTCCGCGCTAATAAAACTCGTTGAAAATGCATACATCAAAATGGTAGAATCGCTACAAATGTTTTTATTTCTATTTAAATCTAAATACAGACGAAAATGTTCATGGTTCTCGCCATTCCTGTGTTCAGTGCTCATAGTGTTATTGTTCTGTGATGGTGTTCTGTCGAAGTGTGGAGATCATACTTGTGTAAACGGTGTTTGTAAAAATGATATGTGCGTATGTTACGAGGGTTGGCAGGGTCCGGAGTGTCAGTTCTGCGGCGGCAAAGTCAAGTAAGTCAGCATTCAGCCTCTAAAGTGGCTGTGATACTTTTTGGTGTCTTTGGTTCAGTGACCTCTTTTTGAGGCGCGCCTTACTGGTCGTTAAGTAGAATTTGCAAGAGAAAGCCCGCGAGGATTATCCAATTATATACTTTGGCTTCTTTCCTCCATCCCGAGTTAGTCTGAAGGTCGAAGTCGCCGTTACGACATTGTAATAGAAACTGTTGTCGTCTGATGTTCTATGACTAACAATAGTTAGAAATAACCTTTATATTGTTGCATTAGCGTTTCTAAACGGTAATTCTATGGCGAGAATGTGTAAAAAATACGATGAAAGCACAGCAAACTGAACTAACAATGTTTGAAAAGTTATCAATAAATAAAAAGCATTGATATGTTATCTTTTATTTATTTACAATTTTTATCTAATGTGAGATCAGCTGTTATGTCTGATAGTTAAATTTTCTAGGTTATCTGTGGGTCTGTTTCACAATGTACTGATAAGTTTTGGACAAGTTTCGAATAGGCTATTTGTTACTTATTCGTAGGATAAACACAACTGTTGCGTTTCACGACTGTCAAATAGCGGTATGTGTGACATAAAGTCCACCATAAATTTTGGGTCAGACGAAGTGGCAAATAGCGCATTTATCCTAAACATAAGTAGGGTGTTTGACAGTTACAATCAAATAACGTAATTTTGTCTTTTTTTCGTTCGTGTCGTGTTGTATAAACTATCTAATTACGTAAAACACATTTCGTATAAGTTTTACCTTGGTACCTACCTACAGACATAATTACTGTCCGTTACGGTACCTATTTATTGTTTACTATAAAGGAATCAGCGTGGTGTTTTATTTTAATTAGTAACCCAGGTTAGGTACACAAATTATAAACGACAATGGAGATTTTTGAGACTCTTGAAGATGAGTTTGATGAATATTTTGATAGCCTCACAATACCACGCAGGAATCCTGTGTATCGGGAAAGAATAAACTATATGGAGACATTAGACGAAACGGACTTTAGGGCGCGCTTCAGACTTACTAAGAAAGCTGTGATGTTTTTGTATTCGATTATTGAGGAAGCAATATCTGTCACTACAGAAAGGTAAGTAGCAAGCACATACCTCTAACCTACTACCTAATATACTTAGGTAGGTACCTAATCTTACTCAAACTATGTCTTTTTCAGGAATCATGCTATAAGGCCGATTACTCGTCTACTGTTAACATTGAGGTTTTACGCGACGGGAAGCTTTCTCACAGTAGTAGGTGATTTCTCTGGTGTCAGCAAAGCTTCTGCCAGTCGCATTGTCTACCTGGTTTCACAAGCTATTGCACGATTACGTCCGAGGTTTATCAAATTTCCAACCAACACTCAAGAAATCCAGCAAGAGTTTTATAATATAGCTAAATTCCCAAGACTTATTGGTGCTATAGATTGTACCCATGTTCCTATAAAATCTCCAGGTGAAAAAAATGAATACTTAACTAACATAATAATATGAATAAACCTTATGTATTCAGTAGCAATCTATCAAACTATGTGTTTTATTAATTCTGTTTTCATCATTTTCAGGTGGAAACAATGCAGAAGACTGGAGAAACAGGAAGTCACAATTTTCTTTCAATGTCCAAACTGTAGTGAGTGCAAAATTAAAGATTTTGGATATAGTGGCTAGATGGCCAGGAGCAGCACATGATCAAACAATATCTAATAATTCTTTTATAAAGCAACGAGTTCAAAATGGAGAATTTGGAAACTGTATGATTGTCGGTGATAAAGGATATGAAAATACTTCATACTTACACCACTACAAATTCCCATAACTCCAGCAGAACATCTGTATAATGAGTCCCAAATAAGAAGCAGAAATGTAGTGGAAAGAACCTATGGTGTTTGGAAAAATAGATTCCCAATTTTATCAAAAAAAAAATTGTTGTCTGTATCTTGTGTACAGGCTGTAATAGTGGCATGTGCAGTATTGCACAACATTGCAATAAATATGCGAGATGATCATTTGAAGTCATCCACCCAGAAAATGAGCCAGATGAACATGATGTTGTGAATCAAAGTAGACTAGAAGATATGGGGGATGCAACAGTACGAAGAAATTTAATTAATGATTATTTTGCTTCATTAATATAACACCTAACTGTTTCAGAATTCTGCATTCCATTATGGCAGCAAAAGATTTAAAAATATAGTAGGTTGTGATATTACGTATTCTGTGTTGTTATAAAAATAAAAAATAAACTGATTAGTGTTCAAATTTATTTAAAAAGTATTTTATTTCCATTGCCCACATTTCTCGTTTGTGCGCCCTTTCTTCCTCTTCAAAGGCCCACACCTTTCTTTTGTTCAATAACTCTTCCTCTAGAATTTTCTTTTGCAATTCTGCAAGTTCTAATTTTGATTCTGCTACTCTCTCAAATGGCCTCACCTTCCCAGCAGCTGAAACAAGATTTTTATTTGTTTTGAATATTGGTAAAAATTATACAAGCTAGTGTTTTGACCCATACATGTCTCACTGCAGGACATATATATGTAGGTCTCCTCTGGTCACATTGCAACATGCTAAAACAAATCAAACCTTGGGTTTGATTTGCTGCTGTGAGCTGTCAGTGGATCTACCATAACATCACCAACTCTGTTAAATCAAGTTATGTTGTGCATCAATATAAATTGCCTAAATAATATCATAATCTAAGCATTTTGTTTATCCAAATGCTTACATTAAAAGAACTTACATAAAGCAGGATGTTTTTTGGAACGCAGACATTTCGGCTTCCAATTACTCCATTTCTCGTCATTAACAACTCTTTTGGGTGTAGTATGTTGACCTTAAAATTAAAAGAAAAGGTGAGATCATGGTGAAGGTATGCTTATCAACAATACTGAGTCACAACAGGAACACTACTTACTTATCTTTTTTCTTGATGCCTGTTCCTCATCAGAGTCGTCATTCTGTATAGGTTGATATTGAAATGAAAACCAAGAAGTAGGTGAGTTTTAAATTGATTAAAATTTTGTTGGTAGTATTAGAACTGGCCGTTACTTAAGTAACTAACTTGTGTGCTCATCTGCATCCACTGGTTTCACACATGTATTGTCTGCAACAATTTCTGTCATTTCACCGTTTTCTGAGCCTACACTGAAAACTATTTCTTGGCTAGGTTGCATTTGTAAAGAATCTGCAACATAAAGAAAATTATATGTATAAGGGGTGGGGCATTGGGGGCTGAATAAGTTAATTCACTTCTACATAAATTACAGATCGGCTAGTTAAATTAGTACACAATTCATAATAATTTAAAACTTAAAATCTTACCAACATGATCGGAATCTAAACCGAGAATTAGATACACGTTCGCCTACATTGTTATCCTTGCTACTCATCAGATATTGCAGTAATTGATCAGGATGATTACACCTCAGCGCCAAAGCTGCAGATTTTAATGACCTATCACTAATACCATACCAATCAAATTCACTTTGCATTCCGTCAACAGATAACAATATCATATCTTTAACTTTTTCCTCTATAGGCGTCAGAGGAGGAGCAGCACTAGGACCCCCTCCTGTGCGATATGTTTCAGCACGTATTTAAGCAGACTTTTTTCTCGTTGTTCGTTTTATACCTTCGTATTTCGCTTTTAAAGTTTTAGCACTCCCGAAAGTTCGTACCACTTGTGCTATTAAATAATGCCTCCAGTGTCTTCCAGCACTGTTCTTTTTCATGCCAAGTGACTGCGTCACTCTTCTTATTTTCAAAAATATTTTTATGTTGAGCAACAAGAGAGGTTAAAAGCTCAACTTCTTCCCGGCTGAAGTTAACACTTCGTTCACGTTTTGGAGTCGTCATTTTTCACTTTAATAAATTATGAGTACCTATTATTAATTAAAAGAAATGACTGCACAAAATATATTCAGCAGGCACACTCAAATCGCAAGAATAATGAAACAAACAGAAAAACACCACAAATAAACGAAACAGTTCGGTCCACGGTAATGTTACTGTCATCTGTCAAGTGTCCGACATCCCGTTTCATTACAAGTAACATTCAGTTAGTTGTATAAGTTTTTTTTATAGAATATTAACCGTTATGCGAATTATACTTAATTATATGACAATTTTTAAAGTAAAACAATACTTCTAGTGTAAAATAAAATATTTTTTTATGCAGTTTGTGTTAACTTTCTTTGCATCTAATGAAATGACATAAAAAACGGAACGTATGTATATGGTGTTGCCACCGCACTTTCGTATAGGTCCCAGATAGTTATGTGTCAGACAAAATAAACTTGTGAAACGCAAAGTTTCTTATTCAGAACTTTTATCATCCGAATAATTTATGTGTAACATAGGTATTTGGCACTTTATCCGTACATTGTGAAACAGACCCTTAGTGTCTTGTCAAATCAGAGAAAGATTTTAATATTTATCATGGCTTACATACTTAGAAACCTACTTATTTATCAGATAGTTGGTATCTCAAGTACTGCATTGTCTAAAAAACAAATGGAAAACTGCTCTTATTAGCAGGTTTTCCATTTAGTAGTAGCAGGTAGTCATTTACTTTCTGATAAATATTATTATCTACAATGATAATTGTTTTGTTTGATTACACTGAAACTGTAACAATTTTAGTTAAAATTGTAGTATAGTCATACCTGTAGTAATACATTGTTAACATTGAGGAATCTCAAAAGGCCAGTTTTGCAAAAGTATAATATACAGCGGGATACAACTTTTCTATTATAATATTGCTTGTTTTCATAAGAAATAGAATATTTTTGTTTAACATCAATTCACATAGTGATACTGCTAGTTTGGCCTTTTTTAGATCCATATTATTAGGCCCATATTACAGAACGTCTCTTAAGACTCTCAAGCATTACTTAAAACTGGTTTCAACCAATCAAAAGGCCTGAAACTAGATTCAAGGCATTTGATTGGTTGAAATCTAGATTTAAATAGAGATCAGTGCTTGAGTCTCGTTCTGTAATACAGGCCTATGGAACCTAAACTAGTGAGAGGCAGTTGCTCCATGTAAAAAACTGGTACCCCACTGCAACCGTTTAGACTGAGAGCCCATACCAAAATAGTTGGGAAAAAGATTACAAGTTGGGCCCTGATAATCCTAAACCAGGTACGATTTTCGGATATGGTTAATATTAACCTTTACTTAACTGTGGACGTTCCATTTTTGATACACTACTTTGGACGTGCGGTCTCAGAGACCGCTATCTTTACGGGCTGATTTCTATCTTGATGCGTAATAATTGTGTATTTTTTTGTTTTTATCACTTAGAAGAGTTTTTAAATATACATTAAAGATGTAATTTTAATGAAAAATGTATTTATTATAAACTATATGTAACGATATAACAATCAAAGGCGCTATTCAGATTTTTTAGTTTGAGATCACTTTATAGGTATATTACCGGAGAAAAATGACTTTTTTAGTTAGTTTGAATTCTTTTACAATAAAATATAAAGAACAAAGGACATAAAAAAATTAAATTAAATTTCTCAAAACTAAACATAAAAAATTTGACAAGGTCCCAACTTGGTCATGTTTATTGACAGAATTATTGACAGTCTTTGTATAGCGGCTTAGATCATTGCCTACATAAGTGTGGGTCCACTTTCGTTTTTATATTTGGTGGGCACAGATTATACGTTTTACGTTTAGGAACTGCATTTACTTCACTTTGTGGCCCTTGGGACGGCATAGCCGGGCCCAAAACTCGTTTTAGGCATGTCACGGCAAATGAGTGATTAAAACTCGTCTTTGTTATTCAGAAATTGACCTCTTTCTATTTTTTTGTCTTGGTGTTGATTGAATAGAGAGTAGGCATTAATTCCACACAAGTCCAGAACTCTGTGGAAATCGCCAACAGGCCATCTTCTTGTTCGGCGACTGCTCAAATAAATTGAACATTTCTTGTCCGTTTCGTCTACCCCCCTTTGGTGGGATTATCCGATCATCGTATGTCACCGTCGGCTCTAGTAGTACTATCACTCTCTTCAATAATCTATCGTTCACTCGAGTGATTTTTTCAATGTCAGCTTCATAAAACAAACAATCATCAACATCCCCATCTCTGTCGCACTGAACCGATTCTAAAAGCAATCATTGACTCTCGTTTTCAAAGAATGATCATCTAATCGTAATATTTTACCGGCTATCTAAGTAGACGAACTCGATGTTCGTTTGCCTACAGTCGTTGATTGATAATTTTTTGACATTTCAGCTTATAAAATTTAAAACAAACAAAATCATCGTCGGCGTCAATGTATAACACAAATGTGGACGCGCGGTCTCACAGACCGCACTCAAAATATAAAGCGAAATTACTCACGCAGTATTTAGCTGATTACGTAACCTTCACTCTTAACTGTCGTTTAGTAACTAAAACCGAAGCTACTGAGGCGTGTATACGTGTAGGGTACACGGGAGGAGAGGGGCACGAGAATCACAAACTGCACGCGGTCTGTGAGACCGCACGTCCATAGTTAAAGGTTAAGGGTGCATGACCAGAAACTTGGCAATGTTGCAAATAGCTGTCAAATATTTACAAGTTTTACTTAATTTGGTAAATTTACTGTAAGAGAAATACGACTTTGTAGTACACTAAAATAATTATATTAAATGAAAATAAAAACTGACCAAGTGATTACAAAATGAATTAATAACTTTAATCAATGCTAATTTTGAAATGCCACTTACTGGATATCTTCCGTAATTAAATATTACTTTGAGTAGACACTGTTGCAAGCGCCATGATCGCGAGTTGACTGGAGACTATGGGTGGATAAAAATAAATTGTTAGCTGAGCAGACATCTGACTACCCTCTTTCTTTAATTTAGAAACAAACAGTTGATAGTTTATTAAAACCTTTAAAACAGTGTTTAAACAATGCTTTTGTATTTTGAACCTTATTCTGATGCTATTACTGATTAATGCAGGACAAAGTAAAAAAATAAGTATTTGTTTGCAGTGTTTTTCTTCCTGAAAGAATACCTTTATTTAAAAGATTTATTTTTCTTTGATCTCTTATTAATACCATCCGTAATAATAACACAATACTTAACATTTTTCTAGGCACATACTTCCCTATATAAACAGATAAATCAGAAGGATATATAATATTTTTAAACGATTTGCTAATACAAAGAAATAAATATATCATGCTGCTTTGATTGATATGAAGATGTCGGTTATAGTTCTCCAAAGAATTAATTAGGCTTGAACTATTTCACCACTAAGAAGTTGCAATGAACCCATCACCTACAGACCTACAGTGGTGGGTTCAACTTCTAAGTGGACAGACACGCGCATTATTTTGTTTTATTTATTTTATTGCCATTGCTCTTAAAAAATAATGGTGAAGGAAAACATCGTTAGGAAATAGGCATATAAAAAGAACCAAAAAATTTTAAGACATGTGACATCCACCAGTCCACACTGGGCCCGCGTGGTAGATTATGGCCCACTTCCTCTCTCAGAGAGGAGGCCTGTTTGCCAGCAGAGTTAAAATTTATAGGCTGATGATGATTTACAGGTCAAATAACAAATGCGTTAAGTTTTGCGTATTTTTTTTATGCAATAAAATGACAAAACAGGCAATGAATTATTATGAAGATTATTACACAACTTTTCAGTCATCCTCAAGTGCCAGCAGACTTCCTCTTTCATGCTCATTTCATACTTAGTGTGACACTATTCATTAACATAAGAATACAGATTAGTTATTATGTTTTCTAAAACCATAGATAATCTTGTTAAATATCAGTTTTTACGAGTAGTTAAAATATTCATTCATAATTTAATATGCAATATCTGTTTGAGCGAGCTTTGCTCGGTTTTTAAAATGTTATATCTTGGGAACCGAGCTTTTCTCGAACCTGGGACCTTGATAAATCGATTCCTTGAGCCGAAAAACCCCTAATCTGTAACTTTCATGAAAATCCTTGGAGCCGTTTCCGAGATTCTTATTATATATAAATATACAAGAATTGCTTGTTCAAAGATATTAGATTAATATCATTCATGATTCATCTTTTATGAGTGAGAGAGACAAATCAAATTTTCCTTACCAGAGTCAGAATTTCTTTTTTTTTTTCTAGCCTGCTCTGTCCCACTCCTGGGCAAAGGCCTCCCTCCACTCCTTCCATCCTTCACGACACTGTGCCTCCTCCTACCAATTCGGGCAGAATCTGTCTATTTCGTCCCGCCATCTCCTGCGTGGTCTGCCATGGCCTCGCTTTATTATCTTAGGGCACCAGTATTGTGTTATTTTGCCCAGAATTTTATTTAAAAAAAAATGTCTGGTTCCTTTAATATAATGTTCCCTATAAAAACAACTTTATGTTGCTATGAATTAAGTTAATTTCAGAATGACTAATACTGTTGTGAAAATTATTAAAATGTCTAGAGAGGTAATTGACATTGAGCAGTGGTGGCCCAGTGGTATCGGGCCCGACTTATGAGTTGTAGGTCGGGGGTTCGAACCCCGCCAGGCGCATTACTTTATATAATTTATTTCATCACCACAGCTCTCAAAACGGTGAAAGAAAACATCGTGAGGAAACCGGCATTTCCTAGAACCAAAAACTCGAAGACATGTGACATGACACCATCCGTACTGGGCCCGAATGGTGCCCCCACTCCCTGTCACTGAGAGGAAGCCTGTGTCTCAGCAGTGGGAACGTTATAGGCTGATGGTGATGTTATTATTCACAAATGCCAGACTAATGTTTTTGTTTTATGATGAAAAGCCTTGTCAATATCTGTCTGTTCACTTCACACAATGTTTTGTTTTAAGGGCCTTTCTCTACTAACAGGAAAATCATGGTCCAAGCATTTTTTTTTTACTTTGGCTATATTAATGCATAGTTTTATTTATTAAAACACATAATATATAACCTGTTATTTAAGGAGCCAAGCTTAATCA
The DNA here is from genome assembly GCA_036375495.1 of Agrotis segetum. Lineage (NCBI taxonomy): Eukaryota > Metazoa > Arthropoda > Insecta > Lepidoptera > Noctuidae > Agrotis > Agrotis segetum. The sequence goes on along the minus strand of JAQSVV010000015.1, from coordinate 4,631,471 downwards.
ATATTTAGAATCATAATCATTTCATAAATTCGGTCTTAAAGCCACTAAAAACAGTCCTCTGTTATGTCCTAATTCCGGATCGAGTATGATTCGGGTCAGTTTTTATTAGTTGTATTTAAAAATGTAAAATCTTATAACTCTATGAACATAAAGAATATTGAATGCATATAAACAAAAAACAATCATAATTTTAGAGAATTTTTTAGTGCTAAAAACTAGTGTTCGAATTTTGTCCATACATTTTTGAACAGTCCTCTGTCACAATTTGAATATCGCGCCAGAAAAATATTAAACACTATTGTGGTTACATTTTGTGTGAAACGGTACGTTAACAGTGTAAAGTTTGCTCGGTCGCCATGCTAAACAAGTCGCCACCATTTTGCGCAGTTACAACTCCGCGTCTGTGTGGGAGCCACGTCTCTGTAGCGTTGAGTGAACATTCCTCTGGTAAGTCTATTTTACGGTGTTTTATGTGTTATAATATATTTATTTAACAAAAAATTGCTCAATGTGATAATTTATAGCTGTTTCTGTGATATGAAATAATATTTAAACTAATACGTGGTATGTCATTTTTTACGTAAAAATAACAGTCCTCTGTGCAACAGTCCTCTGGAAATTTATAACACAGAGGACTGTTCAATGTGACAGAGGACTGTTTTATTTGACGTCCGTGTATTTTATTAATATTCTTTATAGTCTGCACTAACCTACTGCTTGCCGATAGCCTCTTTCTTTCTTACATTGGCCTGTCATGCTAATTCAGGTCTTTTGTTTTCTATTATTATGGATTTTGGACTAAAAAATAATACGTATCTAGTAACTATCTGTTTTTAAACCCATACGGTTTTTTTTAACATCGAAAGTATGTTTTATTGTTTTAGTATTGCCACAATGCCACCAAAGAAGAAACCTAAAACTAAAGAAGAAATAAAAGAGCAGAAACGAATTGCGGAAAGATTAAGATATCAACGGCTAAAAAATGACCCTGTTAAAGAGAGCAATTGAAGGAAAAAGAACGACGAAACTACCAAAGAAAGAAGGAAAAAGGTACAAGAAAGTCAGTTACAGATATGAGTCGACGTGAACACAAAGCTAAGTCCTTTGACCAAGTATTAAAGAAGTTGCCAAACCCAGATATTGCCCTAAAAGAGAAACGAATATTTTATTATTTTAACACACCTGTACCTGTTTTTGAGAAATAAGTCTGCATTGATAAGTTAACAAGGCTGATTGTTAGTCATCATCATCATCATCATCTCAGCCATAGGACGTCCACTGCTGAACATAGGCCTCCCCTTTTGATCTCCACAGATACAGGTTGGAAGCGACCTGCATCCAGCGTCTTCTGGCGACCTTTATAAGGTCGTCTGTCCACCTTGCTGGTGGACGTCCTACGCTGCGCTTGCTAGTCCGTGGTCTCCACTCTAGAACTTTTCGACCCCATCGGCCATCTGCTCTGCGAGCAATATGGCCTGCCCATTGCCACTTCAGCTTGCTAATCCGGTAGGCTATATAGGTGACTTTAGTTCGTCTACGGATCTCCTCATTTCGGATTCGATCACGTAGAGAAACACCTAGCATAGCCCTCTCCATAGCTCGTTGAGCGACTTTGAGCTTTGAGATGAGGCCGATAGTGAAATACCACGTTTCGGTGCCATAACTCATCACTGGTAACACACATTGGTTGAAGACTTTCGTCTTGAGGCACTGAGGTACGTCGGACGAAAAGACCTTGCGTAGTTTCCCGAACGCTGCCCAACCGAGTTGGATTCGGCGGTTGACCTCTTTCTCGATTGTATAACTTGCCGCAGCGTATGGATATGGTCTATGGCCTTTTCGGAAACCGGCTTGTTCGGGAGGCTGGAAGTCATCAAGTCTGTGTTCGAGACGGTTCGTGATAACCCTTGAAAACAGCTTATAAACATGGCTTAGAAGCGTGATGGGTCTGTAGTTCTTCAATAGGCTGTTATCACCTTTTTTGAAGAACAGCACCACCTCACCTCTACTCCATGCTTCAGGCGTTTTGCCCTCGAAGAGGACGGCATTAAAGAGCTTCTGGAGGACTTTAAGTACCGGTGTTCCACCCTCTCTCAGAAGCTCTGAAGTGATTCCGTCCTCGCCCGGCGCCTTGTTGTTCTTAAGCTGCTTGCTTGATTGTTAGTACCTAAGCTTAATTTTGATTATAATTATTTTAATTCGTTACTTAGACAGCTAAGTTCGCAATTTGTTCCTGATAAATATAAGTATTTAAATTCTGTATGTGATACAGTATTCAATAAAGAAGAGAATTTATTTGATTACATTTAACATTTAATATTGTGTTTTTCTTCATATAAACATTGACATAAACTGTACTCTGGGTGGAAAAAACAGTCCTCTGGGTGGCAAAACAGTCCTCTGTCGCCATTTTTTACAAAATTGCCTCTAATTCGAAAAATAAGGGATAATTACAATGGTTTCTTGTTTACATGTATTTATATTATAACTATCTATAGATTTAACATATTATATTTTTATTTTCTAGAGTAATAGGGTTGGGACAACTGTCAATAGACAAGTTTCCAGTTAGTAGAGAAAGGCCCTTAAATAATTAATTCTCTGTGATAAAATTAACATCGCCGCCACTTGATTATTGTGTCGGAAATTCAATGCTATCGTGCTATCAGACTTTTTTTTGACATTGCATTTAAATATAAAAAGGTTGGCAACCTTTCTGTGAACCATAAAAATGTGGTTGAATCATTAGGGTCAGTCTCATCAGTCCGCACCGAGACGTGACAATTGACAATACTGGAAATGTTATCTTTTCGTGTAGTAAATAAAGTTGGTTTTTGAGTCGCTATTATTGTCGACGGAAGAATAGACAAAATGAGAGAAGGTACCTACAACGATTTCTGCTGTCCTAAGTATGGTGACCCCTGCAGGCTTTAGCCCTCTAGAGGGGGACCCTGTCATATTGCTGACAGTTCTTAGAGGTGCGCGTGGAACACGACGCGCCGTAGAATCGGGCATGGTTCATGATCAGACAACGAGTCTTCCATTACTCGCCGTCTGCATGCACGCGCCTACGGGGTGGCCGGAAATCGTCCCACGACGTCCGTTGCCTTGGGCGTCTCCCGTGGCGGCTGGGTCGTGAGAAGGACGTTGTCTCTCCCATACGCGTACCGCCTCCTCCTTCCCTAGCATGACTGCTTCGCAGAAGGACGCGACCGCTTCCCATACCGTCTCGCCCCGCAGCATGGCCTCGAGCAATGCCAGGTGCGAGTATCCACAGATACCAGATAACCATCGATAAATGGCTCAAAATGCTGTCACATGTGTGGACAGCATTTTGAGCCATTGATTCTTGTTCTCACTTGTAGGTCTTTAATATTTCTCATGATATTCAATTGCTGTCCACTGCTGAACGTAAAGCTTCCTCAAAGAGTGCTAACTATACTGGTCTTTGGCAGTCAGCATCAATCCACTGCCGGCCACCTTCTTGGAATCATCGTAATCTCTTCAAAGTTAGAGTGAACAGGCTTCTTCTGGGTAAGCTCGCTCCACCGTCGACCTTGTCTTAGTCATTCCTGACCTAGACTAAGGTCTAGAGCATACCCATCTCACAGTCACATAAAAAAAAATCGTTCCATCTTGACGCAGGGCGTCCCACATTACGTTTGCCCGTATGCGGTCTCCAATCTAGCATAAGTCTGCTCTGTCGTCTGCCTGACCGTCCCACTTCCACTTCCTCATGCTGGTGACAAGTGAAATGTCGATGACTTGAGTCCTAGCGAATTCTATTCACCAGAGAAACACCGATCATTGCTCTATCCATTGCACGCTGAGCGACATCGAATTTCTGAACCAATTTCCTATGGTAAGTGTCCACGTTTCGGCTCCGTAAGTCATTACGGGTAGGACACACTGGTTTTAAACTCTGGTTTTAACAGATTGTGGGATCGATGATTCAAAGATATGACGCAGCTCTTCATAAGTTTAAATTAAATGCCAGACAGTGAAATTATATCGTCAAAGGTCGACATACTCGTAATAATTATCCTGATTCTTGCTCTTACTACATGTTTTTATACCTGACATGTTGTGGGCGGCAGTTAAGGTCAAGAACCTTTAACTTATTTTATCAATTGCTTTTTTACATTTTATTGAAAAAAGCTGAGGAAAAAAGGTCAAGAACTACTTTGGAATAAGTGATGTCCAGCGACCAAAGGTAGTGAAATAATCATTTGGTTAAATAACTAGTTTATTGCAGTCTACTAGTGTAAAACTTTTCCTATAATGCTGTTTTCTACCATTTACATTTGGTCTCCGTCCTTTCTTTTTGAATGGGGATCGGAATGCGAAAAGAGCAACTTCAGCCACCACTTATACGCTTAAATAATATCATTGAGATCCAGCCTGTTCTTTTGCTGAACCCCTCCCCCCCAGCCAGCGACACCCTAAGCCCAGGTTTTTATTCTAAGTTTGTTTGCCCTGCCTAAGGCATCCACAGAAAAGTCCGGTGGAGAAGTACACAACCTACTAGAAGTTGACTTGCAAGTTGCCGTGCACAAAAAAAGACGCTGAGGCCGAAAACATTGGCTGTTGAGAACTATCTGGTCTAATTCATTATCAGCACGACACCGAGGGGACGTCTCCTACTCCCATCTGTGAATCCCGTGGTGTTTTGTTCCGAAAACCATAGAAATAGAATGCCTCAGATTTGAGGGCTTCTGAAGGATCACCCACCGTGGATTTTAGTTAGTACAAGTCTGACAGTCCCTCCTACCCTGCCCTGGGTGGGAGAACTCATTTGATGATTTTATCACGCTAAAAAAAAACAGAGTATTTCACTAATTTATCTTTCGAAATGGTCATAAATGGTTTTTCTCTCCATTTACGTTAGTCTGATTGACTGACGATCTCTACGCAAAAAAATCTCTACTCTAATGGTTATTGGCCAATAAGACTAAAAACTAATTAGTTCGATCATCTAAAATTAATTTCTAAGATTCGGTCTCTAATTACAAATGTCACATTTGCAATCAACTACCGTTCTTGTATCTTTACTTTACAAGGTTAATCCAATATCGTTTCAAGGTCGATGCCTATAAATGTTCCCACTGCTGGGACACAGGCTTCCTCTCTGTGAGACGGAGTGGGCCATTATTGGTCGGCATTTGTCGCATGAAATTTGGTAATTGTCTATGGGAAACTCACACCGGGATTAAAAGATTGCTACATGTGTTAATGCAAGTTATAAACTCACAATACGTTCAGTAGTTTTTGTGGGAAAGAGTAACAAACATCTCAACATTCTCACAAAAAAAAATCGCATTTAAAAAAGTAACCAGTAAGATTAGGGCCAAAGACAATAAGGCGCTTCCAAATACACGCTTTGCTAATGCGCCATTTAAAATTTTAAATAATTCCAACTTGATTCCAATTGGTACGTTTTCCAGTTGACAGGTTATTGAAAATCAATTCTATTCATGGTCTATGAAAATTGAATTCATTCAAATTCAAATTTCGATCAAGATTTTAGAAGGAAAATACAGAACTCCTAGATAGATACATGTCACATGATTTATTTAAATTAGGCTTTCAAAAACATTGTAAATAAGTCTCATTTTAATATTTTTAACCAGGAAAATAGCAGCAAGAGAGATACGCAGTCAATTTTCAACTGTATTAAAATGTTTGTAAAGTAGATATCCCATTGGCAGTCTACACGTTATTATCATATCTATTAAGAACAATAACATTATGCTTGTATTTCTTAAAGAATTTAGCATCTTTATCTTTATATTTTAAAACAAAGCAAAGCTCTAATCTGTCTGTACATAGATTCCGAAAGATTGTCAGCAAATTGGATCATTTTCTAACACCTCTTTCATAGCTGCAATATCCTAATGAAGCAACAACTTTGTACCTCTTTTTACGAAAGATACGCGGACAGAGGAGCAGGAACTTGTTAATAAAGCCTGCAGATTTGTGATCATCATCATCATCATCATTAACCGAAAGACGTCCACTGCTGAAAATACGCCTCCCCCTTAGACCGCCACTCCGAACGGCAATTCGCAACTTGCATCCATTGGCTGCCCACGACCCTCACGATGTCGTCGGTCCACCTAGTGCGAGGCCTGCCTACGCTGCGTTTTCCGGTCCGTGGTTGCCACTCGAGAACTTTTCTTCCCCATCGGTTGTCAGTTCTACGAGCGATGTGGCCTACCCATTGCCACTTCAACTTGCAAATAATTATGAGCTATGTCGGTGACTCTGGTTCTTCGCCGAATATCCATGTTCCGGATTTTATCCCGCAAAGAAACTCCAAGCATACCTCTTTCCATTGCTCGTTGAGTGACTCTTAGTCTCTTTAAAATGCCGGATTTGTGATGAAAGAGCTTAAATATATCAATCGTTTAAATTGCAATTGACACGGCAAGAAGCCCCGTATCACTTGGGTATAGAAAGCCACGCTTTTTGTCTTCATTCGTATGCATTGCTCATCCAAGAGATTCCCACGAATTTCAACTTTACTTTCTCGCCTACGCTGTCCTGAAATCACCCTAAGATCTCGACACCCTGGGCGTTGATGGATTGCCTCTTCCTTACGCGTGCATCCTCCTCCTTCGTTCGCATTACTGCTCCGCAGGAGTTGACTGCTTCCCATCCATCTCGTTCCGTACCACGGTTAGACCAGAGTTATTCGCGCCCTATTTCGCCTCCATGAGGACACGGCGTTGCTCCACTCTAGTGGAGCAAACCTTAACCGTATGCTGTGCGTATGCTCCATTGACCTATCCTACTGGATATAGGCATCTCCTTTCTCCTTCAAAACTATCATCATCATCAGCCTATAATGTTCCCACTGCTAGGACACAGGCCTTGTCTCTGTGAGAGGGAGTGGGCCATAATCCACCACGCGGGCCCAGTGCAGACCTTCAAAACTATAGTTCTATCTTGTTGTAACCCAAAATCTTTTTTCTTTTCCAGTTTAACATCCCCAGTGGGCTTCATAACCGACGGTCCGGGGAACTACAGCGTCAGTACACAATGTTCGTGGTTGCTGACGCCGCCCCGCCTCGGGCCCACGCCCCCGCCGCTGCGCGTGCGCCTCGAGAGCTTCGCCACGGAGTGCGGGTGGGACCATCTGTATGTGTACGACGGTGATAGTGTTAGAGCCGAGAAATTGTTGGCTGTGTTCAGGTAAGAATCTTTGGGTTATAGAAATATGGTTCAATATTGTGTGGAAAAAGTCTGGGTTCATGCTTATTGCGGCTTTGATTATAGGAATATGGACCTTAGTTTTTAGGTATAGAGCTGCAATTGCCGTGAGCGTAGTAAGAGTAGACTTGTAGCGTCTGAAAAGGTGAAAGCCGAAATGATAGAATTTGGACCTTAGTCATAGATTTTTTAAAGATGTAATTTCTGTGAGCTGAAAGGAAAGGAGACTGGTAGAGTGGTTAGAGTGTCCTTTATTTAGGTGTAGCTCTATGCTCAGTGTCTTTAGAGATTTATTGATGGACTAAGCAGACTAGCTGCTACTCTTGATATAAGACTGTATAAAAGACTAGGATAATGTGGTTCTTATGCTGATTGAATACTGTTTAGAATTGGTGAGCATTGTCATGTGAGTCGCTTAAACCTTTCGGTGGAATACTTGTGGGACCATGTGCCCCAGCATGGCTGTCTAACCCGGGAATCGAACCTAAGACCTTGCGCTCTACAGTATCGCTTTCAACAGAAAAACCACAAAGAAAGAAAGGCCAGTAGTAAATGTAGTTCACACAAAGAGATCACGAAACAAAGAAACTATCTAACTTTTCCGTGACAAATTGTGAAGGCCGATGGTTGCTAAAAACTACTTTGTAACAAAATGAATGAACAGACGTGTCAGAGTTCAGTACTGACTACTGACTAATTCAACTGATTACATTGTCAACTTTGTGGCATTTTAGCTGGCCAACGAATCTCTTGCATAATTCAGCCAATAGACTAGCTCGCAGCATCAATCAATTTCAAATCTACTTATTCGGTTGTCGAGAGTATTGATAAAATAGTTTACAGCTTGCCGAGGTTGGTCTGTGGGTGGGTGACCATCTATCATAGCGAGTTTTCTCCGTGCCTCGGAAAGCACGTAAAGCCGGTGGTCCCGACTGTAATTTGTAGATTGTCAATCGTTACTATTCAGAAGTCTAACAACCAGTCTTACTATGGGGTATCGTTTACCCAGTTACTAGATTGTGGAAGTCCGATAGGCGTCGCTCCATGTAAAATACTGATATTCAGCTTGCCACATCCAGTCTGGGTTTTGGTCCGTCAAGCTGGGGGGCATCCCACACTACGGTTGCCGATACGTGGTCTCCACTTCAGGACTCGTCTGCTCCACCGGCCATCATACCTTCGACAAACATGGCCAGCCCTCTGCCACTTCTGGTTGTTAACTCTCAAGCCAAATTAATAAATCCCACATCTTTTGGATACACACTTTATACCAATTTGTTTATAATGTCGTTTAAAGATACATATCTTTTGAAGTAACCCCAAACAGCCGTCGGAGTGACGTCAATGACGTTGAAAAACTGGTATTTCGCTACATCCGGGTATTCACATTTAAAATGGAAGCTGACCACATCCTAACTAATATACACATATAAATACGAATGTACGTTGTTTGGTTTTTAAAGTTTCATGACTCCAGAGCCTGTAGCCAAACGGCAAGCGACAATCGTTAACGTTCAGCAGTCGCTTATACATTTTCAACTTTATACCTCATCGCATAAAGTTGAAAATCTAGTAAAGCCTGCTGAGCAAAAACGAACGAAACAAACGAAAACTATCTGTAAACATTGATAGATTTTCAACTTTATACCAATGGGGTATAAAATTGAAAATGTATTAGCGACTGCTGAACGTTAGCGAATGTCGCTTGCCATTTGGCTATAGGACCTGAATTGATGTTGTTGAATTTGGTAGGTAACGGATATAGATGCCCTTTTGGATGGTAAAATCTTCAAATGAGTCCTCCCGACCTAGGTAGTACGGAATCCGTCAGATTATTAGGCCCGGCGCCCACTATCGGTCGGCATCGGTAGAGCTTGGGCGCCTGTAAGCTGTCTCGGAGGCGCGCGATGATCGTTATGACTGTTCTGCGACATGTTCCCTACGAAAATGCCATCCGAAGACAGCCTTGGCATCCTAAACTTACGGGGTTGCGACTGATGAGGCAGCTCTTTGGATCTCCAAGCCCCCGTAAAGCGGGTTTTACTAACTGCGTTTCGAAGATGAGAATCAGTAGATGAAACTCTTGATATGGTAAAAAAAACTTCGGTTAGATGTAAACGTTGTGTGTAATCCTCGGTTTTTTGGTTAGCGAAACACGAGTTTTTGGGTGTCTACTCAAAAACTCGTTTTTCGTCTCGTTTGACTGAACTGATTGTCTAATCAGTGTTGGTCCACTGACAACGGCCCAATTATAGTTTGGGGTGTCAATCTCAGCCAAGTGCATTAATTAATGTCATTTATTTCATCACCACTGCTCTCAAAGCGGTGAAAAAACATCATGAGGAAACAAAAAACTTGAATAAGGCTTGTGTGACAACGCCGTCGAGGTCGACCGCGGTGGAGGTGGTGTGACGATCTGATCATGTTCGCAGGGCAGACATGGCCAGAAATTGCCCAAAATAGAGAGGTTTGGAACGTCAGAAAGTGGAGTACTTTGCCCAGCAGTGGGACACTGAATAGTTCTATGAAAAAAAAGCTGCTTTAATTTTTCAGCACCGTACGCGTAGCGACAATTCGTTCTGTGTAAGATGGGTTTATGACCAGGATATATTGAGCGTATTGAATACGCCAGCTATATGCCCTGAACGCCCTTTTGCTTGATCATTTTGCACACTTCATTTCAGCTTAATTTTTTACTTTCGAACAAAGTTTAATCATTTTTATGCCCAGTGACCGGGCATATAGTTATAGTTCATAAATACTTTTGCTTTCGACACATCTCTAGTTGTATGAAATCATACTTTATGAAAATTCCGTCGTATTTCGTAAAATATTTAATGTTTTGGCATTCTGATGAAGCATTGGCCTGCCTGACTGGCCTGTTGGTCTAGTGGTTAGTGACCCTGACTGCTATGCCGGAGGTCGTGGGTTCGATTCCCACCCAGGACAAATGTTTGTGTGATAAGCTCGATCATTTGTTCTGTGTCTGGGTGTAATTTATCTATAATATGTATGTATTTAGAAATATATAAGTATGTTTATCAGTTGTCTAGTACCTATAAAACAAGCTCTGCTTAGCTTGGGACTAGATGGCGTTGTGTGATAGTTGTGGGATATTATTATTATTGAATGAAAAAGGTAGCATTTATCAAACGTGTTTCACCATCGACTCTTCATCAGACATCAGGCGAGATAGTGGTCAAACAAAAGCCTATCTAAAACTCTTGTGTTCTATTTCAGCTCATGGTGAATGTGAAGACGGTTCGTGTAGATGCGAGCCAGAGTGGACTGGCGTAGCCTGTGACCAACCACTGTGTCCAGGTAAGACTACTTGATGCCCTAAGCAATCCAAGCCACCTTCTTTTTTATAGGTGTTTCCATAAAAAAGCGATTAAGAGAACTGTATAAACTTATGCAGAACCAACTAAGCCTAGCTTTTTTTTTTTTTTAGCGTGTTAAAATCATCAAATGAGTCCTCCAACCCCGGACAGGGCGGGAGGGACTGTCAGACTTCTACTGACTAAAATCCACGGTGTCCTTCATAGCCTGTTAAGTTCCGGGGTTATGGTAAGGGAATAATCCCGCGACCCCGGCAGGCTTTGGCCCTCTGAGAGGGGGGCCCCGGCATTATGCTGACGCTCTTTGAGGCGCGCGTGGGACACAACGCGCCGTCGACCCGGGCATGGTCCTTGGTCGGGCAGCGAGTTGCCCTTTACTCGCTGCCCGCATGCCCGCGCCTACGGTGGCCGGAGATCATCGAGCGACGTCCGTCGCCGTGGGCGCCTACCACTGCGGCTGGGGCGGAGGGAGGACGCTGTCCTCTCTCGCTCGCGGCCTGCCTCCTCCTTTACGAGCATTACTGCCTCGCAGAAGGAGCTGACCGCTTCCCACTCCGTCTCGCCCCGCAGCATGGCCGCAACCAATGCCGGGCGCGAGAGGTCTCCGCCTATCGCAGCCGTGAGGACACGTCGGTGCACCGCCCAACTAAGCCTAGCTAAGCTACGAAAAAAAAAAATGCGAGTGTAGAGAGGTTTTTTTTTTTGTAAACGCATATAAATGACACGAGAATTTCTCTCGTGTCATAGTTGCGTTCCCTAGTGTGGGGGCATCGTTTCGTGTAATAAATTCTACCACTCCATGGAAAATAAATAGTTTATCTTTAAACCGTATCATTATTGAATTGCTACACATTGTCATCATTTTGGACATAATGACCTTGGTATTTTATACGCTGTGCAATGACCTCATCTTTACTGCTGATTTTTGAACTATATTACATTTTGTCTGCTTAAATAATAGATAGATAGAATACTGTTTGTTATGCACACTATACTCATTAGATGTGTCCTTTTGTTATTTAAACTAAATCGTTGCCCCATTTTTGGCTTCAGATGGTTTATTTATAAAGCCCTGCTTGGAATTTAACTTATTAACCACGATGTATGAACAGTCCGCGTCACGATGTGGTTGCCCCCTTTGGAAGCACCTACAGTCGTTACCGGAGTAACCAATTGATGAAGCTTCCATACAATACTTTTAGCTAAATTCCATTTTCTTTACTATAATTTATTTCTTGATTAGACTATGCGACAATGTCGTTGTCGCCGCAATAATTGTGGCCTCTTACCAGACCCAAACAATTGAAATATAATAAGAAGACAACAGGGTTTTGGAACCTTGCTTCTTCCAACAGGAATTAGAATTTGTCTACCCAGAAGCTGATTCTAAGAAGCTTCTCGCGGGGCAGTTAATCTATTTCTAACAACATGATCTACTGCGATTATGCTGTTAAAAAATATAAGAGTAACTTTAAAATTGCGCGTTTGGTTTACTTGGTATTAAAGTCATATGACATTTTACTGAGGGGCCGAGCGGCTGATATTGAATCAAATTTCATGTTGCAAAAGAGAGTCGTCAGAGTTATTTTTAGTCTTTGACTTTGAAGCAGAAACTTTTGACGACATACTACATCTCGATATTTTCAGTTTTAATTAATCTTCTCTCCCTCTATTTCAGAGGAATGTAACGAAGTATACGGCGGAGGTACGTGTACGAACACCGGCTGTTCTTGCAGCCCTTCAAAGCGCGGCATAGCGTGTTCGCGTGATGCCTGGCGTGCGGGATGGGCGCGGTCGTGGGAGAGTGACACGCCGCCCGTGGCTGCGCACACGCTGCTACCGTATGGAGACGATCTGCTGAGGGTTGGAGGGGAAACCTTTGCTTTCTCGGAGTTTTTGTACAGGTATGACGATCGATGAAAGTCCATAATAATTGAAATTAGGGAAGTTTAAACTGGGGTGTTGGACGACCAGTCCAATCAATGGATAGAAAACCAAAATTTTACCCATTATCATCCAGCCGGAAGACGTCCACTGCTGAACATAGGCCTCCCCCTTAGACCGCCACGCCGAACGACCATTCGCCACTTGCATCCATTGGATGCCTGCAACCCTCACGATGTATTTGGTCCTTCTAGTAGGAAGCCTGCCTACGCGGTGTCTTCCAGATCGTGGTCGCCACTCGAGAACTCTTCTTTCGCATCGGTAATCAGTTTTACGAGAGATGTGGCACTCGCTATATGGAAAATAGAGCTGCATCCGGCTAGACCTGACATCGACTTAAGTATTCTTAGGGTGCTCCCACATCTATCGACGCGGGATCGGCTTTTTCCGTCGCCCTTTCTCTTTCTGTCGCTCAGAACTGCCATTTGCTAGACCGAGTCATTGCGACAGCACGCGGCCGCCTCGAGGATTCCGCCGCGTGCTATCGCATTATGCTTTGTCTCGGTCTAGCAAATGGCAGTTCTAAGCGACAAAAAGAGAAAGGGCGACGGAAAAAGCCGATCCAGCGTCGATAGATGTGGGAACACCTTTAGTCTAGGATGCCTAAAGAATAAAATGTAGGAGAAATCTTTCAAATTATTAAAAAAACAAAAACTCAATTTAATTGTTTACGTTTTCTTCCAGATTCAAATCAGCGGAACAAGAATGGGAAATCTTACCCACATATGAGAGTCCCGCGGCGCGGTTCGCTCACTCGGCCGTGTTGTATGGACACGAGCTCATCGTGTACGGCGGCGTCGTAATATCCGACGAGCCGGAGAGGGGGTAAGTAGAAAGCAGGTGGTTTGAAAACGAGCTGAAAGACTCATCATCATCAGCCTATAATGTTCCCACTGCTGGGGCCTCCCCTCTGTGAGAGGGAGTGGGCCATAATCCACCACGCGGGCCCAGTGCGAGTTGGTAGATGTCACATGTCTTCGAGTTTTTGGTTCTAGGACATGCCGGTTTCCTCACGATGTTTTCCTTGACCGTTTTGAGAGCGGTGGTAATGAAATAATTTAAACAAAGTAATGTGCCTTGGGGGGTTCGAACCCACCACCTACAACTTGCAAGTCGGAACCAATACCACTGGGCCACCATCACTGCTCTAGACTAAAGACTTATTAGTAATTTCATTTAAATATTATTTAAGCTGGTTTTTCTTACATGTAGCATTTTCTTCGCTGTAATGGTGCGTGCTTGTTGTAGCGACAGCAAAGTTGTTCTGCGTCTCGTACGTTTAAAGCTCTCGCAACGTTCAGGATTCACTATTTGAACCACTTTGCTCATTTGTCAATCCTAGAATCGCTTGATCAGGTTTCAATACAATGTATTTGTGAAATTATATTTTTTTCTTATTTAATTTATTTCTTTGACAGAGGCGGTCTAGCCGGCTTAGAAGGCCGAGCCGGAGAAGTAACAAACGAAATATGGAGAGTTCGCCTCAACAGTGAACGACTAATCAGTTATTTACAACGCGACGCCGGTCACGTGCTCCCCTGCACAGACGGCACCCCTCAAGCACTGCGGTAAAACTCTCGCTACGTTCAGGATTCTCTGTTTAAACCACTCGCTTGGCTCATTGCTCAATCCTACAATGACTTGCGTTGCTGTAATATCAAATTCAAGCGGTAGTCGCGGCACAGGTAAGCGAATGTAGACTTTATGTAATGTAGCATTAGGTATACAATGAGTTACGTGTTGCTGTGCCGGTTTAGAAGGCCGAGCCGGAGAAGTAACAAACGAAATATGGAGAGTTCGCCTCAACAGTGAACGACCTCAGTGGCACAACGCGACGCCAGTGACATGCTCCCCGCACAGACAGGCGCCGCTCAAGCATTGTGGTAAGCGAATGTCGACTTTATGTAGTGCAGCATCAGGTATACAATAAGTTACGTGTTGCAAAAAACATTGATTGCAATTCCTACTAACTTCAAAAGAAAATCGTCCTTGCCACAACGACGTAATAATGATACTCGGCTGATGTTGTGGCGAGCCTTTTTTGTTTTTCTATCCACCCTTAGAAAATCGTATATTTGATATTGACAGCGCCTTTATGTCGTAGTAGTAATGATTATTATTGTCACGAATGGCGACTCCACATTAATGCCGCGAAGCGAACAGGCGCGAACGAGAATGTGGATGGTTTTCGCGGGGTTCACGCGCGTTCGCGCCTTTTTCCCGATCAGTGTCGGTATTGTGACGAGAATTTACGGCGAGTAAACGCGGCGTGAATTCACGCCACTAATGTGCCACATTGCATCGCAACGCGTCAGTTGTAAGCGCACTTAGTCCTGACTTTAAAAAAATACTTGTAACAGGTAAATTATTTTGCTAGCAAAACGCTAACGTAACGGATAGCATATCTAAACAGATTTTACAAAACATCGCCGTATTTCAAAACCATATTTTTCTTATAATTCCAGGTGGTCTCCACGTCTCAGGTCACACGGCTGTGCTGGTGTACTTGGGCGTCACCAAGAAACCGGTCATGTTAGTGTTTTTCGGACATTCTCCGCATTACGGGTACCTACATTTAGTGCAGGTTAGTATGTGACAGTGGTCAGGTGAATTTTCGTTACTTGTTACCCTGAAAAGCATACAAAATAATACCTATGATGAAACCTTGGAACACCCCCTCGAATTTTGTTTTAGAACCCTTCTTTTTGATAGCAATTATATCGTTTATTTCGGGCTTTTACCTATTTATTTTTTTTGTAACAAAAACCACATACTTAATATTATCGAAAATCAAATTGAAGTTTTAAATGTTTAGCAATTGGAAACAAAATTATAAAAAATGAAAGAAATAAGTGTCCTCGAAAATCTTTATAAAAGTCTTCGACGAATTAAAAAATGACACCCGTTATGAAAACACCAGATTTTTACTGATGAATAAACATACAATAAGTTAACGTTAAGTTGCCGCCGCCGTTACGGTTTGTTCGACGGCGGACGCCAACGTTATGTGTACATATATTGAGCCGTCGCAACTGACGTCACGTAAGATATGCGCGTACATTTAGCGCCACATGCCGCGCTCACAGATACGTCCGCCTCGGGCGGAGCGTGATGCGCAACGTTCGTCTCGTCGCGTCTCCTTGTCGTTGACGCCTGACGCCACGTGTGTACCCGAACGCGGCCTCACGCACGGTCACTTGGAGTCAGGACGCAACGAGAAGATTTTGACTTATAATAACTAAGCACTCTATCTTTTCAGGAGTACTACGTAGACGAAGGCGTGTGGGCGGTAGCGGCGACCCGCGGCTGGGCGGCGCGCGCGGGGTTCGCGCACGCGGCCGCCTGGGACACGCTGTCCCGCAAGGTGTACGTGCACGGCGGACTCGTGTCCGAGTCGGAGGCCACGCAGGTGGGTGCTAGTAGCGCGGTATAGACCCGCGACCCGCGGCTGGGCGGCGCGCGCGGGGTTCGCGCACGCGGCCGCCTGGGACACGCTGTCCCGCAAGGTGTACGTGCACGGCGGACTCGTGTCCGAGTCGGAGGCCACGCAGGTGGGTGCTAGTAGCGCGGTATAGACCCGCGACCCGCGGCTGGGCGGCGCGCGCGGGGTTCGCGCACGCGGCCGCCTGGGACACGCTGTCCCGCAAGGTGTACGTGCACGGCGGACTCGTGTCCGAGTCGGAGGCCACGCAGGTGGGTGCTAGTAGCGCGGTATAGACCCGCGACCCGCGGCTGGGCGGCGCGCGCGGGGTTCGCGCACGCGGCCGCCTGGGACACGCTGTCCCGCAAGGTGTACGTGCACGGCGGACTCGTGTCCGAGTCGGAGGCCACGCAGGTGGGTGCTAGTAGCGCGGTATAGACCCGCGACCCGCGGCTGGGCGGCGCGCGCGGGGTTCGCGCACGCGGCCGCCTGGGACACGCTGTCCCGCAAGGTGTACGTGCACGGCGGACTCGTGTCCGAGTCGGAGGCCACGCAGGTGGGTGCTAGTAGCGCGGTATAGACCCGCGACCCGCGGCTGGGCGGCGCGCGCGGGGTTCGCGCACGCGGCCGCCTGGGACACGCTGTCCCGCAAGGTGTACGTGCACGGCGGACTCGTGTCCGAGTCGGAGGCCACGCAGGTGGGTGCTAGTAGCGCGGTATAGACCCGCGACCCGCGGCTGGGCGGCGCGCGCGGGGTTCGCGCACGCGGCCGCCTGGGACACGCTGTCCCGCAAGGTGTACGTGCACGGCGGACTCGTGTCCGAGTCGGAGGCCACGCAGGTGGGTGCTAGTAGCGCGGTATAGACCCGCGACCCGCGGCTGGGCGGCGCGCGCGGGGTTCGCGCACGCGGCCGCCTGGGACACGCTGTCCCGCAAGGTGTACGTGCACGGCGGACTCGTGTCCGAGTCGGAGGCCACGCAGGTGGGTGCTAGTAGCGCGGTATAGACCCGCGACCCGCGGCTGGGCGGCGCGCGCGGGGTTCGCGCACGCGGCCGCCTGGGACACGCTGTCCCGCAAGGTGTACGTGCACGGCGGACTCGTGTCCGAGTCGGAGGCCACGCAGGTGGGTGCTAGTAGCGCGGTATAGACCCGCGACCCGCGGCTGGGCGGCGCGCGCGGGGTTCGCGCACGCGGCCGCCTGGGACACGCTGTCCCGCAAGGTGTACGTGCACGGCGGACTCGTGTCCGAGTCGGAGGCCACGCAGGTGGGTGCTAGTAGCGCGGTATAGACCCGCGACCCGCGGCTGGGCGGCGCGCGCGGGGTTCGCGCACGCGGCCGCCTGGGACACGCTGTCCCGCAAGGTGTACGTGCACGGCGGACTCGTGTCCGAGTCGGAGGCCACGCAGGTGGGTGCTAGTAGCGCGGTATAGACCCGCGACCCGCGGCTGGGCGGCGCGCGCGGGGTTCGCGCACGCGGCCGCCTGGGACACGCTGTCCCGCAAGGTGTACGTGCACGGCGGACTCGTGTCCGAGTCGGAGGCCACGCAGGTGGGTGCTAGTAGCGCGGTATAGACCCGCGACCCGCGGCTGGGCGGCGCGCGCGGGGTTCGCGCACGCGGCCGCCTGGGACACGCTGTCCCGCAAGGTGTACGTGCACGGCGGACTCGTGTCCGAGTCGGAGGCCACGCAGGTGGGTGCTAGTAGCGCGGTATAGACCCGCGACCCGCGGCTGGGCGGCGCGCGCGGGGTTCGCGCACGCGGCCGCCTGGGACACGCTGTCCCGCAAGGTGTACGTGCACGGCGGACTCGTGTCCGAGTCGGAGGCCACGCAGGTGGGTGCTAGTAGCGCGGTATAGACCCGCGACCCGCGGCTGGGCGGCGCGCGCGGGGTTCGCGCACGCGGCCGCCTGGGACACGCTGTCCCGCAAGGTGTACGTGCACGGCGGACTCGTGTCCGAGTCGGAGGCCACGCAGGTGGGTGCTAGTAGCGCGGTATAGACCCGCGACCCGCGGCTGGGCGGCGCGCGCGGGGTTCGCGCACGCGGCCGCCTGGGACACGCTGTCCCGCAAGGTGTACGTGCACGGCGGACTCGTGTCCGAGTCGGAGGCCACGCAGGTGGGTGCTAGTAGCGCGGTATAGACCCGCGACCCGCGGCTGGGCGGCGCGCGCGGGGTTCGCGCACGCGGCCGCCTGGGACACGCTGTCCCGCAAGGTGTACGTGCACGGCGGACTCGTGTCCGAGTCGGAGGCCACGCAGGTGGGTGCTAGTAGCGCGGTATAGACCCGCGACCCGCGCAATAGGGATATAGTCTGTGTCCCTAGACCCGCGATCTCGAATGCTGTAACCATGGGCTCTGCGGGTGCGCATGCTGTATGACGCTCGCCGGAGCACCCCGGTGGTATGCCCCTGCCAGGTGAGACCCCTACTACGCTGAGGGTGCCCGGCAGGAAGCGACTAGCGACAGCCGATAGCGACGCCAGCAAAGAGTCGGAGTGTTTATAGCTGGGTACTCAATTAACAGTGTTGCATGTAACGTAACATATACCGTATCAAGTGAGTATGCCCGTAGGCGCTGCGAACCGCTCGCTCTAAACTAGAGTAACAAAGGCGGCTCGCAGAGTGCTCGGACGAGCTGTACCCATTTGAGGTTAATACAGTATCTATTACGTTACATGCAACACTGCTAATGTTTACGTGTAACACTGCTCATGGTTGCGAGTGAGAGGCGAGCCTGCATTTCGGTGCGCGCCTTTTTATTCGCTTTCCTGCATATTAATACCCTTTTTTTTTGTTTTTTTTTTTTTTTTAGCGTGGTAAAATCATCAAATGAGTCCTCCGGCCCCGGGCAGGGCGGGAGGGACTGTCAGACTTTTACTGACTAAAATCCACGGTGTCCTTCAATAGCCTGTTACGTTCGGGGGTTACGGCAAGGAAATAATCCCGCGACCCCGGCAGACTTTGGCCCTCTGAGAGGGGGGCCCCGTCAGTGTGCTGACGCTCTTAGAGGCGCGCGTGGGACATAACGCGCCGTCGACCCGGGCATGGTCCATGGTCGGGCAGCGAGTTGCCCTTTACTCACTGCTCGCATGCCCGCGCCTACGGTGGCCGGAGATCGTCTGCTGACGTCCGACGCCGCGGGCGCCTACCACTGCGGTTTGGGCGGAGGGAGGACGCTGTCCTCTCTCGCTCGCGGCCCGCGTCCTCCTTCACGAGCATTCATATTAATACTCTTGGGCATTTTGTTTACAGGCCCCATCTGCATCGTTATTCGAGTACGACCCAGAGTTAAGACTGTGGCGCCCTCTACAGTCGGCGCCTACTCCTAGATATTTACATTCTGCTACTTTTATTACACCAGGTAAGTGTAACTTCGAAACTTTTTGTTGAAATTGATGTTTCAATCAAAAAAGACAAACAATATTTAAGTAAAAGAGGTGCCCGACACTAAAAATTGCTTCTGCATCGTGGGTGCGTTTTACAAATATTCAAACTTCCGTACATAAGTAGCCAGACCCGGAAGAACTAATTGTGAATCAAACAAATACGTCTTTCGTGTGGTAATTGAAACAATTTACCAATAATTACAAAACAAAATTTCTTTTTTTTTATGTTGCATCTATCTGTAGACAACCGTACGTTTCATGGCATACTGTCGTATTGGTAAGGATGATAATTTACTTGTAGTTAGAATCGGTCGAATTGCATCGCATCGCGTCGTTATTAAGCCCCCTAAGGCCCAGCGCACACCACTCGAAGCGCAGTGGAGCGCACTTTAAGATAACAATTGAATATAAACCTTATTACCCTCACCATCTTGAGTCAACATAACAATAAATTCGGACACGGTGCTCAGAGCGTCCTCAAGCTACCATCAGAGAATACGCATGACTGTATGTCAAAGTAGATAAGGTTTCTGGCAGCCCGGCTGATTTTAAGTTTAAACATATAAACCCTACGACAGTTATTAAAGCTTTCCGGGAAATTAAAATTAAAGTGACCGAAGATTTATGGGGATTGTCTATCAAAGTTTGTACAGGCATTGTGGAAACTGTAGCGCCATATTTGGCATTAATTTTTAATCTGTGTGTGGATCAAGGAGTTTTTCCTGATTTGATGAAGTTCAGTAAAGTCGTGCCTCTTTTTAAATCTGGGGACTCCAAAGATACTAACAATTATAGACCAGTATCCGTGTTGCCAGTCTTTAGCAAGATATTTGAGAAAGTAATGCTAAATCAGATGCTTGACCACTTCAACACCTATAAAATCTTACACGATCAGCAGTATGGTTTCACCAAGAGACGTTGTACAACTGACGCCGGTTGTCACCCTATTGAAGCACATATTTACTGCATGGGAAGAGGCACAAGACGCCATAGGAATATTCTGTGACCTCTCCAAAGCATTTGATTGCGTTAATCACGACACATTACTTTTGAAACTTAAACATTACGGATTAGGTAAACTTGCTCTTAGTTTAGTAAAATCTTATTTGTGTGACAGACAACAACAAGTTCAGATAAATGGTGTAAATTCACGGGGTTTAAGAGTTAAAATGGGAGTTCCACAAGGCTCAATATTGGGTCCTTTCCTCTTTCTTGTATATATTAACGATCTACCCTATTTACTTAAAAATCAACTACACAAGATGGTGTTATTTGCTGATGACACTTCCCTAATTTTTAAAATAAGTAGGCGAGCCCAGAATCTAGACGACGTCAATAATACCCTGCGTCAGATCCATAATTGGTTCACAGCAAACAATTTAGTATTAAATGGAAACAAGACTAAATGCATTAGGTTTGCCTTACCAAATGTTAAAAATAGTAATTATGACATAGTGTTGGATGATGAGATACTAGAATTCGTTGATAAAACGGTTTTCTTGGGTATTACACTTGATTCAAGGCTACAATGGGGCCCTCATATTACAACTCTTGCGGGGCGATTAAGTTCAGCAGCATATGCTGTTTGGAAGATTCGTCAATTCACAGACGTTGATACTGCGAGAATTGTATATTTCAGTTACTTCCACAGTATAATGTCGTATGGCATTTTATTGTGGGGACGGGCGGCTGACATCGAGTCTATCTTTATTCTCCAAAAGAGAGCTATTCGAGCCATATATAATCTCCGTAGGCGCGATTCTCTAAGAGAACTGTTTAAGGAAATTAACATCCTGACGGTACCTTGTCAATATATCTATGAAAATATAATGTACGTTAGAAAAAATCTGCATCTTTTCTCTAAAAGAGGTGACAGACATAATTATCATACTAGAAGTAGGAACCAATTAGTTCAGCCGGGCTTCAGACTCGCCAAAGTAGACTCTTCTTTCATGGGGTACTGTTTAAAATGCTATAATAAGCTACCACAAAACGTTCTTGAACTGAATGAAACTAAATTCAAAACTTGCATTAAACGCACACTGTGTAAGCAGGCATATTACAAACTGAGCGACTATATCGCTGATGATAATGCTTGGCTCCATGCTGGTCCTGCTCCATGAGGCAGTGAATGTATGAATAAATTGATAGTGAAAGTATACGTCTTAATACCATTGTTGGAGCTGCTGAAGACTGTACAACTGTATTTGCAATGTATAGATTCAATCTTCTTTGTATTATATAGTTTCATAGCCGACATTGTGTGAGTACTATGTACTTCAGAGCTGTCATTCATTGAGTACCTACGTCTCTTGTTGACTTGAATGACCCTGGCGGCTGAGAGTCTGTCATGCTCACTTAAATGTCTCGCTGATGGTGGCGCGTGTGTCGGATCATTTAGCTCCCTCCAAAATGGTTGAGCTGAATGGTGCTGATGCATGTGTCATGTTCGTGAACGGGCGCTGTCAGTTGGGACTGGTCATCTCTTAGCTGCCACGGTTTATTTTAATAATTATTGATCACTTTGTTTTTTGAATTGTCTTTGTTTAATTGTTACTATGGACACTTTAATTAAAAACTTGCTACATCGTTCTCACATAGTGTACCACCTCAAAATGAATGATGTAACAAAGGTTCTGTAATAATTCTGGCGATCTGAAAAGAGTGTCCATGGAGTTTCTTGCACGTTCTTCTCCATAGAGATCTACTTCTTGGAACGTGCATCTACGGTACTTTCACAGTTTTTATGTCTTGTGTCTGGGACCGTAGCACCATAACTATTTTTATACTTGTTTTATTTTATGTCTTTTGACAATTCATAAGTGCCTGTAATTGGCCTATTTGAAATAAACGATTTGATTTGATTTGATTTATATTAAATTGTTATCTTTAAACGAGCGCTCCGCCGCGCCTCCAGTGGTGTGCGCTGGGCCTAAGACGTCATAGTCGGTCACCAGTTTATCTTAAACACCGGGTTGCTATAATACACTTGTGTGTATTATGTTTCAGGTATAATGCTGGTATTTGGAGGTAACGCTCACAACGATAGTGCGGCAGCTTTAGTGTCCAATCCTGTTGCTTCTAAATGCTATTCTGCTGGAGCACTATTGTATGATGTCAGGTGAGTAATAAATGTTGTTTTTAAAATTGATACATTTAAGTTGAAAAGCTGCATATAAGTTGTCGTTTTAGCTATAATTTTCAAACATGTATAGACGGAATGCTCCAACCAACCCTCGAAATTCAAATTTTCTTTCGTTTTTTGCAATTTGCAGGCCAGTGACATGTTGTAACTTTATCAAAATATGAATTGCGGTAATAACAAGTATAATTTTAAATATAAAAAAATATCAAAACATTCGTTCCACCAGCTCTCACATAGAAAAGCTGCATCTTGTTAAAATCTCCGAAATCTAACTTAGAGAGATGTCACTGGGCTGCAAATTGCAAAAAACGTAAGAAAATTTGAATTTCGCGGGCAACATGGACGCAATCACCTTAATGGGGAAGTTCGGTCAAAGCTAACTGTAGATGGCGCCACCATAGCTAAGTCCTAATCCGACTAATGAGGTGGCACTATTTTGAAGTACCTATATGATTTGAACCAATGACGATGCTTGGAACTAGCTATACTAGCGCCATTCGTTTCCTAGTTGTCATCCCTATTAATCCAACTTTCTTATTAGCTAGGTTCCCGTGAGATAATGTTCAATTAACAGCTGGTAACAGCTAGTTTTTCATAAATGACGGTTAAAAGTATTTTGACGTATTTTGAGAAGAAGATTGAGAAGATAATGCTATGTCAAATTCATCATCTGCCTAGCCTTTTCCCAAGCTTAGCTTAGCTTTAGCTGGATATCAGTATTTTACATGGAGCGACTGCCTGTCGGACCTCCACAACCCAGTCACAACAACACAACTGGATAATACCATTCCCCATGGTAAGACTGGTTGTCAGACTTTAGAGCTTCTGACTAACAGTAATGACTGTCAAAGATCTACAAATGACAGCCGGGACCAACGGCTTCACGTGCTTTCCGAAGTACGGAGGAAACTCGCTATGACAGATGGTCATCCATCCACAGACCAACCATGGCAAGCACGCCTTAACCCGGAAGATCGGTCTGTGCGGCTGTATTTAGCCACAAGCTCCTCTTGAAGCCATGCCAAATTAATTATTTTAAAGACAAGAGAAAGAATAGGTACTGATATTCAGCTGCATCCGGTTCCAACTCCAATATGGTTGAGAAAAGGCAGGCAGATGATGATAAGAGAAATAATAAGACATTCTCTTTCTTTGTCAGGTGTGGTGTGTGGTGGCCCGCGTCTCCCCCGGGTGCCGGCGCACGCGCAGCACACGCCGCCGCTCCACTACTGATACGAGACAGGAGGAGTGTCATTATACATGCGGGGTGAGTGATATCCTACAACTGTTTTTAACCTCTATTTTCCCACTACTGGGCAAAGGTCCCGGACCCTGGTTCTTTGCGGGATAAAATCCGGAACATGGATATTCGGCGAAGAACCAGAGTCACCGACATAGCTCATAAAATTTGCAAGTTGAAGTGGCAATGGGCAGGTCACGTCGCTCGTAGAACTGACAGCCGATGGGGAAGAAAAGTTCTCTCATGGCAGGCAGGCCTCCCACTAGGTGGACCGACGACATCGTGAGGGTCGCGGGCAACCGTGCGATGCAAGTGACGAATTGTCGTTCGGCGTGGCGGTCTAAGGGGGAGGCCTAGTTCAGCAGTGGACGTCTTCCGGCTGATGATGATGATGGGCAAAGGTCTTCCCTGTAACCTACCATTATTTCGTATTTGTAGCCTGACAAAAAAACGAGCCAATTCTTTTTCAGGAAGCTACATTATACCTGAAGACTTATAAGCTATAAATTATAATACTGTCATGAACATTATATCACAAATTTTGTCTAGTAAGTCCAAAAAAGTAAGACCGTAGGCGGGCGATAGATGTCGGATTGAAAAAGAGTGTCTATGCAGTTTCTTACCCATTCTTCTCCATAGAGATGAATGAATGGACATCTGCGCTACTCTCACAGTTATTATGTCTTGTGACTGGGACCGTAGCATAACGCCATAATATTGCAGTTTTTTTTGGCATACTTCAAAAGTGCTTTAATTTTTGATTTCATCGATACATACACCGTGACTTTTTAGTCGTCTTACAAAAGCAGCCCAGTTCATGTATCCAATGACTAGAACACGTTTATAATAAAAAGTCACGGTGTATAAAAATGATACATAGGTACTAAAAATATTTTTTTATTTCTAGTTTCGACGGCCGCCTTCGCTCAGACGCGCTAATCTTCGAATCAGGCGAGGGTTGTTCCAGACACATGAACGAAGCAGCGTGTTTGACGGCGGCGCAACATACTGCGGTCGCGTGCGTGTGGAGGGCCAGAGATAGAGCCTGCTTGCCGGTAAATATTATTAGAGTGCCTATTCTGACAGGTGGAGAGCAGTGGTGGCCCAGTGGTATCGGCCCCGACTTACGAGTTGTAGGTCGTGGGTTCGAATCCCGGCAGGCTCATTACTTTGTGTAATTTATTTCATATACCACTGCTCTCAAAACGGTGAAGGAAAACATCGTGAGGAAACCGGCATGTCCTAGAACCAAAAATTCGAAGACATGTGACATCCACCAATCCGCACTGGGCCCGCGTAGTGGATTATGGCCCACTCCCTCTCACAGAGAGGAGGCCTGTGTTCCAGCAGTGGGAACATTAATAGGCTGATGATGATGATGATGAATACCCCCCAGTGGGTGAGTGAACGAGATGGCGCTAGACGACTTTTATAACTTTGTCTCTTTCACTCACCGGAACAAGCCTGGTTTTAAGACGTTGTAATACCCCCACCCCCCCAGGTGTGCTACGTCTTAAAGCGAGATTAGAGAGACAGAGCTATATAAGTCGTCTAGCGCCATCCCGTTCTCTCAGCGGAACTTCTCTCGCTTTAAGACTTCGTGGTAAGCCCGTCAAAGGTCGATGGTGCATTGTATTCCATATAGAGCTGTTATCATAGTGACGGCTTCATACAGGGCCCGAATGCGTCGAGTGCCTCTCGTAAATAGGATACCGAAACCCTGAAAAAAATGTTGATTAAAGCAAAAACTAAATTTGTTTTGTTTCAGTTAGAAGAAGTGGGTTGGAAGGAGTCATTCGACGGCACGGTGAAGGCGTGCCTCACGGAACCTAGGTTTGGTAAGGGTAAGCACGTTAATACACTAACCCGGTCTAGTAGTAGTCGGAGCCAGTATAAAACAATAAATCAATGATATTATAAAGTCATAGATATGTTATACACGTACAAAACAACGGAAAAAACTGTTCCGCGCCGAGCGGCAGCACAGATACACACTTTTTTATTCACACATTACATTTCACTACAAGTAAAAAGGATAGCTTGATACAACGCAATAAGAAAAAGACGCAACGCAATAAAAAATAAGAAAAAAAAGTGACAGCTAGATAAACAAACAGCGCCACGCGCGATGTGTGAATCAGCCTCATTTGAGCGCATACGTTATTGAGCGCGTATGACGTATCTACACCTTTTTTACATATAATATCATTGCAATAAATATTAAGAGCCGTCCATGCGCCCACGACGCGCCGTGTGTCAAGTCTCTTTAGGTGTCATATAAATTTTATCTTTACAATGACACGGGACTCAAACGCTTCGGCTGTCATTTTGTAGATCTTTGACAGTCATTACTTTAAATCAGAAGCTCTAAAAGTCTGACGACCAGTCTTACCATGGGGTATCGTATTACCAGTGAAAGGGTTGTGGAGGTCTGATAGGAAGTCGCTCCATGTCCCTCCGGGAGGCCCTCAGAAGGCTTGATGAAGCCATCAGGTGGTCTGAACAGTTCCTGTCAAACTTTACATCTTGTTGTTGAGGTGCTGCTACCAACTATGTGGACTAACGCACCCATAGAAGCTGTTACGGCTTTTAAGCCTCCGAGTTAGGGTGCTCCCACATCTATCGACGCGGAGTCGGCTTTTTCCGTCGCCCTTTCTCTTTCTGTCGCTTAGTACTGCCATTTGATAGACCGAGACAATGCGACAGCACGCGGCCGCCTCGAGAATTCCGCCGCGTGCTGTCGCATTATGCTTTCTGACTCTGTCTAGCAAATGGCAGTTCTAAGCGACAGAAAGAGAAAGGGCGACGGAAAAAGCCGATTCCGCGTCGATAGATGTGGGAGCACCCTTACTGAAAAGTGCCCGTACATTGGGTGTCGTGAGTCAGCTTGCAGCTTCTTCTGGCTGTAAGTCTTCTAACTTTTGGAGGCGCAATTCCCGTTAGTGGATATAGCATTCGTACCGGGGTTGTTTTAAGGCGATCACCAACGACGATTATATAATACTAGACTCCTAATAACAGGCGACCGATGTCTGCCAACACATTAGGCAAAAAAGTCTTATATTCGTCTCATTTCGACCAATCCTGTGAGCCGTAAACATACGTTGAGACAGCACAGACCTTGAGTTAGCCAATCACAACGCAGTACCCCGTCCTCCTCGCTTACGTAGTACCTCAGCAACTTGGCAGAATAGTTTGTGTTCTTTAGATCGTGCATGCGGAGTCTAGTATTATATCGTCGTTGGCGATCACTAACAATCCGGTTCGTCTCATTTAGAGCTGTATCCACTAGGTTGGCGTGGGCAGAACGGTTCAATACTGGACAGGCATAATCACCAGCCGAAAAACAGAGCGCCATTGCAGTGTTCAACTGCATCCTGGTTAGACTGGAAGCTGACCTCAAAATAGTTGGGAGAAGGCTAGGCAGATGATGAATGACCAGATGCTCAAATGGCTTTTATATAACAAGTTCTTACTATTCGATCCGCGGGCAGGATTCGAACCTGCGGCCTTCGGATTCAGTACATGCGACGCTCATTTCCAACCGAGCCACCGAGGATCTTTCCGGCGAATTCTTCCTTCCATTTTTAACGTCTCATGGTGACGTTTAAAAGAATTCGCCGCGGCAGGTAAGATCCTCGGTGGCTCGGTTGGAAATGAGCGTCGGATGTACTGAATCCGAAGGCCGCAGGTTCGAATCCTGCCTAAGAAAATCTTTGAAATTCGCTTCGCACGCGTTAATGCGTTTAATATTAAAAAATATTAAGTTTTTACTATTTTAGAACTTGTTTACCTTTCTGTGTTTTTTTTTAATACTCAACTATTTATATAATTGATTGTTTGAAATAGATGAACGTCGTTGCACTTCCGCGGAGTCGTGCGCGGCGTGCACGGCGGCGCGCTGTGCGTGGTGCGGCGCGTGCTACCCGTCCGCTATGTACTGTGTCAAGCACACGCATCAGGTATGTACCACAACTTACCCATTGTTATTTTGGAATTGGCATCGAAATGTTGATATTCCGGGATTTCTACCAGACAATGTCGTGTGGAAAACAGTATTACAAATAAATAATAATAATAAAAAACATCAGAGATAGACAAGTAAATAACTTTTTGGATTATAAATCACGGCATTTTCCTGCTCTTTGAAAGTTATTTCGGGCATATCCACTTTAGGGTGCTCCCACATCTAACGACGTGGTTTCGGATTTTTCCGTCGCCCTTTCTCTTGCTGTCGCTTAGAACTGCCATTTGCTAGACCGAGACAGAAAGTATAATGCGATCGCATGCGACGGAATCTTCAAGGCGGCCGCGTGTTATCGCATTGTCTCGGTCTAGCAAATGGCATTTCTAAGCGACATAAAGAGAAAGGGCGACGGAAAAATCCGAATCCGCGTCGTTAGATGTGGGAGCACCCTTATTCTTTCGCAACGTACATGAATAACTCTACCTAAATCCGACCTATGATCATAACTTTATTATTTCGCTCATGTTTCCTGGAAAGCCTTCATATCAAGGCTCCTACGCCACTTCGACCTAAAATATGACGACAAGGTTGGCGCAGTGGCTGAGCCATCGACTGCTGCGCAGCGTGTCGCGGGTTCGATCCCCCGCACGGAACAAATATTTTTGTATGATCTGCAAGTAGTTGTTTCGGGTCTGGGCGTTTGTGTATGTATGTTTCTATTAGGGAGGGGGGATTAGTCTATGCACGTAGTCCATTGAATTTGTAATATGGTGGACCATTGTATCACAATCGGCTTTGGCCATCCAATCAGTTCACCCCATCTAAAAGATCTTAAAACTACGCAAGACAGTGTGCTTAGCTTTTGATTTTGTGAAGGAGAAAAACCTAGCAATGGAAAAGTATTATCGGACTTAAAAATCCATGCTAAATGCATGATTAGTTTCGTATGACAATCTTGTAGCGGATATTATTAAATCGGTGAAAATAACACTAGCGACATCTATGTAGTAAAGTCCTGTATTGTGATTTTAGAATTATTCGCGAGAAAAGAACATGTAGAAAAACCCTACAATAGTGATCAGGCTGAAACGGCGAATGGAAACTATGGATATAATAGTAAATACCAATAAAAAATAAGACAGAAGCCGACCGCAGAAGGACTTCAGTTGTAACACAATTACTGCTCAGAGCGTGCGCACGCGCGTTTTTTTTTTTTTTTGAACGTAGTAAAATCCTCAAATGAGTCCTCCCACCCAGAGCAGGGCTGGAGTGACTGTCAGACTTGTACTGACTAAAATCCACGGTGTCCTTCAATAGTCCACGCGCGACCCCAACAGACTGACTTTCTATGGCCCCGTCAGCACGCGCGTATTGGAAATTTAAGGTGTGCGTCCACAGGTCGGCATCGCACGAATCGGACGTATCGTACGTAACGGATTTTAGTTTGCCTTGTATGAAAACTCATACAACTGCGTCCACTGATCCGCATCATACTGACGGCTCATCGGCAATGTCCACATGCGATGCGTACCGATGACGTCATACGTAATGCCGATGAGTGGAAGCGATGAAGGTGGCATCGGCAATCCGATTGCTGATACTCGCGTCGGCAATCCGATCGCTGCCGATGCAGAAATCCGTTTGATGCGATGCGTCCGATACGTACGATGCGGACCTGTAGACGCTTACCATTAAGCAGGTTCTTTACTTACCTTTCTGGTGAAGAAAATATTTGCAATGTTGTTGCTTCTAGATGGCGTTGTCAATAGAGGAGTGTGGTTCAGACAGTGAGTCTCCGCGGGAAGCGTGCGGGAGGTACCACTCATGCGCAGCCTGTTTAGCGCACCAACATCATCATACACATGTGAGTTATACATTTATACGAGTAACGGGAGTGATTTTATGGTCTTTCTAGATAACTAATTCTTTGTTGCGCCCGACAGGGTCGAAAATTGGTTATAACATTCCACCAACCAATTTAACTTTACTCATGTATAGACCAGCCGGTCAAATACCCCAATATGTAAAATTGTACCAATCGTAACTACATTAACCTTCCAAAATTGTGATAAGGTTGAAAATCTATCAAAGAAAGACAGATTAAAATATGTTGATGTGCTAGCGTCTGTACATTTTCAACGCATTAAATAAATTGAGTATAGAATACTCCAATTCTTAGATTTTCGAGTGTAGTCCCAGTGTTAAAATAAACACAGGAAATAAACAGAAGTGATAGTTTTTCGGTGTTGCCCAAGTGATATTGAATCGCGGGACTTACGAGTACTTCTAAGGCCCCTCGCCCACGGCGACTTTTTGCAGCGATGCTGTAGCGCGTTTAGCAAACGCGCTACAGCATCGCTTCTAACGCGAGTTAGTCGCATTTACAACGCGCTACTGCATCGCGATTGTATCGATACAAACGCGCGACCGCGTGGAATGACATCGGTAGAGAGGTCGAAGGGGGGAGGGAGTCTGACTAATATTGCCTCAACGGCTT
Source organism: Agrotis segetum (assembly GCA_036375495.1). Taxonomy (NCBI): domain Eukaryota; kingdom Metazoa; phylum Arthropoda; class Insecta; order Lepidoptera; family Noctuidae; genus Agrotis; species Agrotis segetum. The sequence continues at coordinate 4,601,320 of JAQSVV010000015.1, read as the reverse complement.
CCATCTTGCAACTGTACTGATCCAAGGATTTTTTGCATCGCGACCGAATCGCGTTTGCATCGCGACTGAATCTGGTCCCGTGGGCGAGGGCACACAGCTAGCGACAGCATCGCGTCTGTATCGATGCTACGCGCGACAGCATCGCGACTGCATCGCGACTGCATCGCTACAAAAAGTCGCCCGTGGGCGAGGGGCCTTAGTGTAATTAATTTCATCACCACTGCTCTCAAAACGGTGAAGGAAAACATTGAGAGGAAATCAGCGTATTCTAGAACCAAAAATTCAAAGTCATGTGAAATCTATCAACCCGCACTGGGCCCGCGTAGTAGAATACAGCCCAATCTCTCTCACAGACAGGAGAGCTGTGTCCCAACAGTGGGAACATTATCGTTTTTGAAGTTTAGCTGCCTAGTTTAATTAGACCCTATGTATTGCTTTTTAATATGAAATGTAATGTAATTTTTTCATCAGGGATCTGAAGAATTAAGCCAACGAGCTTGTTTCTGGGACTACGACACGATAAAGTGTAAACCAGTCAATTCATCTGAAGATATCAGGTAATATAGAGTTCGTGTTTTCTGGTAGATTTAACACAAATTCGGCGATGTAACGTGGATGATTTAAAAGGACGATAATTATTGTAATTTTATTTGGTACTGTTTTTGTTTTGGGATGAATAAATAAAATGTTGCCCTGTATACATCTGACAAAGTATAATGTGCAAAATTTCAGTACGATCTATTCAGTAATTTATATTTTATTCTTTTTTTTTGTCTTTTTAAAAACATGGCCCCACAGTAGTAATTTCTTATACACACTGCGCAGCAGTGTATCGCTCAGCCACTGCGCCAACCATGTCGTCATACCTTCACTTGCTTAATAATCCTTGTTCTCCCAGGAGTGTGGCGGCGGCAGGTCCGTGCGCGGCGCCGTGCTCCACGTTCTCGACGTGCGCCAACTGTACCGCAGAGGAGTGCATCTGGTGCGCGTCGGCAGGACGGTGCGTCGACAAGGTACGTGCGCGACATCAATGACGTATTGTATATAGACACGTCATGAACGAACATCGCGGCGCTTAAACACGGCGACAATACTAGAACTACTTATAAGCGTGAAGAAAGAGAAAGAAAATATAACACGGTACGGGGCGGGAGGGAGACGCAACTAAGCGCAATGTCAACGCAACGCAAGCCGCAAGCTTCATTTTTTGTTGCCATTTTAAGCAGGCCGCACACCAGGCATACATTTGTAGCTCGATAATTGTAGCGCCACACTTGAAGCGCGACACATTTAACGCCCCCGTATATTTGGACGTGAGCACGCACACCGAAGCAACATTTGTAGCGGGTGCACTTTGTAGCGAGACGTTGTCCTCGCCACACAAATTGAAGATCGAACACGTTCGTTTTTTATGGCGCGTTGGTTTGCAAAAATGAAAGAATACATTGAATTTTACTTTGAGTTTATTTCAGAGGTTGAAAAAAACCCTATATTAAACAATCATACGCTCAATGACTACAGTTACAGACGAATTACAGAAATTATTTGGAGTATCTTACTCCAAATAATTTCTGTAAAGGCAAAAAATTCAATTAATACAATTAAACGGATGAAACCAATAGTCTTTTTTTTCTCATTAATCGCCACATCAAGAAATCGTCGTCATCAGACGATGATGTCGACATTCTCAAAGCGGTGCCACGCTACAACTGTGCTTCCGATGTGCGCATATACAATACATTTGTAGTAAGCTGAATTGTAGCGCAATGATTGTGGCGACGTAAATGTTTGATGCGTGTAGCGTGTGGCGCTGGTGTGCGGCCTGCTTTAGATTGCGGACAACGTATCTAAGTTTACATAGTTGATTAATAGCTTCAAACAAGGGTTCAAAATAGTTGGTTGAGTAAAACTCCATTTTGGACGATGTGTTTGTTGAAAAAATATAGGAGCTGAAGTGATTTACCGGATATCGTTTAGAGCTTGTGAAAGTGCTCTTACTGTTCTTAGCTTTTTCTTCTACAGATTTTTTGGGACGAAGTTCCTAATCGCGCGTTGCGAAAGGGGCTAAACGGAAAAAAAACTAAGGGAAAAGAAAACAGGAAAACAACAAAGAAAACATTGACAATGTATGCAAACACCGTATTTTAATAAAGGAGAAATGTTAGCAAACGAAAATGTGAGAAAAAACAAACCAAATTTAAAGTGTCAATAAAGTCAAAAATCGCTTGAATGAACCTGTTTCTTTTACTTGCTATCGTTAAGCAAAATGTTTTCCAACCTTCACTTGTTTAAACGACTTTTCCTACTGATTCTCACCAGTAGGATAAATCGGTAAAAAAACAAGACAACCATTTTAGTTTGGTCGCATTGAACAGTGTGGTGTCGTGACGATTATTTTTGTTGGGTGCATACAGTAACTTCGTTCCATCCGGGTGTCCTTTTTTTCTGTTTTTCCATTGAGAAAAGTTTGTACGTAACGAAAAAAACGTACTAAGAACACTGGGTTGAACCAATTATCAACTAACTAAACAAGAAGAACCATTATTAGATAGAAAGCCATTCACATTTTTTATCACACAATCATATTTCCCTGTCCCAGAACGCATACGGCGCGTCGTTCCCTCTGGGTGGGTGTCGCGCGTGGTCCACCATGGGTGGCGGCGGCGCCGCAGGTGCGTGCGGCGCGGCGCGCGGCTGTGCGGCGCACGTGTCGTGTGCGGCGTGCCGCGCGGAGCCCGCGTGCGGCTGGTGCGACGACGGCGCGGGAGGGGGGCGGGGGCTGTGTCTGCCGGGGGGGGCGCGGAGACCGCACGCGCCTAAAGTGTGCGCACAACACCGGTGAGTGAATGAATCCGTAATGGTATGATCCTAGCAAAATAATGTTGTCTTCTTAATTTAGCAATGTGCGCCCACAAAATTATCGAGGTGTAACATTTTTAGAATTTTCACTCACAATTTGTCCTTACATATTTGCTTGAGTGAGTCCACCAGAGCAGAGCGAACAGTGAGCGACAAATTCCCGTTCACTATGCCGCAAAGCGGGTGAAATCATATTTTAAAACTTTAGTTGATGTTACTTCATTAGTCAAGTGTACGACCTTGTTCGAGGACACATGACACGTTGCACGGGGTCGGTTGTATTGGAGCGTTCAAGGAGAAGCGGCAACAATCTACGACCAAATCGCGCAACAATGGCGCGCCGCCAGACGCAATGCGTATCCTTGAACAAAACCTACGACTAAAAGCTCCGTTTTACTCCTGATTGTTTTTATAAACACCATACTTGTAACCTTTCTTTCATGTAGCTCGACTTATATCTTCTTTCTTATAACAGGTGGCACTTCACAGCATGTCCGGCCTGTCAGTGCAACGGTCACTCAGTGTGCGACAGTGCGGCGCGGTGCATGCAGCCGTGTGCGGGCCGCACGGTTGGGGAACACTGCGACGTGTGCGCGCCCGGACACTGGGGCAGCCCGCTCAACGGCGGCGTGTGCCAGCGTGAGTATATACACAGCTACAGGCCTGTCAGTAGACAGTGAACACTGCGACGTGTGCGCGCCCGGACACTGGGGCAGCCCGCTCAACGGCGGCGTGTGCCAGCGTGAGTATATACACAGCTACAGGCCTGTCAGTAGACAGTGAACACTGCGACGTGTGCGCGCCCGGACACTGGGGCAGCCCGCTCAACGGCGGCGTGTGCCAGCGTGAGTATATACACAGCTACAGGCCTGTCAGTAGACAGTGAACACTGCGACGTGTGCGCGCCCGGACACTGGGGCAGCCCGCTCAACGGCGGCGTGTGCCAGCGTGAGTATATACACAGCTACAGGCCTGTCAGTAGACAGTGAACACTGCGACGTGTGCGCGCCCGGACACTGGGGCAGCCCGCTCAACGGCGGCGTGTGCCAGCGTGAGTATATACACAGCTACAGGCCTGTCAGTAGACAGTGAACACTGCGACGTGTGCGCGCCCGGACACTGGGGCAGCCCGCTCAACGGCGGCGTGTGCCAGCGTGAGTATATACACAGCTACAGGCCTGTCAGTAGACAGTGAACACTGCGACGTGTGCGCGCCCGGACACTGGGGCAGCCCGCTCAACGGCGGCGTGTGCCAGCGTGAGTATATACACAGCTACAGGCCTGTCAGTAGACAGTGAACACTGCGACGTGTGCGCGCCCGGACACTGGGGCAGCCCGCTCAACGGCGGCGTGTGCCAGCGTGAGTATATACACAGCTACAGGCCTGTCAGTAGACAGTGAACACTGCGACGTGTGCGCGCCCGGACACTGGGGCAGCCCGCTCAACGGCGGCGTGTGCCAGCGTGAGTATATACACAGCTACAGGCCTGTCAGTAGACAGTGAACACTGCGACGTGTGCGCGCCCGGACACTGGGGCAGCCCGCTCAACGGCGGCGTGTGCCAGCGTGAGTATATACACAGCTACAGGCCTGTCAGTAGACAGTGAACACTGCGACGTGTGCGCGCCCGGACACTGGGGCAGCCCGCTCAACGGCGGCGTGTGCCAGCGTGAGTATATACACAGCTACAGGCCTGTCAGTAGACAGTGAACACTGCGACGTGTGCGCGCCCGGACACTGGGGCAGCCCGCTCAACGGCGGCGTGTGCCAGCGTGAGTATATACACAGCTACAGGCCTGTCAGTAGACAGTGAACACTGCGACGTGTGCGCGCCCGGACACTGGGGCAGCCCGCTCAACGGCGGCGTGTGCCAGCGTGAGTATATACACAGCTACAGGCCTGTCAGTAGACAGTGAACACTGCGACGTGTGCGCGCCCGGACACTGGGGCAGCCCGCTCAACGGCGGCGTGTGCCAGCGTGAGTATATACACAGCTACAGGCCTGTCAGTAGACAGTGAACACTGCGACGTGTGCGCGCCCGGACACTGGGGCAGCCCGCTCAACGGCGGCGTGTGCCAGCGTGAGTATATACACAGCTACAGGCCTGTCAGTAGACAGTGAACACTGCGACGTGTGCGCGCCCGGACACTGGGGCAGCCCGCTCAACGGCGGCGTGTGCCAGCGTGAGTATATACACAGCTACAGGCCTGTCAGTAGACAGTGAACACTGCGACGTGTGCGCGCCCGGACACTGGGGCAGCCCGCTCAACGGCGGCGTGTGCCAGCGTGAGTATATACACAGCTACAGGCCTGTCAGTAGACAGTGAACACTGCGACGTGTGCGCGCCCGGACACTGGGGCAGCCCGCTCAACGGCGGCGTGTGCCAGCGTGAGTATATACACAGCTACAGGCCTGTCAGTAGACAGTGAACACTGCGACGTGTGCGCGCCCGGACACTGGGGCAGCCCGCTCAACGGCGGCGTGTGCCAGCGTGGGTATATACACAGCTACAGGCCTGTCAGTAGACAGTGAACACTGCGACGTGTGCGCGCCCGGACACTGGGGCAGCCCGCTCAACGGCGGCGTGTGCCAGCGTGAGTATATACACAGCTACAGGCCTGTCAGTAGACAGTGAACACTGCGACGTGTGCGCGCCCGGACACTGGGGCAGCCCGCTCAACGGCGGCGTGTGCCAGCGTGAGTATATACACAGCTACAGGCCTGTCAGTAGACAGTGAACACTGCGACGTGTGCGCGCCCGGACACTGGGGCAGCCCGCTCAACGGCGGCGTGTGCCAGCGTGAGTATATACACAGCTACAGGCCTGTCAGTAGACAGTGAACACTGCGACGTGTGCGCGCCCGGACACTGGGGCAGCCCGCTCAACGGCGGCGTGTGCCAGCGTGAGTATATACACAGCTACAGGCCTGTCAGTAGACAGTGAACACTGCGACGTGTGCGCGCCCGGACACTGGGGCAGCCCGCTCAACGGCGGCGTGTGCCAGCGTGAGTATATACACAGCTACAGGCCTGTCAGTAGACAGTGAACACTGCGACGTGTGCGCGCCCGGACACTGGGGCAGCCCGCTCAACGGCGGCGTGTGCCAGCGTGAGTATATACACAGCTACAGGCCTGTCAGTAGACAGTGAACACTGCGACGTGTGCGCGCCCGGACACTGGGGCAGCCCGCTCAACGGCGGCGTGTGCCAGCGTGAGTATATACACAGCTACAGGCCTGTCAGTAGACAGTGAACACTGCGACGTGTGCGCGCCCGGACACTGGGGCAGCCCGCTCAACGGCGGCGTGTGCCAGCGTGAGTATATACACAGCTACAGGCCTGTCAGTAGACAGTGAACACTGCGACGTGTGCGCGCCCGGACACTGGGGCAGCCCGCTCAACGGCGGCGTGTGCCAGCGTGAGTATATACACAGCTACAGGCCTGTCAGTAGACAGTGAACACTGCGACGTGTGCGCGCCCGGACACTGGGGCAGCCCGCTCAACGGCGGCGTGTGCCAGCGTGAGTATATACACAGCTACAGGCCTGTCAGTAGACAGTGAACACTGCGACGTGTGCGCGCCCGGACACTGGGGCAGCCCGCTCAACGGCGGCGTGTGCCAGCGTGAGTATATACACAGCTACAGGCCTGTCAGTAGACAGTGAACACTGCGACGTGTGCGCGCCCGGACACTGGGGCAGCCCGCTCAACGGCGGCGTGTGCCAGCGTGAGTATATATATCAGTGCCATGCGCGGTGGTGGTGCTCTTAGGAAAATCACGGGAGCCCCGTACTTTGTCCGTAATGACACCCTCCACCTAGACCTTAGGATCCCCACCATCGCTCAGTTCATGAAGCGCATTGCCACGCGTTTCTTCGAAACTGCAGTTAGGCACCCCAATCCGTTAATCGCATCGTCCGCTCGATACGATCCATCGCGCATTAGCTCCATTCGCCGTCCAAGGCATTCTCTAATCACCCCCGATGACCCCATCACTCTCCTCCAGGAGAGCCGTAGGGAAACCAGCACGCTTCGTAAACACAGACACAAACCGTCATTCCGCCCTCGCCGCCGAGGCCGCCCGTCGCGACGCCCAAGTCAATGCCCTCCCCGTCCCTTGCAAGAGCCAGCCCGCGATGCTGAGCCAGTAGTTTTAAATTAGCCCCTAAATAATGAATATTTAGTTATCCAGCCTGTCCCTTGCTGTCCTCTGTCAGTGACGCCCTAAGCCGAGGTCCGTATCCCACAGGGGGTGCCTTTAGCGTGTGGCCACTTAGTTTTTAATTTTAGTTTGTAAGCCCCTGGCTGGAGGCGTTAGAGTCATCTATGGCAACCACAGGAAAGTCCGGTTGAGCAGCACACAACCTATTAGAGGTTGACCTGCGAGATGCCCGTATAAAAATAAATAAAAAACACAGACATAAAGGCGCAAAACAGGTCGCCAGTGAAGCGCCGAACAATTGACATTTTCTTCGGCTGCACGTTTGTGCGATATATTCTGACCGATATCGTCAATCGATGCAATTCTCAATCGCGTTGCGTCATGAACAAGCTACCTGACACTGTCTTTTGTTACAGCATGTGAATGCAACGCGCAAGCTGTAGCGTGCGCGCCCGACACGGGCCGGTGTTACTGTAGCACTAAAGGATTAGCGGGGGACCGATGTGATAAGTGTGATAACACCAATCATTATCACGCTGATATCTACAACAAGGGAGCTTGTTATTGTAAGTATTTTATAAAAAATACTACTTTGATTCATTAACCGACTTCCAAAAGGAGGAGTTTCTCAATTCGGATGTTTCTATTTTTTTTTTGTGTTTGTTCGGGCATAACTCCGTCGTTTAACAACCGATTTGAAAAATTCTTTTTTTTGTTGGATAGAGTATACTTCCGGAATGGTCCCATTAACATTTTATCGAAATCGGACTAGCAATTTTTGAAAAATCAACAAAAACCTACTACTACACCGATTACTCCGAAGTTTCTGATCCGACTTCGATGATTCTTTTTTTTTCGATATCTGCCATTTGGCCCCATAAAATTTTCATTTAGTTTGGTGTAGTAGTTTTTATTTTTAGTAGTTTATTGTGTATTGTATATATTTTAGTAGTTTGTTTAGTGTGTATGTATGTAACATACATGGGCGTTGTTATTACCGGTGCTATGGATTACAAAAGTTTAGTGCACATGTAAGAAAATTGTGTAGTTGACAATAATTTGGGTTGAATAGTGAAACTAAAAAGGATAAAATAAAAAACATTTCAATAATAATGTACTTAACTGACTTCAAAAAAATTTTGTGGTTGTTTTGAAGTCGCTTATTTTCTTTAGATATTTGAGTGCATGAAAAACAGAAATGCTTACTTGCGGCAAAGTTGTCTAGTCTAAGCGGTGCTTGCGCGGTTGGCGGGGCGTTGCGTTAAAACGTTGTTAACGCCTCAGAGACGGTTTAGTAGTCTTTCCCCTTTTCTTTCCCACCAATACTCACTGGGACCGCGTGGTGGATTATGGCCCTCTCGCTCTCACAGAGAGGACCTGTGTACCAGAAGTGGGAACATTATAGGCTGATAATGATGATGAGGTTTTTTTTTTTCTTCAAGTTATCTCCGACTGTTTAACAATAGCAGAAGCATAATACACGACTTGTGCGGTCCATGTCTAGAATGATAATGACGTATGTCAGTGAAGAATGTACCAGATATTTACAAAGCACAGCCACGTGCAACGTTGCTGCGTCGTGACGTTAACGTGAATTTGTACATGCAACTCGATATCGAGGAGATCTGTGAGCGATATCGTCAATCCGTGCGACTCCATTAGGCAACTAGCGATCGTCCATACATTTTCTTCTGCCGGACGCTTGTGAGATATCGGACCGATATCGTCAATCGTCATGATAGGACACCTGCCCCCTAGACAAGTCGCAAACGATAATCGTTAACGCTTGGTTCTCCCCAATAGATTTTCAACCTTATTCCTTCGAGTCTTTAGTTGAAAATCTATTGAAGATTTCATGGCGTTGTCGTTCGTTCCAGTCGCTAACGCTTAGAAATCCTAAATAGATTTTCAACTAAAGACTCGAAAGAATAAGGTTAAAAATCTATTGGGGAGAACCGAGCGTTAACGATTATCGTTTGCGACTTGTCTAGGGGGGCTGGCCCTATAGCCAAATGGCTAGCGACATTCGCTAACGTTCAGCAGTCGCTAATACATTTTCAACTTTACAGGTACCCCATTGCATAAAGTTGAAAATCTAGTAAAGGATGTTGAACGATAGCGAACGAAACAAACGAAAACGATCTTTAATCTTTGATAGATTTTCAACTTTATGCAATGGGGTATAAAGTTGAAAATGTATTAGTGACTGCTGAGCTATAACGACTGTCGTCTGCCGTTTTAGGTCTTAAAGCCAGAGTGGTTCCAGTACAGAAAAGAGACAGAGCTATACAAGTCGTCTAGCGCCATCTATAACCTCTCAAACATCCTCTCTTCTTCCACAGATGACCTTGCAGTAGACTACCAATTCACCTTCAACCTATCAAAGAAAGAAGACCGTCATCTTTCAGCGATAAACTTCAGGAACGCGCCCGTAAAGCCAGACGTGGACGCAGACTTCAGTATCACGTGCTCTGCGCACGCGCGCATGAACCTCACTGTGAGGACGAGGAGTGATCCCGCTGAGAGGACGCTGTTTAGTGATGTTAATTGCACTAATTTTAGGTTTAAGTAAGTTTTTAATCCATTTTTATTAAATACTAGCTGCCCGTCCCGGCTTTACACGGGTGGACATGATGATTTTCGTCCTCTATAACCTGGCGCTGATGGTTACAAACACAACAAAAAAATATGAAGTAGTAAAATATGAAGTTTTCGAGATATGAGCTTAGCAACACATTTTGCGATCCATAGATAGATAGATAGATAAAAGAAGATATAGAACATACCTTTTTGCACACCAAATTACTACATACAAACATCAAAAATCAATCTTTAAAGTAATTGTATACTTTTTTTATGAGTAAGTAGCTATCAAAATTTCCTGTACAACTGCGGCTTTATCGCTGTTAGCAATAAATCATGGATTGACAAAAATAAACTTAATATTAGTTAGAAAAAAAAAACAGGCTTCATCTGGCTAAAGTCACTATATTGTAGACTCAGGCCCGTATTACAGAACGTCACTCAGTACTAAAGCGTTACTTAAAACTAGATTCATGTCACTTGGTTAAAATTAGTTCTAAGTAAAGCTTAATTTTGAGTTGTGTAGTACGGGACTTAGTATCTGTCACATCTGCCCTTCACTAGATTCAAGATCAAAGCCATTTTAAGAGAGATTAGAAAAACTTTACCATTTCCACCACCAAAAGTTATACTCACCATGTCTAAGCTGATTACATGTCCATTCTGGCTCATCAGGTTCGCGAAATCGGAGCACGCATTCGGCGTGGAGGACAACGTGACGCTGACCACGTTCTTCGTGTACGTTTACGACTTCCGGCCGCCGCTCTGGATCCAGATCTCGTTCTCCCAGTACCCCAAACTGAACTTACAACAGTTCTTCATCACGTTTTCTTCCTGCTTCTTACTGCTACTGCTCGTGGCTGCTGCGCTTTGGAAGATTAAGCAGGTCAGTTTTGGTTTTGTATACTGCATTTATTTATTTTGTTTGGGCAAATCCACCTAACTATTCCCAAACCACTTCAACTACTGAAAGCCAGAATCAATAGTGGTAACCACCAGAAAAGCGCCGAAACAATGAAGCTCGACGTGTCCCGGAGAATGAATTTACCTGTCTTGATTCCTGCAACGAAATTAATCAGAGAAGTACAGCCTAGTAGCAAAAATATGTTTCTAGTTTCCTTCATATCAAGCAGAAGACAGAACAAAACAAGGCCAATAGGTACAAAAGAACATAACAACTGGGAACAGCCCAGTTTCCTAACACGACAGGTATAAATTACTACTAATATTAATGGATTTATTGCATAATTATATGGTTAAAGCAACGCTGTGTGGTCCGGTTAGTATAGTGTAATAACCAAGGCGCTAAATCTATTAAAACGAAAAGAAAATTAATTATCAAGTTGGACAAAGTTTTATTTAGTTTTTTTTTAACTAGATTGTGTCTTATTCCGGAGTCTGCCTCGTATTACCGATGTTCAATCATTTTATCATTGACTAGATACCTATGTCTTTTATTGACTTGAATGAACATGCCGGTTGAGAATATTTGTCATGCCCACTGAAATGTCTCGCTGATGGTAGCGCGAGTGTCAGATCATTTAGTTCCATTCAAAATGGTTGAATGGTGCTGACATGACGTGTCACATTGGTGAACAGGCGCTGTCAATTAGGATTGGACACTTGCTACATCATTCTCACATATTTCTATAATCACTGTCATTGCCTGTAACTGGCCTATTAAATAATTTGCTTTTGATTTCGAAGTGTTTAATTTTACATAAGTCGTGTATGGAGCCTACTTTCAGACACACAATGCCTGTATTAGAAGACTCCGCTCTTTCATATAATTGTACACATATAAAACTAGTGTTGTGTGGTATGGAATGCGGTGTCATGTATCACATGTCTTAAGTTTGAATACTTTCTGAAACTCCTAAACTATAAAAATATCGAAATGCACTATGAAACGAAGTGAAACCAACTTAATTGGTCACTCGACGAGCTAAGCGAATTTTCACTACAGTGAACGGTCCCGTGGCCAGGCGGTAAGTTCTAAACCGAATTTGTCAGCCAGAAATTATTATTTTTTGTGCAGAAATATGACATGTACAGAAGAAGACAGCGTTTATTTGTGGAGATGGAGCAGATGGCATCACGGCCTTTCAGCCAAGTGTGCGTCGAGCTCGAGAAAGGAGGCGCGGGTAAGTTCTGTTTCTTTCTGATGATGAAAAATGTTAATTTTAGTCTATTTTATTTTAATATTTTTGGAAAACTTACAGCTAGACAGACACAGTAGTATAGACAATTACAACAATATGGCCAATTACATGTTTACGCAATTAACTTATTTGACTGAAAAGAATTAAAACTAACAAAACAGTGGTAAGGATTAGTACAAAATAAAAGACAATGCCAGTTGCTCCTTAGAGCTATGACCCACCAAATAAAATTTGGCTTCCAACTATACCAAATGTAGCATTCTATTTGTGCTTTATCAGTGATAAGTAAAATCATGTTTTATATGTCTATAATCCTGCCGTTTCTGTTTAATTGGATAAAATATCACATTTAGGTTAGCTGCTTTTGTCGAGCACACGTTAACGTCACATCCCTTTTCTCTAGTCTATGCTCATAATTCATCATCATCATTATTTGCCTATAAATGTTTCCACTACTACTAGCACACAGGCTTCCTCTCTGTGAGTTAGAGCGAGAACCACCGCTGTACACTACACACTGCTCAGAATTATTTTAACTAAAATAACTCCTTAAAGGACTCGCGAAGCGTCGGGTGGCGCTCTTTGAACGCTCTAAAACATCGTCGCATGTTTGTTTTTCAACGGTCCGCTCGGCGCGACGCGTGTTTTTGAACGAGAACTTGGGTGTTTACGCGAGTTGTGAGCTCAGCCTAAATGGTACCTACGTAGCTATTGAACTATATACAGTCCACTAATATGTGCCATGTAAGATGTACCACCAGTAGAAAATAAAAATTCAAAGAGACCACACGTATTTCAGTTACAAAAATTACGTCAAACCAAAACCATCCTTATTGCTCTGATCATTGGGGATCCTCAATGCTCTTTTTTTCAGTAACATTGCATAGTATTATCACAGTATAGAAATCATACAGTAGGACGACGCCTTTGATCTCGGGTAAAATGTCGACATCGTCTAGACAGTTATGCATCGGCCAGGGTTGTCACAAGTAAAGAATATTTATGAAATTATTTATTTATTGCAGATCAACATGGATAGCAGAATTATAAAGAAAACAATATACACAGTCTTGCCATAAGTTTTGTCCCATATGGAAAGTTAAATAAATGACACAATAAGTTACGTACTACAACCATTTATATATCAAATGAAAGGGTATAAAATACAGATTTGAACTACATCAAAATTATTCGAAATGTCCTCCTCTTGCTTCGATACAACTCTTCAATCTGCAAGGCCAGTCATCAATCGAAGCACGCACGACGTTCATGTCAATATCGGCGACTGCTTTAATTAGGGATGCTTTAAGTGACTCCAAATTGCGATGGGGTTTAGCGCAAACCTTCTCCTCTGAGTGCTGCCATATTTTATAATGCAAGGGATTCAAGTCTGGGCTGGAGGAAGGCCAATCCTCGTGCCTGATAAAGTCGATTCCACGGGTCGTGAGGCAGTCTTGGGTACTTTTCGCCTTATGAGCCAGCGCAGAATGCTGCTGGAATACCCAGTGCCTGTTTTCGAACATTGTTTGTGAAAGAGGTTCCACAATGTTTGTTAGGACTGTATTTTGATATACGAGAGCACTGGTTTTCACTCATTTTTCACAAAAAAACACCTCTGTTGGACGCAAATAGGACACCCCAAGCCAAACCATGAATTCCGAAGGATGATGACCACGCTGAACACGTGGCACACGTCTGCTCGCTTCTTCACTAGAGTGTGCATACACTTTATAATTTTGTTTGTTGAAACTCTCCTCAACATTAAAAAAAAATTTCATCCGAAAAGAGTATTTCGCGGTATTTTTTTCCCGCGTGCCGCTTTAACAACACTCGGGATCTTTCGAGTCTGATTTTCTTCAGTCGCGCGTGAAGAAGATTTGCTATATTTTTTCTGTAAGCACGCAGTCCAAGATCTTCATTCAACAGCCTTTTAACAGTAGTTCTGCTTAGTCCCATTTGCAGAGCCAACATTTTTTGCTTGCGGACAGGATTTCGTTGGATTCGCGCCTTCACTGCTTTGATGACCGCTGAAGTCTGAACAGTTCGAGGTCGACCGCTCCTTTCTTTGTCTTCTAATCTTGAATCTTCCCTGAATCGTTTGATAATACATTAAATAAATCTAATTGGAATTTTCAAATTTTTAAGCAGTTTGAAAATCTCAGTTGGCGCGTGACTGCAACGATGCAATGCAATTACTGCGACTCTGTCTTCTTTGCGCGTCCACTCCATTTTAAAAAATGAAGCAAATTTCAGAAACCCTTTGTTTTTATATTCTATAAATGTTCAAATTGCGAATGCTCATCATAAATTTCTTTGACTTGCATCCTAAATTCGAAATTTTACCTTTGACAGAACTTATGGCACGACTGTGTACAATAACATAAATACAATACAAAAAAATAAATGATAAGTATATTCTAACTGAAAGGGTACTTACATACATGTGAAAAAAATTGCTACAGACCACCAAACTGAACAACTTTTACTATAGGACCAACTCGAGACAGATTTAAGTTATTTACCAAGCACCAGTTATATAACAAGCACACCAATTTAACCCTTAACCACCTGACGTCGGTCTCAGAGACTCTGGCGATTTTATTTTCAAAATAAATCTGTTGCTATGCGCACGGTGCAACCGTGCATCCCTGTACTTTTTCCCCTTCCCCGGCAGTATACGCCACAAGCTTGGCAGCTCCAGACTTGCGCACAGATTTGAATTATAGGTAATTATATTTTGTGAGCGGTCTGAGTGACCGACGTCAGGTTGTTATGTTATTATTACTACATAGTATTTATTTTATTGTCGGCTCATAATGGCTGAAACAAATATATTATGATGGCTACAGACTCTGAAAATCATCTCAGTGTACCAGAACTTCGTTATTGATGGCAACTGTCAGTCAGATTCAGAAGCTAATGGTGACGAGGCTAAATTTTACCGAAAAACAAATCTGACAATCATCAAAAAATTTGAAAAAAGGAAGACATGTTCAACATGCGACCCTAAAAAGAACCGTTATACAGCTTTGTTTCGTATGTAAAATCCAATTTACATTGATTGTTGCCAAAAAATGTGCCTTGATTGTCACCGCAACATGTAAAACTTTCCACTTTGTGATTTTATAATAATTGTGTCTTGATTAAGCCAAAAATAATTTTAAACTCAAGATAATATGTTCGACTAATAGTAAATAGGTATATTACAATATGTAGTGCATAAAATTCCTATTCAGATCTCATATATCCAAAGTTCCTTCTTTTTTCTAAAATTTCATGTGTTTATTTTATGTCTCGATTTAGTATAAGTAAATCAAGACTTTTAATTGCTTAAAAACTTAAAATTTATAAAAAATATAATAAAGATATATATTAGACTTTCATTTAAAAAAATATATAAATAAAAAATAATTAAACAAAGGAAATACGCAAGCGGTCTCTGTGACCGACGTCAGGTGGTAGTGTAACTGAAAAACACGTCAGGTGGCTAAGGGTTAACTCGAAATTGACACCCATATCAAATTCTAAGAAAAAAATGACGTCCGCCATCTTGGATTTCAAAATGAATGGCTTTCTCGTAACAAGCACACCCTAATTAAACTCGAAATTGACACCCATATCAAATTCTAAGAAAAAAATGACGTCCGCCATCTTGGATTTCAAAAAGAATGGCTTTTTCGTAACAAGCACCCCAATTAACCTCGAAATTGACACCCATATCAAATTATAAGAAAATGACCTCCGCCATGTTGGATTTCAAAAAGGATGTTTTTTTTTGTAACAAGGACCACGAATAAACTCAAAATTGATACCCGTACTTGGTAAATTAAAAAAAATATTACGTTCGCCATCTCGAAATTCGCCCTTGGTAATTACCAAAAAAACTCCACCATCTTGTCATGGAACATACAAATTATAACACAGTCATATTTATATAATATTAGTAGAATTTTCAAACAGATGCCCTGTACAATAACCTATTAAGGCGGCCTAAAAGGCGTGCGCGCATCGGCCATTTTAAATAAACAAATAAAAATAAACACGCACGTCACACGCGATAGCCCTCAATGATACAGCCCGAGTTACAATAACATCGTTCTGTTGGCAACTCGGGCTCGGCTTACCCGCGTCTCACCCTTCACACCCCGCACGATTGCCCTGTCTGTCCGTCTTCGTCGGACGACTGTAGGATTATTAGACTGTGGTATTATGTAGCTTAGACTGTCCATTTTATGATGTTTGTTTAAAGCTTAGTAAGTATCTTCCAAATCGCCCAAAATGCAGACATACAGCGTTGTAGATATAAAGCTTTCACGATGACGACAACAAGATTCGTGGAGCTCGCCTTACCCGACGCGCCGCTCGATGCGTCGCGTGTCCTTACGGTCAGTTCACACCGACACGCTACGCGAAGCGACGTGACGCAACGATACTTCTGTATCTTTTCTTGTAGTAAACAAAGTCAGATTTTGAATCACTATTCGCGGCGCCGCGTTACGTCGCGCTGCGTTGCGAAAGGTGTATCTTTTGTTTTTTAAAATAGAGTTACATTTTGAATAACTCTATTGAAATGTGCGCGCAGCGTCACGTCTCGGTCTGAGCTGACCCTTAGACGAAGTCTTAGTGTGTAGGACCCTCAAAAGTATATGAGTAGCCAGAACATATTGTCGGGATAACTTTCAAATTTTTTTGACCTTTCATACAAGTGTATTTCTGACATGAAACATTCTCCGTCCAGGAGCTGGTGTCCCCGCGCCCGTGGCGCTAGAGCCGTGTCGCGGCGGGCGCGCGGCCGTGCTGTCGCTGCTGGTGCGGCTGCCCACGGGCGGCACGGGGCGCGCGCCGCCGCTGGGCGGGCTGGCCGTGGCCTCCGCGCTCGTGACGCTGGGCCACCACGCGCCGCACCCGCCCGCCAGCAGCGGGAAGCGGCCGCGCCATCACTGACTACCACACAGGTATAACATCCAGGAGCCGGTGTGTCTGCTGGTGCGGCTGGCCGTGGCGTCCGCGCTCGTGACGCTGGGCCACCACGCGCCGCACCCGCCCGCCAGCAGCGGGAAGCGGCCGCGCCATCACTGACTACCACACAGGTATAACATGCCCCGTCCAGGAGCCGGTGTCCCTGCTGGTGCGGCTGGCCGTGGCGTCCGCGCTCGTGACGCTGGGCCACCACGCGCCGCACCCGCCCGCCAGCAGCGGGAAGCGGCCGCGCCATCACTGACTACCACACAGGTATAACATGCCCCGTCCAGGAGCCGGTGTCCCTGCTGGTGCGGCTGGCCGTGGCGTCCGCGCTCGTGACGCTGGGCCACCACGCGCCGCACCCGCCCGCCAGCAGCGGGAAGCGGCCGCGCCATCACTGACTACCACACAGGTATAACATCCAGGAGCCGGTGTGTCTGCTGGTGCGGCTGGCCGTGGCGTCCGCGCTCGTGACGCTGGGCCACCACGCGCCGCACCCGCCCGCCAGCAGCGGGAAGCGGCCGCGCCATCACTGACTACCACACAGGTATAACATGCCCCGTCCAGGAGCCGGTGTCCCTGCTGGTGCGGCTGGCCGTGGCGTCCGCGCTCGTGACGCTGGGCCACCACGCGCCGCACCCGCCCGCCAGCAGCGGGAAGCGGCCGCGCCATCACTGACTACCACACAGGTATAACATCCAGGAGCCGGTGTGTCTGCTGGTGCGGCTGGCCGTGGCGTCCGCGCTCGTGACGCTGGGCCACCACGCGCCGCACCCGCCCGCCAGCAGCGGGAAGCGGCCGCGCCATCACTGACTACCACACAGGTATAACATCCAGGAGCCGGTGTCCCTGCTGGTGCGGCTGGCCGTGGCGTCCGCGCTCGTGACGCTGGGCCACCACGCGCCGCACCCGCCCGCCAGCAGCGGGAAGCGGCCGCGCCATCACTGACTACCACACAGGTATAACATCCAGGAGCCGGTGTGTCTGCTGGTGCGGCTGGCCGTGGCGTCCGCGCTCGTGACGCTGGGCCACCACGCGCCGCACCCGCCCGCCAGCAGCGGGAAGCGGCCGCGCCATCACTGACTACCACACAGGTATAACATCCAGGAGCCGGTGTGTCTGCTGGTGCGGCTGGCCGTGGCGTCCGCGCTCGTGACGCTGGGCCACCACGCGCCGCACCCGCCCGCCAGCAGCGGGAAGCGGCCGCGCCATCACTGACTACCACACAGGTATAACATCCAGGAGCCGGTGTCCCTGCTGGTGCGGCTGGCCGTGGCGTCCGCGCTCGTGACGCTGGGCCACCACGCGCCGCACCCGCCCGCCAGCAGCGGGAAGCGGCCGCGCCATCACTGACTACCACACAGGTATAACATGCCCCGTCCAGGAGCCGGTGTCCCTGCTGGTGCGGCTGGCCGTGGCGTCCGCGCTCGTGACGCTGGGCCACCACGCGCCGCACCCGCCCGCCAGCAGCGGGAAGCGGCCGCGCCATCACTGACTACCACACAGGTATAACATGCCCCGTCCAGGAGCCGGTGTCCCTGCTGGTGCGGCTGGCCGTGGCGTCCGCGCTCGTGACGCTGGGCCACCACGCGCCGCACCCGCCCGCCAGCAGCGGGAAGCGGCCGCGCCATCACTGACTACCACACAGGTATAACATCCAGGAGCCGGTGTCCCTGCTGGTGCGGCTGGCCGTGGCGTCCGCGCTCGTGACGCTGGGCCACCACGCGCCGCACCCGCCCGCCAGCAGCGGGAAGCGGCCGCGCCATCACTGACTACCACACAGGTATAACATGCCCCGTCCAGGAGCCGGTGTCCCTGCTGGTGCGGCTGGCCGTGGCGTCCGCGCTCGTGACGCTGGGCCACCACGCGCCGCACCCGCCCGCCAGCAGCGGGAAGCGGCCGCGCCATCACTGACTACCACACAGGTATAACATCCAGGAGCCGGTGTGTCTGCTGGTGCGGCTGGCCGTGGCGTCCGCGCTCGTGACGCTGGGCCACCACGCGCCGCACCCGCCCGCCAGCAGCGGGAAGCGGCCGCGCCATCACTGACTACCACACAGGTATAACATCCAGGAGCCGGTGTGTCTGCTGGTGCGGCTGGCCGTGGCGTCCGCGCTCGTGACGCTGGGCCACCACGCGCCGCACCCGCCCGCCAGCAGCGGGAAGCGGCCGCGCCATCACTGACTACCACACAGGTATAACATCCAGGAGCCGGTGTCCCTGCTGGTGCAGCTGCCCACAACAGTCACTTAGGTAACAGTCACTTAGGTACGTAGTAGTACGAGTCTTGACAGTCCCTGCCCCTCGCCAAGTGCGGAGGACTCATTTGATGATTTTACTGCGATAAAAAAAGTATAATGCCCTATGGTAAAGAAGTCTCCAAACTTACCGAACTATCTATTGAATACTTTGCCTGTTTACATCAGACAAGATAAGAAATAAAAATTTGCACGCCAGCTATAGAAATATTTATTAGATACAACATAAAATGTAGGTATTAATAGTAGTTCATATAAATAATAATCTGTTTTTATGTTATTACTAGCACTTTGCCCGCAACTTCGTCTGCGCGTGTTTCTAACTTCAAACTCAGTGGATTTAATTCCCGCTCACCCACCCTATAGGATAATTTTGGAAAATCAATTTGACAATCAATCGCAGTTGACAAAAATATGCCCAGTTTTGAGTTTATCGAAGCAAGCAGTAAAATCCTTCCCTTAAAACTTAATCAACCCTTTTCAAATTTAGGGGGTGATTTTCGAAAAACCCAAAAATGGAGGGTAGTTTTGAAAAAAGAATTGTGTCCATCTTTTTTATTTAGTTATACTCATATTCGTACCAAGTTTCAAGTTTATAAACACAAAGAATAAGATTTTGCATACAAACGTTTTCACCCATTTTCACCCCCTTAGAGGTAGATTTTCGCAAAATCCTTTCTTAATGCTTACGTACATTATAAACTGCAACTATCATCCAAAATTCAGGTTTCTACGTTTAGTGGTTAATATCCTCCCCTTAAAATTTGAATACCCCTTTTCACCAACTTGGGGGGTAATTTTCGAAAACTCCAAAAACACGTGTTTGATTAATTCTTATCTAGTATATAAATACTGATTTTCAAATTCATCAGCTCACGCGTTATGATTTTCCCATACAAACTTTAACAACCCCTAGAATACCAATGGAGGGTAGTTTTAAAAAAATATTGTTACCAATCTTATTTATTTACTAATGTTCTTATTCGTGGTAAGTTTCAAGTTTATAAACTCAAGGAATAAGATTTTTCATACAAAAGTTTTCACCCCTTTTCACCCCCTTAAAGGAGGATTTTCGCAAAATCCCGTCTTATTGCCAATCTACATGGTAGACTGCAAATGCTGTCCAAAATTCAAGTTTCTGCGTTAAGCGGTTTCGGCTGTAGTCGTGTCAAAAGAAAAACCCCTGTTCTTTTATATATATAGATTATAACTGTAATAGAGGCTCACTGATCTCACCGTTTAGCTGCGTAAGCAGTTTTGTGGGGCAATGTATTTAGTTTTTTAGGTATTTTTGAAGAAAAATAAAAGCATTCATTCTCATCAACTTGATCTGTTTCTACAGAAACTTGTATCCAAGCTATAAATGTATAAACTCAGATCAAAGAAATAGGCAGATAGAGCGCTCAGAACACGCGAGTGACTCCACCAAAGTTAATACAAAATCAAATAGAATTACATTCCATAATGCTTTCTTTGATTTTGAGAACAACTTTTACGATGGTTAAAGACACGAGACGGCATATTTTGGCAAATAACAACTACAACGCGCAGCCTGGTACGACGCGTAGCTTGGTACTGTCGCCACTTTGTATTCGATTTTGATTTTGTATTAACTTTAGTGGACCCACTCGCGTGTTCTGAGCGCTCTAGCTGCCTATTTCTTTGATCTGAGTGTATATAATACATAATTAGTTCGTTTTCTTTATCAGACTATTCACTTTTTTTAAGAGTTCTTATGATCTTTCCGACCACCTCAATCCTATTCCAAGTTTATAAGGATAATCACTTTCTAATACAAACTTTGACGTTTCAAATATTCGTAAGCCATATTAATTTTTAGACTTCTACACACATAGTTTTTAAGATATATTGAACCGTATCACTTACAAAACTAACTTCAATTTCATTTGTTTCAGATACCGACACCGATGTATATAGACAGTGTATGTATTGAACTTTGTACATAGAACACAAGTAGTGCATTGCTCAAAGTGTAACATTTTATAAATAACTATAATACTCAGTTAATGTATGGTATGGTTTGTATGACTTGTTAAGCCCGATAAAGAAAAAACATAAGTGATTCCAGATTTTGTTTTTTAGCGATACAATTTTGTTGTTAATCCAGTCTATAATGTTCCCACTGCTGGGACACACTCCTCTCTGTGTGTCAGTCCCGTAAACTTCATTTTTATTAGCATTTTAGAAGTTTGTGGGGTTCCCAGAGGCAGCGTAATTTACTTTGACCACAGAACGTGTGGGGCCATATCCTTGTATGAAAAAAATGGTTTTATGTTTCGGCTTTACAAACTAATAGTTTTAATTATAAAAATTTTATAGTAAATCAAGTTAAGCACTGCCGTAAAATATCTAATAAATAAATGAACGTTACGTTAAAATACTAACTATAAATTATTTTGACATTATTTTTAATGTGTGTTTAATTTGTGGAAAGAAAAATTCGATTGCATGCAGGATTTGAACTTGCAACGTTATCAATGGAATAAAGAATTCGACTCTGTGAGTGATTGCGATGGCTCTGTTAGTAAGAGCGTCTGATGTAATAAATCTGATAGCCCCAGGTTCAAATCTTGCTTGCAACAGAAAGATTAATTCGAAATTGTATCGCTTAATTTCAGATCAAGATCACATCACAAAATAAAAACACATCAACAATGTTGATTAAAAACTTTTTGTATAAAAAATACTAAGAAAAAAACATAATAGGAATAAGTACCTAACTGTTACACTTCCATATATGAAAGTTGCCAAAATACTCTAATTTGTATCACTTTTAAACGTTCTGCACGTTTAGGAAGCTAGTTGCAAATTATTGGGCGTATTGTAAAATTGTAGGGGTTTTAACATGTGGGAAAGAGACGACAGATATTATTTTCTTGTTTTTACTTTTTACCGAAAGAATCCTTACAGAATCCTAAGTTAATCATCAATCTCGGTCTGTAACCAATCAAAGACCATATTTGCTTATCCGAGTCTTGAAAATATCCAATCAGGAGAAGTCGTCAAAAACAAAGGAATTAAGTTTGGATTTGGAAATATTAATTTCAGGCGTTGATGGGATATAATGAAGTAATTTTTTAGATTATTTATTTTTTATAACTTTCTTATTTTTATTAGATTTACCTCCAAAATAGTTGTCACGTTCGACCGTATTTTCTATTTTAAAGAAACAATAAGTAGTCAAAAGTAACTGAACACTTTTGTTTGTTTATTAATTTGATTTTTCATTCAAATAATCTAATTTCTTTTCTCTTCTTGTTTTTTTTTTTTTTTATTTTGATACTTTTTCTTACTCCTACAGTACTGTTTACTTTTCGAAAATGTTATAACTCAAAATAATGTAAAATTCGATTATGTGTGTAAATATGATTTATATTTTTTTAAGCTTTATATAATGCGACTGTCATCTTGAATATAAATCTCTGTCTCTTTTATCCCTAGAAAATGGAGCTCTTGTCGTCTCCTTTCAACATTCTCTAAACCCCTTTGCTTTAAAAGAAAATTGGACTGCGTTCGTACAGTTAGAAGTTCATTGCATTTTTTATTTATATTTATTTTTAAGGGCTTTCAATCAGCTGGTCTGGTTTGCCGATTTTGCTAATTTTGTTTTTAATAGACTTTCAACTCTATAGCTCTTAGAGTATTAAGTTGAAAATTGATCAAAGACAAATGATAGTCACGACGACAAACGATTGGTCGGGTATCGGATGTAATAAGATACCTTCATGAATTTTATAATAAACATGGCAGCTCTTTTTATACAAGGTAAATGTTAAAAATAACACTTAGTGTTAGGATATTTTTTTATAATCAACTCACTCATTAGTTGTCTTTCAGGATGGTTTCCCGCGATCTTCGTATGTTCGTCAGTCTGTCTTGTAGCAATCTTATATTTTTTAAATCTCAGTAGCAACCACGGAGACTTTTTTTGAGTCTTAATGCCTCAAAAGAGAGTTTATTTTTAAATTATTTTATATTATAATAATACCTATTTTATTCAAGGGGTCTTTACCCACACGGATATCTCAAATACATCGTAACTTATGTGTTACATTGGTTTTGTGTTTACTGAATTAGAATGTTCTTTTATAAATTGTGAGTAGGAATCAAGGTAATCTCATTTTTGTGTAGAAAGGATTGAGAAGTGAATGAAATATCTGTCATGGTGCTTACAGGCAATTTGACGATGAGTTTACTGTCCACTATTAGTGGACACTGAGATAATTCCATAAAATTTTCCCATTGACGGAAAGAAAAAAAAGTATAGTGTTTGATAAAAGTATTTGCTGTGTCCGCCCTGGTGGACAGTGACACATTCTTTTTATATTTTCCCAATAGCCACCCCTTTTAGAATTATTATTTTAACTGAAGGCTAGATAAAGACAAATGAATTTCAGAAACACGGTGTTAAATATCAAAATGAAAAAGAAAACCACAAACTGGGTTGGGAAGCAACTTGGAAATGATTGTATTTAAAAAACAATTGCCATTAATTTATTTTGCTGCCTTTAATATTAAGAAATCTAGTATGAATTTAAGTGAAGTCTTATAAAATATGCACTATAGTAAATGAAAATCAAATCGGCAAACTATACCAGTTAAAAAGTCTTCGCAAAATACACAAAATCAATGGCGACTTCACTTGGATCTTCGATTGAAATTTAAGTTTTAAACTTTGTACAATACGGTTGAATTTACAACACCGATTTTGTACTTATTTCGTGCTGTTGAAGTTTGGAGTGATGTCGACAAAGGTTCTGTGTATTGTGCGAAGACGTAATCGAGTTTAATCCTAGTGATATCGTTAATCGATTATAAGCCATTCGAGTATCGATATTTGTAATTAAAATAATATTTATTTTTCTCAATGAAATTAGTATATTTTAGCTAGCAAATGAAGTGCTTGCAAGATATATAGATACACGGTGTTTGGTAGGGCTATGTCAATTTTTAAAGTACATTAATAAGACAAAACGAGCGATTTCGGACCTTATTACTTGCATACTAAGTATTATTAACAACACTGTTTTTTTTTAATTTCGAATATTTTTGCAAATATAAATGTGAATCTTGAAATATAGGAATCTCAAACTTCGAATTTTTTAAATTCGTCTTAAATTATTGCGATCACTATAATCAGACTTTGAGTAGGCGTAATAAAGATCAAAATCATTTGGATTTTAAAAATTGACATCGTCGTACCGCAAAAACCCTTTAAAAAAGACAATTTTTCACGTAAAAATGTTGCGCGTAGTTTTTTTTAAGTGTAAGTTTTTATAATGCGTTGATCTGTGTTGTTGGATATAAGAAGACAACGATGTAATATATGCGTATCATCACAATTTGATTGTCTGTTTAACGGTTTAACTAAGTAAAAAAGAGGTTTAAAGTCAACCTAATTAAAATAAAATATGTCCTTTCGTTTTTCTTTTTCGTACAAATAAATTTTAATTTTTCAATTGCTTCTGTATTGGGAAATGGGGATGCGACTACAAATATTCAAACTGACATACAGAAACATACAGACCCGTAACAACTATCTGTTGTTCGTAGAGAAATCGATCAACACGAATCAAAAAAAAGTTGATCTAGAGATTGATTTACCGAAAACATAAGTTTGGGCGTCAATATCATAAAATAAATGCATATTTTATAAGTATTTTAAGGGTGCCTCTCCACTAGAGATACAGACAAGTAAGTGCTCGAAGATTTTTCCGCTCAGTGGAACCATTATTTATTTTTTTATTCAAAAGATACTTTAAACCTTTTATTTATTAAGTTGAACGCATTAAACCGACAATTTGAAAATAGTAATAAGTAATGTTATTTATACGTAAAGTCACTACTACATATAATAAATAGATGTAAATAGTGCCGCTTTGAATAAGACTACGATATTCATATTTTTATTACGACTGAATTGTAAATGATGTAAAATATAATGATTTTTCGTTTGTTTGTGTGAACGCATTTAGTTTGTGAATGTTGTGTTGGATTTGTATGATTTTTGTAACATTTTTTAAAATCCTGCTTTGTCAACTGTGTCAATTCGAATATGAACTTTTTTAATTTTAAGTATTATACACATTATCGCCTGAGTCGCGAATTATAAAGATTTTCTGTGGAAAAAAAATTCGACTCTTGCCCGCAGTCGAATTTTTCTTTCCAGAGAAAAAAAAAATCATAAAATGATCTTGAAATGTTAACTTAGCGAATATTTATTGAACCCAGTTAGATTATAATAGGCGATTATTTTTTAGTATGCAATAATTTAAATTTTAAATAAAATTTAAAGATCCAAATACAACATTCACACACAATTTTGTATTATAGCCTTAGATGTAAAAGACGTATTTTATCTAAATAATAAATAATTATTAATATTACAAGCTAACTTTGTACGCAACTTAATAAATCGTTTTTAGTCCAACATAAATATTTTTATGCCTTATTTAGAATTAATTATAATATCATCGCAAATGTAAAAAGTATCGATATTCCGAATGTTAGGTAACAATAAGTAATTATTGTCTTTTTTTTTAACTTTTTTATTGCTTCTGTTAAAATATATCGTGTTATGGTTATTTTGCAGAATGCCAAAGTTCAATGAATTTCAAAATTAAATAAAAAAACATTTTAATATTATGTGATCTCAGTGCTAGCAGAGAATTTACGTTTTCTATAAATATAATATCAGAAATATATTTTGACAGTCAATGAAATATAAGATATTTAAAAAGTAAATATGGCACAGTTCTGCACAGACAAAATATTTAATACGATGAATTCTTCACAATTTATTAATACTATTTATTTTTTAAAAAAAAGCGTTGCCACACTAGGAATTTTCAATGTGTCGTGGGTGAGTTTGCAAATATTTAAAATCTTAAATACACGCCCAGACCAGAAAAAAAAAACAGAAATATCCAAATAGATTAGTCAAATTTTCATTTATTTATTTAAGTTTTAAATTGCAATGTTTTTAAAATGAGTTGTTAATTTGCTGAACTATCGCCGTCGAAACACAAAAAATTAAACATCTGTTGAACACTTGCAAAACGACCCAGAAATCAACGACAAATGCAGTTTTGACGTTGTCAGTTTTTTTAAGGCGCTTCACCGCGAGCATTCACCTGTAATGTAACGTTACAGATTCGAACATTTCATCAGTGAAAGACAATCGAGCATCACAAATGATAAATGATATTTATTCAGCAAATTGGTTTTCTCAAACTCTTTTACACGTCAAAGACACTATTTTTACACTAGATGAGGCCGGTGTTTCGTACCTGACTACTCTGTGAAGAAACAGCCGAAACAAACTCAGAGGTCACAGTCTCTTTTAAAGTCCAGACAATTTTGTATTGATCAAGATATATGAACAATGCGTACCTTGTATCAAATCTAAATGTACGCGAATGCTCGTCAGTCAGGGAGCGTCTTTAGACAAGTGTTCAACAGATATTTAACTTTAATTTTACTACATTAAAAAAATAATGTCTGTCAATATTCCTGAGTTTTAACAAGTTTGTAAACTTATTAACCTATTTGGGCAAAATAAACGCTCTCTAATTGAACCCCATGTAACAAGCCCATACGGTTGATAAGTTTAATAATTGCGAATGTTTCGTCTGTGTAAAAATACTAGTATCGATCGACTACTACAATGAAAGGTCGGGCCATTTTGTATAGTCTTATTTTATTTTTTACAGCATCTAGTATATTTTACCACATTTCTGTATATGTTTTAATTTTGCATTCGAATTGAAGTGAGCATGAAGTCAAGTTAGGCACTGCGGGTCTAACACGGCCACTTAGCAATATTGTTATGATTCACTTTGTGAATGAATAATAAAAGCATAGCCAATGACTTGAAGTGAGAATTGTTAGGAATATTGATTAAAGTGGCCGTTATAAAGCCAATGTTTGAAAATAGAAATAATATTGTCTCTGAAAATTCGTATGTAAAAAGGAACTATATGTTAGCGAGTTGCCACGCTGAAATACTCATGTTAATAAAGTCTAAAAAAACGATGTCAACACTGTTTCAATTTCACAAAATTGTTTTGTTTTTATGCTATTTGATATTCAACCTTATGACGTAGAAATAAGATTGACTATACAAAAATGTTTGCACCTCTGTGGGTCAAGTTTCATTTCAGTTAGTAAGAACAGCCATTTCACATAATTTGAACAATTAAGTAGTATTTGCTTATATCGAATATTTATATTATTTATTTTCTATGAAAATCTTATGATTTAAACATGTTATATTATAATATGAACATGCATTTATATAATTTAAATATAATAATAAAAAATCTCACTTATCGATAATAATGTTTGAATAATTTAAATAAACGTCAATTTAATTTGATCTGTTTTAAAAATTTAAATCTTTCATTGATAAAAATAAATTGTTGTTAGAAACTTTTAGTTTTTATTTAATCGAAAGTATGATATTTTATTATTTTTTTCTTTAAGTTAGTATTTTAATTTATAAATATAATATAGTATTGTACCTTTTAAGTGAAAACAGTGTTAAGCAATTATTTTTTAAGATTTATTTCAGTTAATAAAAAGATTTAAATTATTAAAACAGCTTTATTTCCTTTAGGTTTTATTGAATAAAATATAGTTATCTGTTTTCAGAAACAAATGATGCCATCTAAATTATTCATCAGCGCCACCATAGCTAGGTCCACATCCGACCAATGAGGTAGTACTATTTTGAAGAACCTTTATGATTTGAACCAATGACGATACTGGGAACTAGCTATGCTTGCGCCATTCGTTTCCCAGTCGCCATCCCCATCCCCAACAATGTGGATTTTGAATACGTCATAACAAATGATATTATGTGAAAAGCCCCATCGATCCCGAGGTCAAAGTTTAAAAAATTCCGTTTTTGCGTATATCTCTGAAACAACGAGAGCTATCAAATGGTTCAGACAAAGTTTGTAGATCGTAAAATTGTCAACAAAAAACATCTCAACACTTTTCTTCTACAAAGCATCGTTTTCGAGATATCGTCCATACCCAACTTGGAGCTCTTCAAAAAGAGCCTGGTTTGCACCAGGCGGGCTGTATGATTGTCATCTAAGTACTTACATGAAAACTAGTCTTTCACATCAAAGTAGGCAAGTGGATTATGCTTTCCGTAACCGTATAAGAAAAGGAGGCATTCACCTTAGGAGGAGGATTGAAGGAGACAGTACGACAATCATTTTTTTAAAACGATTGTACCCACACGATATGCCATACATAGATGGGTCAATCTTCAATTTTTGGACTTCCGTTGAGGATAATGACGCCCGATACATTTACTGCTAGTGCAACCATCGGGCGTCATTATCCTCAACGGAATTCCAAAAATTGAAGATTGACCCAGATGCCCATTTTCCCAAAGCTAGCAACACCTTTTTTAGGAATACTGTTGGATTTTGAACGGTCCAATATTCGCTGTAAAATTCCAAAAATTTAATAATTATGCAGGCATTAATTTAGATGTCACTCTTGTAATGAAACGGACACAAAATATATCCATTTATTTTAATAAATAAGAATGCTGCTATATTTAATATAAGTAGTCCTATGAATAAGAGTGTATGAAATGTAAATATACGAAAAATAAAAAATAATATGTAAATTATTGTATCCAAAATAAAAGTATCGATCTGTATAAAATGTTCTTGTTTTATTTAATTGTTATTTGCAGTAAAAAATTACCTACTCATACCTAGTCAAAATAAGATATAAGAAAAAGTGTACGAGACAACAAGCGAAATCGGGAATGAGGGCCTTAAATCCTTATGTCTGTGTCCTCCGAAAGAACTGGTGGTGAGTCTTTAAATGAGTCCTCCCGAAGGAGTCACAGAGTGAACTCGATGTGACCCATTGTTAATACTGTTTTGATCAATAGCCAGACATAGCGTAAGGCCTAAATGCTCATGCAGCGTGACCCAATCTCAGACCGGTTAGTCGGAGTTGATCATCATCAGCTGGAGGACGTCCACTGCTGAACATGGCCTCCCCCTTAGACCGCCACGCCGAACGACAGGCCTGCCTAAACTGCGTTTTGCGGTCCGTGGTCGCCACTCGAGAACTTTTCTTCTCCATCGGTTGTCAGTTCTACGAGCGCTGTGGCCTGCCCATTGCCACTTTAACTTGCAAATTTTATGAGCTATGTCCGTGACTCTGGTTCTTCACCGAATATCCATGTTCCGGATTTTATCCCGCAAAGAAACTCCGAGCATAGCTCTTTCCATTGCTCGTTGAGTGATTCTTAGTCTCTCTAACAGGCCAGCAGTCAAAGACCACGTTTCGGAGCCAATCATCGGAGTGGATCATAGATCTAAAATAAGAACTTCTTGTTGAAATTCTGTAGCCGTGTCACTCATTATGTCATAATACCAATATGTCAGATTTGTAGGACTTATAATCAGCCGGCAGTCCTACCGCCTGTTATATTTTTGATATATTTTTATGTGAAAGTAATGTAGTATCGTCACAGTTTTGGTTGTATTCATATATTATGTTCTATTGGAGTTCTAAGTTGTCTTAAACGTTAATGGTAAGATAAAAAATACCACAGAAGAATCAATCTTCGTTCTAGTGATGATATCTATAATATCTGGTTGACCGAGCTTCTCTCGGTGTTTTGAATGTCTATATCTTGGGAAGCGAGCTTTTCTCGAACCTGGGACCTTGATAAATCGATTCCTTGAGCCGAAAAACCCCTAATCTGTAGCTTTCATGAAAATCCTTGGAGCCGTTTCCGAGATCCTTGATTATGTATAAATAAATATACCTACAAGAATTGCTCGTTTAAAGATATTAGATACATAGATTAGACAAGGTGGAAAAGTCCAGCGTCTTTCTTTACTCGTCACCCCCGATGACAACATCACTCTCCTCCAGGAGAGCCGTAGGGAAACCAGCACTATCAGAAAACACAGACACAGACCGGTTCCGTCCTCGCCACGCGCGCCTCAAAGAGCGTCAGCGTAATGACGCCGGAGTCGCAGGACTTATCTCATTACCGTGACCCCGGAACCAAAAGGGCTTTTGAAAGACCGTGGATTTCAGTCATTATGAGTCTAACAGTCCCTCCCGCCCTGCCCGGGGTGGAAGGACTCATTTGATGATTTTACCACGTAAAAAAAGAGGTGTTTAGTTAGAGTCACAATAAAATGTATAGGTTCTCATTTCAAAATTTAAATCCGATTTTTTGGTGAAAAACCTACTGGTTTCTGCTTTGAAATAAGACTCAGTTTTCTCTAAAGCTTGCACTCTCGTTTGAAGTCCAGTTTAATCCAGTTTCTCATTTTCCAGCTAAATAACAATGTGCCGTTGGTCATTACTGTGGGTTTCGGTGACGAGTCTGGTGGTGGCCATCCCCGAGGAGCAACAATACTGCGCCGTCAGGTACCGGAGACTCTGCCAGGGGAAGGGAACACACGTAGCCTGTCAGTTTTCTGATGTAAGTTGACGCTGGCTTGAAGAATCCTTTTTTTTTTTAAATGGTGCCCACTTTAATAATTCCTTTTGTATCGTGGATGTGTTTACAAACGTTCTAACTCACACTGAAATCCGGAACAACTCTTACTTGTCATCATCATCATCAGCCTATAATGTTCCCACTGCTGGGACACAGGCCTCCTCTCTGTGAGAGGGAGTGGGCCATAATCCACCACGCGGGCCCAGTGCGGGTTGGTAGATGTCACATGTCTTCGAATTTTTAGTTCTAGGACATGCCGGTTTCCTCACAATGTTTTCCTTCACCGTTTTGAGAGCAGCGGTGATGAAATAATTTACACAAAGTAATGCGCCTGGCGGGGTTCGAACCCACGACCTACAATTCGTAAGTCGGGACCGATACCACTGGGCCACCACGGCTCAAATCCTTACTTGTAGTTGTAGATCATATCAAATATGTATTAGATATTTTAAATTATTTCCGTGCGATCAAACCTGCGACTCGCAGCGAAGCAGTCCAATCAACCACTGCACCAA
The DNA here is from genome assembly GCA_036375495.1 of Agrotis segetum. Lineage (NCBI taxonomy): Eukaryota > Metazoa > Arthropoda > Insecta > Lepidoptera > Noctuidae > Agrotis > Agrotis segetum. The sequence goes on along the minus strand of JAQSVV010000015.1, from coordinate 4,570,296 downwards.
CTACAGTAGAGGCTTTGTTTTTATCGTGGTAAAATCATCAAACGAGTCCTCTTACCCAGAGCAGGACGGGACGGACTGTCAGACTCGTACTGACTAAAATCCACAGTGTCCTTCAATAGCCCTTTACGTTCCAAGGTCAGCGGTAATTGGAAAAGTCCCGCGATCAAACCACAGTACATATGCAGGCTCATCATCTGCCTAGCCTTTTCCCAACTATATTGGGGTCGGCTTCCAGACAAACCAGATGCATCTGAATATCAGTATTTTCGTGGAGCGACTGCCTATCGGACCTCCACAACCCAGTAACTGGGTAATACGATACTCCATGGTAAGACTAAAACCACAAGGCTAAGAGAAAATAAAAATTGGGTATCTACAATAGTCTTGGTCCCAAATTACACTCAATAGGATGCTTCTAAAGTTGATCCTAAAAAATTGTAAGTGATAAGTGCTCTTCTTGCTTAGCTAGGGATCTTATTGTGGCTAATCACTTTGGTATCATTTCAGGCAGGCCCTGGGCCATCGTGCGAGCGCTACATTCCGATCAAATTCTCACAAGAACTTAAGAATTTTGTTACACATTATCTAAATAGGTAATACAGCCATTTCATACTTACTTCTGTGTAATTAGGCCGAGACTCCACCAAAGCTGTGCGAGTCGAGACGTGTTTTGAACAACCAATAGAATTGCGTTATTGACTCTCTGACTAATATATAGTTATCTGTGTTATTGACACAGCTCCACACCGGCACGACTGCGGCAACGCAATTCTATTGATTGTTCAAAACACGTCTCGACTCGCACAGCTTTGGTGGAGTCTCGTCCTTAATGTTCATAACTCACTGCCCAATTAAAAAAAAAAAAATTAGTGCAGATAAACTAGACAAGGTATGCGCTCCGGAAATCTTCGTGATTTCGTATTAATAGTACGAATAACGCACCACAGCGTGAATTCCCTTATAGGCAAAACTTCTTACATTTACGAGTATGTCCTGCAGCCCTTTGTTAAAATGTAGCGGAGCGCCTGCCCGCTTTATGGCGCCGTCCCGCTGACGCCTGGCGTCGCCTGGCTCCGAGACCGAGCCCTTAATTTTCTTTCTCCACTCATAAAACGTTTTGTAATTCTTACATAAGTAATCATGATGCCCCCACACTGTGTCTATTGCATTGTATTTATTGTAGGTAACCATAAAACCCAGGGAAGGGATCTATATAAAAGAGCTTTTTGGGTTGTAGCCCAGGCCACACTGGATACAAAACGCACCCAAAAATTGGTGCATCATTGTCGAAGACAGTTGCGGGATAAAATGGCGATCATATAAGCGGGCGTTAGATAGGTCCTTTAGTAATAGTAGTCCAAAGGCCCTACTCGAGGTCCGTCACTGGTATAATCATTTTTGGTGGAATTTGCAGACGTCGACAGCGTATAGCTGCTGGCAACGAGAGGGTCCGCGGTGGCGTGCACCTTCCTAAACCACAAATTATGATGCTGGTTGTAAGTTATACTAATCCATTTAGTTTAGTATATCCTTGATCAATCCTGGTATCAAAACTTTTAAAAGTGTTGCCTGAAAGATTCTGATGAAAATAATAGTAATTTGACCTCCTGACTTCAATTTGCCACCGAAACATTCGTCTCCGTGCTTTGTACCTGTAGTTATTTAATAAAACCTATAGTTCCGAACTTTTGACAGTTTTTGATTTACAAACATTTTTACTTAAAAAAATAGAATAATAGCTGGTAAAAAACGTTATACACATTGCTTCATGGAAGGTTCCTCAGTTCGGTTTGCTTTACGGCAAAGGCCTCCTCCAGCTCTTTCCACTGATGTCTGTCTGCCGCTACTCTTGTCCAGAGCGGACCCAAAGTCATTTTCAGATCATCCTCCCAACTTCTCTTTTTGCGACCTCGACTCCTAAGGCAACCCTTTGGGTACCAGATTGTCACCTGTTTGCTCCATTTCTCGTTTTTACACCTGAGTATATTATGTCCAGTCCACTTTTTAAGTTGGTCATTTCGAGCCAGGATATCAGTTAGTTTGGTTTTGTGCCTGATGTCTGTGCTTTGTACCTACTTCGTTTTTTTTTTGACACCTAACACGTAATAATAAATATAGGTACGTTCATTTTATAGGAATGGGATCGAGAGCTGGCTCTCTTAGCGCAAAGACTTGCAGATCAGTGCCATTTCGTCCACGACGACTGCAGAGCAACAGGTATGAATAAATAATTATAATTTTTCATTTAATCGGTATCGCATTTTTATTGTCCTTCTGGCTTCTGCACATAATTTGATGAAAAATTCAATCCAATCCTGTGCGATGAACAGATGAGAAGGTTGGTTTGCGTCTTCAAAACATCACGTCGGGGTCACCAAATTATGTGCAGAAGCACAATAAGAATGCAATAACGTTGAATTATAAATTAGATTGCAAAATACATACTTTTCTTTTGAGACAGTTTGACAACCATATTGACACAGCATGATGTTTTTAATTATGGCCCTAAGGATCGTTAACAGTTACTCATCATTATTATTGTCCTTCCAGTCCGCTACCCATACGCGGGTCAAACAGTCGGCGAGGTCCGATGGCGACGCTTCAGCGACTCTGACGAGCTGAGCGCGCTTCGTGCAATACGACGCGTCCTGGACGCCTGGTGGGGCGAGAGGCGACGTGTGCAGCCGAAGCAACTAACAGCGCCTTTTAGACTTACTGCTAAGTAAGTAAAAAGAAGGAAATACTGATCTAGAAGAAATCTGGGTTCTAGTCCGCACTGGGCCTGTGTGGCGGATTATGGCTCACCATCAGATCAGTGGCCTAACCACGAGTTCTTAACGCGATCCAGTTTAGGCTGTGAGAAAGAGACAGAGCTATACAAGTCGTCTAGCGCCATCTCGTTCCCACAGTCTACACTGGATCGCGTTAAGAGGTCGTTGTAAGGGCTCAGGTCAGTGTCGTGTTCTATTCTATTCTGAGTTCAGGAAAAGTGTCGTTAAGTTTTTTCTGTCAGGATTATCTCAGTAAGTACTAGCAATTTGTGTCTAGTTGATAAGTTTTCCTAATATGAGACTCAAAATAATTAAATATCTCTGTCTAAACCTTCGCAAATGGCAAGAACATTACACTAACGAGCTTATTTCTATTACCCAGAGACACATCCAAATTCTGAACTGCTACTCAGAATTTATTTTAACACTGTCAACAAGAAAACTGAACCAACGATCTTCATTTTTCCAGAGGCACAGTATGGGGTCACTTCAGTCAGTTAGCAGTGTGGAACCTCCGAGCAGTCGGCTGCGGCGCCGTCCGCCACGGGACCCATCAACCGCGTCTTCTCCTCGTGTGCGACTTCTCCCACACCAATATGCTGGGCCAGAAGACCCTGGTATCTGGGCCCATGGCTTCCTGTCCTATTCACACGGCCAGGAGATCACGGACGGCATACCCACTGCTTTGTGCTCCGGTATTTATTCTATCAGAGTTTTCTAGTCATATCTACGTTATGACAGTTCTTTTGGCGCGAACTAACACCGCCATCTTGGTAGGTAATTCAATGCGATTTCCATAGAAAATTCCAGAAATCAAAGTGCGCTTCTTTTTTACTGCTTCTCTTAGGAGATCGAGATTAGACCGATGAAACCGGTTTGAAACTGTTGCGTCATGTGTGCTCACTCATAAGTCTATGACAGAAACTCAAATGAAACTCTAAAGTAACTAAAAGTTGCAGTTTCGTTGCAGTTGCATTTAATTTCACCGTGTATTTCGGGCCTTACGACTAATAGTTTCTCGCATAAAGAGGCGATGAGGCGTTGAGGGAATCCCGCGATTTCTATGAAACGGAAAGTTATTTGGAGACTTGAAGTGCATACGTTTTCTGGGGTAACTTTATGTAACATTCGGCCATCATAACTTGAAGCGATCAAACTCAAATTCTAAACATTTCATTTGTAGTTTCAAACTCGGCCGGGTCTCAAAGAATATTGGTCGAGTTTGATCATCACTTATTCCTCAGGTACGCCATCCCGTCGCCACAGAACCATATGAAAGAGAACTTGAGGATAATAATTATGATGATAATGAGGAAGAGGGACACGAAGATTCAGGAACAGATGTGGTTCAAGTTTCACAGCCGAAGTTTTGGCGATCATCATCTGAGAGACGGTGGCTTAATCCTAAGATGAAACCTTCAGACAAGGAATTTTCTGGTATGACTAGTAAAATTGTTGTACTTGCACCAATGTTCCCGGACCAATGTTGTACTTGCAGCGACCACCCTCACGCAGAGAAATGTTTACGAGAAGTTCTGGTTGCAACCGTGACAACAAAACAACAAGACTCACTAGTTGACTTTACAACTTTTCTAGTAATAAATACTTAGTCCTTGTTATATCTAGTACTTACTTAGTTTATATTACTAGAAATGTTGTAAAGTCAAGGAGTCTTGCTGTCACGGTTGCAACCAGAAGTTCTCGTAAAAGTAGCCAGACATTTCTCTGCGTGCTGACTACATAAATAAAGTTTCCTAACAAAATTTCCATCAAATTCAGGACTCAAAGAGCATATAGTTCATAACGTAGACAGAGGCCAGAAGCCGCGGATCAAAGTGCAGAATGTAGTCAATTACAAACAAACGCCGAACACGTTTGACACCAGTCAGTTTGAGAACATCGTGAGGAACGAGTGGAAAACCAGGCCGAAGCCTATTTTAGTACAATGGCGGTGAGTTAGATAATAAATAGAGTGATAATTGTTATAGTAGAATATCAAAGACTTCAGGATAAAAAATGAGGAATTTCTTAAATGACCCAAAGTTGTCGAAATAACCCAGCGAATTGCTTCGGATTTGGGTATTTCTGTGTGTGAGTTTATCATCATCATCATCAGCCGGAAGACGTCCACTGCTGAACATACTATAGGACTCCCCCTTAGCCCACCACGCTCACACAATCCTCCACTTGCATCGCACGGTTGTCCGCGACCCTCACGATGTCGTCGGTCCACCTAGTGGGAGGCCTATGCTGTGCCTTTCGGTCGGTCGCCACTCGAGAACTATTCTTCCCCATCGGTTGTCAGTTCCACGAGCGATGTAGCCTGTCCATTGCCACTTCAACTTGCAAATTTTATGAGCTATGTCGGTGACTCTGGTTCTTTGCCGAATATCCATGTTCCGGATTTTATCCCGCAAAGAAACTCCGAGCATAGCTCTTAGATGTTGGCAATGTATGTGGGTTTAAATGTTTATAAACCTGCCCACGCTGAAGAAGAAATTACTAGAGAAAGGTGTTATAAAGAAATGCTTTTTTTTTTAGGCATCTCCAAGAGAAGGCAGGTCCAGAAAATTCGGAGGAAGTGATTCCTCTCACTATACCTCGTCGTGTGATTACGGAGACTGCAGATGGCACGACAATTGAGGGCTACCGTCCAACCATCAACGAAGTTGCGGTTAGTTCTGACTGTTTGGGGTTCGTACAGGAAGGCGTGTTCGTAGATCAGGGAAACTGCTTTAGACTTTTATAATTGATTCCTTATTGAGCTTTGAGCATCACACGACTTACATTTACGAGGTTGACCATAGAGAGAGAGCCGTGTTTCCTCTCATAGACAATACAATACTCTTTTATAGAGCATAGACTACAACACTGACGATGGATATTAAATGCGTTGAATTTACAACAGTCAGCTCACTGATGAAGGACTGTAGGTTGAAAATTCGCTATCAGGCATTATTTCGATGTGTATCCCGTTTAAAAACACACATATTATTGCAGATACCGCACTCCGCTGAAGAGGTCTACCGGCCTACTATTACAGAAGATATTAATACCAGTGAAGTAAGTAACCTCTTCTTTCTAATAATAATAAGGGTACCAGACTACCAGATAAACTATGCACTTCGGCGAAGATCGTCGATCTTCGGAAACACGAAGTCACCGATCACGATTAATGTTGTAATGTTTTCAGGAAATGAGTTACCGTCCAAGGTGGAGACAAACAAGGATTAGGCCTCAAAGGTAACATGTTTGATTTTTGATTGTTGAACGAAATTTTGCCGTTATCAACGTATGGGAGCATTCGCGTGTAAATATGTAACATTATAGATTCAACTTTGAGCATTACATTACAGTACTACATCCCTGACTGACGAGCATTCGCGTACAATTACTATAAAGATACAAGGTGCGCATTGTGATGCTCGACTGTTTTCCCTCACTGGTGAAATGTTCGAATCTGAAACGTTACATTACAGGTGAATGCTCGCAGTGAGGGAGCGCCTTTAGAGAAAACTAACCCCCTTTGGTAGTGATTTCACTAACAATAGGGGTTGGATTTCTCTAAAGCTAGCCTGTACCGAAAATCTAAAGAAAAATAACATAAGTTTCACAATATTTTAGATAATCTTTTTCTTTCATTTTCCTTCAAAGGTCCCATTTTGAATTGGACTTCTTACGTCAAAAATAATGTTCAGCGGCCGTATGACGTCTTAAAACCAGGCTTGTTCCAGTGAGTGAACGAGATAGCGCTAGACGACTTGTATAGCTCTGTCACTGTCACTCGCCGAAATAATCCTGGTTTTAAGACGTTGTAATACCCCCCCCAGGTTCTATAACACCTCCCATGCCGATGGCTCATCTCTGCTGAGAATATCAGAAATTCTAATAAGAAAGAGATTTATAATTGCAAATAATTCTGGTGCATTCGATTATAAATAGGTTTATTTTTACAGGCCCGGTGCTAATGCTCTCCTCACATATTCATCCACAAGCAATACCTATAGGACAGAATTTAATGTAAGTTTTTATTTTTTCCTTAGGTATTGAGGGGTTGGCTCAGCATTTCTTCTTCCATCATTTTTTACGCACAGTCCATAGTTCCTTTGAAATGGTCTTGTATTATAAGTCAATTCAATTTAATACTATGGGGAAAAATGGACAGAGATCTACGCTTAGGGATGGTCAACTACACTACTTTTAATCCTAGTAACAGGACAGATAAAAGAAATAGGCAGATAGAACGCTCAGAACACGCGAGTGTCTCCACCAAAGTAAATACAAAATGAAAATCCAATAAAATAATACAAAATAAAAGTATAACCAAGCTGCGCGTCGTTGTTGTTTTTTGCCAAAATATGCCGTCACGTGTCTTTAATCATTGTAAAAGTTGTTCTCAAAAACAAAGAAAACATTATGGAATGTAATTCTATTTGATTTTGTACTAACTTTGGTGGAGACACTCGCGTGTTTTGAGCGTTCTATCTGCCTATTTCTTTGATCTGAGGCTCTGAAGAAAATAATGTTTTCAATTGTTTTAGAAGGCATCACTAAACTTAGACAAGGAAGATATCGACCAGTTATTTCAAGACACCGGTTTTAACATTCATTGGAGGAAGCAAACCACATGATCTACAATATATTCACGTTTTTATTAACGTTATTTTATTTATAACTAACTGCTTCCCATGTTTTCACCCCCTGCTGCCCCGTACCTATTGGTCTAGCGTGATGTTATATAATATTTTGACTGGCCTGTTGGTCTAGTGGTTAGTGACCCTGACTGCTATGCCAGAGGAATATTATATATTATAATATAATATTCCACAACTATCACACGCAACGCCATCTAGTCCCAAGCTAAGCAGAGCTTGTGTTATGGATACTAGACAACTGATACACATACTTATATATTTCTAAATACATACATATTATAGATAAATTACACGCAGACACAGTGACAGAACAAATGATTGCGCTCATCACACAAACATTTCTCCTGGGTGGGAATCGAACCCACGACCTCCGGCATAGCAGTCAGGGTCAGCGATTTATCAAAACGAGATTGTCAACAGACTCCGTTCAAGAAATAAAACAAAATGATGATAATTAATCCATCAATTATCATTATTATCAGGAATGCAACACTGACATTTCCAACACGCACAGTCGCACTCTATCCCGCAAAGATGGAACAGATATATAATACCAGTGATGCAGAAGATGCATCTTAGACTACCGCAGAAGTTGCAGCAACACATCTAGGAACATCATCTAGTCTCTTCTTCCTGTAGTTCATCATCATCAAGTTGGTTATCATGCTTTGGAGAGCCCTCGTGATGGGGAACAGAATGATGGAGTAGATATTTGATCATTACGTTGAACTCGGTGGCTTTTATGAAGATGCTACTGTTAGCAAAGTTGTTTTTTTTATTGAATTGTATCTTGCTACAGCCACAGTATTTTCCAATTAGAACTTTGCTGCTGGTCTTTCAAACCGTATCAATACTGAAACCAATAACAAAATATAAAATGTTGATATAATACGAGATTGCGGAGCACAGGCGCGTTTAGACGCCGCAGCGCAAAAATTTCGCCGTAGCGCTATTACACCGCCCGCCATGGGACGGTTTCATTGCGATGCGACGCGCTTTACGAAAGACGATATTTATATACAACCGTTGAAAGCTAAGAGGCTGAGGCTGTATTGTGATATGACAATGTTGCATGTTTTAAAGCGACAAACATTGCAAATAGTGTGTGCGAATTTTGCACCCGTGTGAAGCCGGAGCAGTGGCTTGTAGATAGGAGCCTACGACTTATCTTCAGGTTCGTGGTCGTCACTCGAAAAGTTTTCTTCCCCATCGGTTATTACTTCTACGAGCGATGTAGCCTACCCACTGCCACTTCAACTCTCACTAGTGTGACCGACAACATCGTAAGAGTCTCCGGCGTGGTGATCTAAGAGCATCTGGCCTCTGTTCAGCAGTGGACATCTTCCGGCTGATGATGATGAAAAAGTCAGGAGTTTGTAAGAATTGTAGCAGGTATCAATTGAGTGTGTAAAAATAAAACAAACTATTAGTTGATTCATCATTCATCATAATCAGAAAGAATACAACAATAACATTTTGGACAAGCACAGTCGCACTCGATTCCGCAAAGATGGCACACATACGCTAAACCAGTGAAGCAGAACATGAATCTAATACTACCACAGAAGTTGCAACAACACATCTAAGTCTTCCCCTATATCGAAATGATCATCATAAAGTCGGCTATCATGACTTGGAAACCCCTGCTGATCAGAAACGTAAAGATGGTGAGGTCGATGTTGAATCATTACTTAGAAACTCACATTTTTGTCACAATTTTCAATATCTTCGTCATTATCATGTCTAGCTTCCCAATAAGTTGGGATTGGATTCTGTTTATTCTGGGTGCGGCTGAATACAAGTATTTTGCATGGAAAGACTGCCAATCTGACCTTTGCAATCCAGTTACTGGGTACAATAATAACCTGAGTGAGAATGTTGACCAACTTTCTGGCAATTCGAATAATGCAGTGGCGATTAATTTTCTATAGCTACTTTGGTTTCGTTGTCTGAGTTCTGTTATTTTGGTATTTCTTATTCTTAGTTTCTCTCAAGTGTTGATTTCTTTACATCATGTAATGTGTCATGATCAATGTCATGGTGTACAGACGACAGCAGGTTAACCTACCCGAATCTGTCAGATTTTACCAATCAAACATTAACCTTCTACACTTGTGATAAGGTTGAAATTATATTAAAGAAATCTGACAGATTGTGGTAGCTTGATGCGCTGGCGTCTGTACAATGGCGGTCCAAGTCCTGTTCAACGTCAGCGCTTTCAAAGCGCGGCGTTTCTTTTAAACTGTATTTTATTTTAAATGCTGGGCAGTGACGTTTAAGTTCCATTTATCTTTTTGTTTAAGCTTAGCGCTTTTTAAACGCCTGAAAATAAGCGCTCGTACGAGTGGGGTTTATGTACGGGTAAAAGCGCTTTTTTCAAGACAACCTTTGGCTGGATAGTTTTATTTACCTTCGCATGACAGAGTTTTTTTATGTGTCCATGCTTTCAGTAAACATGTCACTGTCATCTTAAAATGCCATACGGTTACTTATTTTCACAGTATACTTTATTTTTCTATTTTAATTGTTATGACAGTCATATTTATTTGAACCCTCCTATTAACATGATAAATGAATGCACCAATACCAGTAAAGTAATTCTAGTCAAATAAACATCCATAGGAACATAAAAAATGTGACAATTTTAAGCTGAAAGTTGCTGCAAGATTGATAAAAATAATTACCCAGTGTTAAGCAATCGCCATCGTAAACTGTACAAATTCAGTCCCTGATACCGCAAAACTGTGCAAAAACCCTCGCCAATATTACTAAATTGTGCAAACCCCTCACCAATTTCGCTGAACTGTGCAAAATCAGTCCCAACATCGCTGAACTGTGCAAAATCAGGCCAAAACATCGCCGAACTGTGGAGAATCAGTTCCAAACATCGCTGAACTGTGCAAAATCAGTCCCTAATATCGTTAAACTGTGCAAAATCAGTCCCTATAACGCTTAACTGTGTAAAATCTTTAAAAGGTTGTGTTTAAATATAGCCTGATAGAAACCTCCGAACATGTGTTGTTGTAGTCCTTGCTGTGGTTCCTGTTGTAGGTGTTTGCGGTGTGTTTTCTGTATCACAGGCATTGTTTATTGCTTGCAATTGTGTGGTGTTGAATGTGATGAAGACTGCTGCGGTGGAAACTTTGACGATTGAACAAGATACAACGGTTTTTATGTGATGTGTTAAATTTTAATTATATTTGTAAAGCTGTACCCCGCGGTTTTACAACGGCTGCTCGGCTTATTGGTTGTGGCGTGATATGGCCTTTCTCAATAAATGGAATATTCAACACAAAAAACGTTTTTGAATTTGCAACAGCAGGTCCTGAGATTAGCGCGTTTAACCAAACTCTTCAATTTTATAATAGAATTTTAGATGGCATCACGCCTGTAATCTCTGAAGGGTTAGGCAGAGATTTAATAGTACACTTATATATATCAAAAGTTATGTTAAAGACCTAACTGACAACCGATGGGGAAGAAAAGTTCTCGAGTGGCGACAACGGACCGGAAGACGCAGCGTATATAGGCAGGCCTCCCACTAAGTGGACCGACGACATCGCAAGGGTCGCGGGCAACCGATGGATGCAAGTGGCGAATTGTATCGGCTTGGCAGTCTACGCGGGAGGCCTATTCAGCAGTGGACGTCTTCCGGCTGATGATGATGGTGATGTTAAAGTCCTATGTAATCAGGGGCAAAAGTATTGCCATCAGAAATTCATGCCAAATTCCGTGGCTATCAGTCTTAAACCACTGCTTGAACATAGGGCTCCTCTCTGTGAGTGTGTGGGCTGTACCACGCGGTGTGTCACCACCATGTGACATCTACCAATCATGTCTAAGAATTTTTGGTTCCTCCCGGGTTTTTTCCTTTATTTGAGAGCATTAGCGATGAAATAAATTACACCAACAAAGTAATGCACATGACTGAGTTCAAACCAACTACCTTCAACTCGTAAGTCGGCACGGAAATTTACGCACCACTGCTGAGCTGTGAAATGGAAATGGAAAAATCAAATAACAGAGATGTCGCCCCTGGGAATTGAAGTCAAAATATCATAAATTATGGAATCAGGTGTTACTTTGCGGAAATCCATGACATTAAATGATAAGAAAAATATTATTTTTAATTCCGCGACAAAAATCTAAGCTTGTTGCAGGATGCAATCCAACCCTATGCAATCATGCATATGCACATGCAGCAAAGAACCCAAAAAACATGCCATGCAATCAAACCAATACTATACTTAGGTTTGATTGCATGGCATGTTTTTCCGTTTTTTGCACGTGTGCATATGCATGTGGGCGGGAGGAATTGTGGCGGGATTAAAACTAAATATTTTTCATAACATTTAATCAAAATATCATGCTCAGCAGTCGTGTCGTCGACCACTAGACCAACGATGATGGCACAGTTAGCGCAGTGGCTGAGTGATTGGACTGCTGTGAAGCTTGTCGCGGGTTGATTTTTCGATTCCCGCACGGAACTAATATTTGTATGACCTACAAGTAGTTGTTTCGGGTGTAGGTGTGTGTATGAGTTTCTATGTTTGTTAATGCACCCACGACCACAGGGGAAAATCCTAGTGTGGGGCAACGTTATAAAAATAATATATTTGATGAGCAATGTAATACCTCTTTTTAAATCTATGATACAACAGACAAAAATCTTACTAATATTAATAATGCGAAAGTACTTAGGTAGGTATGTGAGGATGAATGTACGGATTTTTGTTACTCTTTCACGCAAAAACTATAAACGAATTTAGATGATATTTCGTACACAGATAGTTTTTATAACTGGGATGAACACATAAGGATAGTTACCATGTGGTTACCATGTTAGTCACAGTTCTAGTTTTCAATAAAACTCGTATCCAGGTTAACAATTCGCGATTTTTGTCTGGTTTCTCGATAGTTTATCCCAATTTTACTTTCCCGTGGGATATTTATCAAGTTTTATTCTGACAAAGCCGTTGGCTAGTACAGGAATATATGAGTCTAAGTAGCGTCTAAGAAATGAGAGGACGCGCTGTTGATTGATAATATTGATAATTAATATGAATCATCTTTACCTATGAATCATACATTTCTGACGATAGTAAATGAATCATACTGTTTTGTAAAAAGCCATTATTATTATTGGTTTGACCTTTTCACATGGGGCAATCCTAATGCACTATTCCAGTACTTTTTTTATCGTGGTAAAAACATCAAATGAGTCCTTCTACCCAGAGTGAAGGCAGGAGGGTCTGTCAGACTTGTACTGACTAAAATCCACGGTGTCAATAGCCCTTTACGTTCTGGGGTCACGTCAATTCCTTAGTCCTGCGACCCCGGCAGGCTTTGGCCCTCTATAGAGGGGACTTCTGACTCTGACATGGCAATACATTGATCACATTTCAGCTTTCCTCATGATTTATTTCCTCACCGTTTTGTCCATGTTATTTTTTTCTAGGAATATACAGTCAAAATGTTTTTAGAAAGGCAAATAGTCATCGCCTACCTATATCTTATCAGTTGATTACGTAATCCACCTGTAGATAGCACCACTGTTATCTGTACTTATTGGGCAGGTATTAATACTAGATACAAACAAATGCATGATTCATTACACCGCGCAATTCCGTCGACAAAGTAATGTCCGTGAGGACGTCAATATTTCCTTATTTTGCAGTTGAATAAACACATGTAAAGTTGAATTGTGTTGTCTAACCAAACAGTGTTGTGCAAAATCCTAAAAAAAATCGTCAAAACTGTGCAAAATTTCGTGCAAAATCCTACAGTAAATCGACAAAACTGTGCAAAAATTTCGTGCAAAATCGCCCAGGAAAAGACTAGTGACTTTTTTTTCTGGAGTACCTACTTTATAAAGACTAGTCTTCAAAGATGTGTTGTTCGTGTCAATGTGATTGTGGATCCTGTGGCAAGATCTTGAGGTGTCTTCTATGTGTGACCTGTTTCGTCTTCCTTTTAAGAATGTGCGGCGTGGAAGTCGATGAAGGGTGTTGTTGCGGTCAAGACGAACAGTAGCAATAAGTGTATTATGTTAATTAAATAATAATTATGTTTGTGTGTTATTATTTATGAGAGTTTTAATTTTTACTTGTGTAGTTATTCGCCCTTGTTTTGTTCAGGTGGTTAATTATTATTTTTATCTAAATAGGAACCTACATTTGTTGATAAAGTTTTGTATAATCTACCGGAAATTTGCTATAGGTAGATTATTAATATTATGAAACGTTTTGTCTGATAATATATTTGCCTTCATAATTATCAGATAAAAATATAGTAGTTATTTTATCTTGACTATTTGTTATCAGCTTCATAACCAAATGATAAGAGAAACTATACCAGGTGTTGAGTGCTAGGTAGAATTACTTTTAGGTATTTTTAATGTTTCACATTAGGATTTGTTCCTTTTACCGTGGGTGAGTTTAACTCAAATACACAAACAGACATACCCCGACCAACTGTCTGTGACTGTAGACAATATTTTTTTTAACGCGGGTTTTGAATCCACAGTACACAGTGCAGCAGCTAATCGCTCAACCACTATGCCTAGGTACGGTCCTTCGTTATCCACACGGTAGTTTTTGGAGGAGCTCGTGGCTGAATTCTAAAAGTCGCCGCACAGCGTGGTTCGGAAACACAGAAAGTCGTAGGCCCGACCTTGGCCGTCTTTGTTCAAATGGAGGTCCTACTAAATCATAAGTTTTGTTTATGTTGACAGCCACTAGCTAGCTATGATATTTTCAGAAATTGATTGTCTGATTGGTTTGTGGGGCCCTGGGTCTAGGACTCTAGAGTGCCTAGTATAAAGATTCCTTGGTCTTTTTTAATTAAAGGGCCAAAGCCTACCGTGGTCGCGTGACTAATGAGCTACCGTGACCCGGAACGTAAAGGGCTATTGAAGGACACCGTTTAGTTTAGTCAGTACAAGTCTGACAGTCCCTCCTGCCCTGCCCTGGGTGGGAGGACTCATTAGATAATTTTACAGCGCTAAAAAAAAAGGTAGGTACATCACGATGCACACATCTAATACCTAGTATATTTAAGGTTTCCAAGGAAAAACCAGTCAATAAATTTTCGAATAACAAATACTCATCGCCTGTCTGCATCTTAACATTGTTTACCTTATTCGTCAGTTTATACCGCCACTGATAAAGTATTTTTTTAATAATATTCCACAACTATCACACAACGCCATCTAGTCCCAAGCTAAGCAGAGCTTGTGTTATGGGTACTAGACAACCGATAAACATACTTATATATTTCTAAATACATACATATTATAGATAAATAACACCCAGACACAGAACAAATGATCTAATGACTAAGTAAGCGTATGGTACTTAAACTAGAAAACAAAATTGGATGCGTCATTACACCGCGGTCAGCGGTGTGACGCTGTCGTTAAACAAGTCATTGTATTCAAATTCAAGCCCTTGACGAGAATTATTCACAGTATCATTAGTTTCCAGACGAATAAACGCATTTATTTAAAGTTAAATTGTGGTAAAGTTTGGCCGTGTAAACACGAAGAAAAAAATTGCACTAAATAATCGGGCAAAATATTGTGCAAAATCGCCCAGGAAAAGACTAGTGACTTTTTTTCTGAGTACTTTTTAAGGCTAGTCTTCAAAAATGTGTTGTTGTTGTCAATGTGACTGTGGATCGTGTGGCAAGATCTTGAGGTGTCTTCTATGTGTGACCTGCCTGGTCTTTCTCTTAAGAATGTGTGGCGTGGAAGTCGATGAAGAATGCTGTTGCGGTCAAGATGTACAGTAGTGTTAAGTGTATTTTACTAATTAAATGAGTATTATTTTTGTGTGTTATTGTTTTTATGAGTTTTATTTTTAGAAGTAGGTACTTGTGTATGTGAAACGCACCCACGGTGTTGCAACTCTATTGCACTACGTACCAGTAATTAAAAAAAAAATATAAGAGTAGGTAGCTACGTTCAGGTACAATCGACAAAGTGGAATCATGACCCATTTGGCGGCCGCGGGGTGGTCTTCTAGAAGACGACTCTATGGCAGTTCGTGACAAATCCTTGTGGCGTGCGTAGAACACGACGGTGACGCGCCGTCAACTTGGGCTTGGCCATTAATAGGATGGCGATAGCTACCAATTTAAGGGTGCTCCCACATCTATCGACGCGGAATCGGCTTTTTCCGTCGCCCTTTCTCTTTCTGTCGCTTAGAACTGCCATTTGCTAGAGCGAGACACTCTCTGTCCCCACCCACTGCAGCCGGAAATCGCTTCGTGTCCTATAGGGGCCCCGTCTTCTGTAGTCTATAGCTTATTATCTAAAAAGGAACACTTGACTTGCCATCTGGAGTTTTGAACAACAATCTACCGGTTTTGTATTTCTATTGATTAAATCCTTATGAAACGTTTTGTCTACTAATATTTACATTCACTATCATCAGATAGGCATAGCAGTTATCATAACGTGCTCTGTTTCATAGATAAGAGAAACAAAGTCAGGTATTTCTAACGAATAGTAAAACTGATGTAAAATATAGGTCGGTAGGTAGGGTAAACTACCAGTCATTGGACGCTATCAGTTATTGGACAGAACTCCCTTTAATCGTTTTTATTATGGTAATAATACAAGAGTCTAACAATGCAACTGACTCTTTAGGAACTCCGTTTATTGGTAATACCTTAAAGTTAAAAAAAATCTAATAGATGGGGTATAATAGGTAAGCGTAGGGTGGGACGCCCCCCGGCAAGATGGACGGATGACCTGAAGAAGGTGGCTGGCAGTGGCTGGATGAAAAAAGCAGGAAATCGTGCGCTGTGGCGCTCCCTGGGAGAGGCCTATGTCCAGCAATGGACTGCCAGTGACTGCATGAAAAAAGCAGGAGCGCTGTGGCGCTCCCTGGGAGAGGCCTATGTCCAGCAATGGACTGCAATATGCTGAAATTATGATGATGAAGATGAAGTATAAATATGGTGACGTCGAGCTAGCGACTACTGCGCAGCGTTTCACAGGTTCGATACACGTACGGAACAAAAATGTTGTATGATCTGCAAGCAGTTGTTCCGGGTCTGGGTGTTTGTGTACGTGAGTTTCTATGCTTGTAAACGCACCCATGATACAGAAGAAATTTTAAGTATTGGTCAACGCTTTAGAAAAAACAAGTTATAGGTGCCGCAGGCAAAAGCTAGTAGACTATTTAAACTATCTTATAAGGTAAACGTGAACTGTGAACGCTGAAAGGGCTATATATTGAAGAACACCGTGGATTTTAGTCAAACAAGTCTGACAGTCCCTCCCTTTGCCCTGGGTGGGAGGACTCATATAATTTATGATTTTACCACGTAAAATTAATATACCTACCTAGATACCTAAGTATGTTTCCTGAGTTTTTTTTAGCGTCGTAAAATTATCAAATGATTCGTTCCGCTCAGGGCAGGGTGTTAGGGACTGTCAGACTCGTACTGACTAAAATCCACGGTGTCCTTCAATGACCCTTTCGGGTTAACGGGTCACGGTAATTCAATAAATCACGCGACCATATTTCCCATATATTTACTAGCAAGTTAACTTGCTTTTACTTTTAAAAGTAATAAAACACGTGAATGAAATTGCGGGTAACGTAGTGTATATAATAATGATCATTTTAACTTAACAATTCGGATTTTCTCACAAGAACAATGGAGGCCACTGACACAAAAGGTATTCACTTGAAACATTTTCCTCAACTCTGAGGTGACTCATTGGCAATGACATACTAAATATAACTTTAACCCACAAAGAATAAGATACATTTTCTCTTGAAGTTAATATCAATGATCTGGACACAAACTAAATTCAACTTTATAACGTAAATAATAAGGTAGGTTTTCTATTTAAGTTAATATTCATTAATGTTTAGTTTGTTAATTCGTCACAAGTCACAGGGTTTTATGAAGATGATTCATTTATTTGTTTTAAATGACTACTTCAATTAAATAAATGTAAAGTAATTTACAACATTATTTTTTGGTTACGCGAATCCCGATACACCTGTGTCCAATATTTTTGTGTAAAGAATCTATGTTTGTTATTACGGTTGTCCGTTCAAAAACATGCTCATTTCGCGATACGCCCGCGTAAACCGCGTCTACGTGTTATTAATTATTATACACTCGTGATAAAAGTTTGGCAATAGGTACTGTTCGGTTTTTGACCTACAACTTCTCTTTTTTTAGGGTTCCGTAGTCAACAAGGAACCCTTATAGTTTCGCCATGTCCGTCCGTCCGTTTGTCCGCAGTTTAGCTCAGAGACGCACTGTACTAGAGAGCTGTAATTTGGTGTAAATATACGGATTTGTTGTGCCGAAAAAGTGGTAATATAAAATCTCGAAAAATATTTTTTTTTAGTGTACCTCCAGTACTTACACGTAAAGTGCGGATTTTATTTTTCTCGCGCACCCCATAG
Source organism: Agrotis segetum (assembly GCA_036375495.1). NCBI lineage: Eukaryota > Metazoa > Arthropoda > Insecta > Lepidoptera > Noctuidae > Agrotis > Agrotis segetum. The sequence continues at coordinate 4,552,434 of JAQSVV010000015.1, read as the reverse complement.
TGTGGGGTATCATTAAATAAGCCTTTAAAAAATAATGATAGTTTCCATTAACAATTTTTTGATAAAAAAATTCGTTTGTGAAATATTAAGCTTTAAAGTGCTAAATTTTGCTCGATTCGAGTGTCCCCCCCTTCTACCAGCTAAACGATTATGTTTGGGGGTGTGAAAAAATTCACAATAGTAGTATATATAACGAAGTTTAAAATAAAATTATCATGACTAAGTAGGCTTTACAGCTTTACGAGTAATAGTCGACCAACTTATAAAATGTACTTGGAAATCGTATTTTCTTAAACAAAATGTATCGGAGACAACTGCAAATGTAAGTTTGTCAACTTTATTTTGACAGCTTTTATAGGTATGTTTTTTGGGGATAGGTAGGTTTTTATCGTCACCTTTTTTTAACTAAATTCAAAAAAAGGAGGAGGTTCTAAATTCGTCGTAATCTTTTTTCTTATGTATTTTCCCCGATTTCTCAAAGACTCCTAGACCGATTTTGAAAATTCTTCTTATTTAAATTAAATTCAGCGAATCAGTTTAGTTAGTTCGCATAAGTATTTTGATGGGCAACTTCGGAACCCTACACTATATAATAAAAGTACTCTGTGCCCTACACTGTGCGTGGCCCGACACGCACTTGGCCGATTTTTTTTTTAGTAATGTTGAAAGTAGAGTATTTGTGGGAGGAAATCGTTCGTTCCTACTATCTCCATGAAAGCAATTGAACACCACCTACCTTGTCTCAGCTCCCAGGTCAGCAGGAGAGCAGCAGCATGCACGGCACGTCACAGGAGGCAGTCTAGATGTATTCTGGGTTCAAAGTTCTTCTAAACAACACACCACAATGTAGTGAGTCCACAAACATGATAGAAGATGCTAGAACGTCTAGCTTGAAGACACGATCACAAGGAGAGGAAAAAACGTTCATCCAGCTCAGGACGTAAAATCGTACTGATCGTCACGAATATATATAATTATTATGGCCGTGACGAAGGTCGAGAGCAAGTTCGGTGATGATTTACCAACTACCCTCAATTCGATAATAAGAATCAAACAGGTACCTAACCGGTGATTGACTGATTGTATGATTGTATCTATCTAATATCTTTAAACGAGCAATTCTTGTATACAGGGTGCATTTTTCAACTGGGCGTGGATGGCTATCTCCGAAACTATGAGAAATATCGAAAAACGTTGAAAGGAGTCTCGAGGCCGATTTTGACGAAAACTAAAACTGCATTATTAGATTTTCGAAAAATCGATAATCCTGACCAGGAATCGAACCCGCTGATTTTGGAAAAAAAAAATCACATCCTGTATTATTACACCATTTGATAGTGTTGCTAACAAGGATCAAATTCTGGGAAGTAACCATATAGGACAAACTTAAGGGAATAGTTATTTTTTTATAAAATTGCGTTTTTCTATGTCACTTTACTCCTACTGAGCCATATTCATTCAAAATTATAAAATTTCATTGTTTTCAATGTTAAACTGGATTTGACGTCTCAATAATCGCACTGCATTCAGCAATAATAAATGATTGAGTTGAATAAAAAATAGCAATGTTTCAAAGAAGAAACGGTTAACTTATGTTTCGAATTAAGTCATTGCTTTGAAGATTGATAATTTTTTTTTTTTAATTATACCGTTTCCTTAAGTTTGCCGTTTATGATTACTTCACAGAATTTTATCCTGACCAGCAACACTATCGAATGGTTTCATAATATAGGGTGTGGTTTTTTTTCCAAAATCAGCGGGTTCGATTCCTGGCTAAGATGATTGGTTTTTCTAAAATCCAATGATGAGGTTTTAGTTTTCGTCAAAATCGGCCTCGAGACTCCTTTCAACGTTTTTTGATATTCCTCATAGTTTCGAAAATAGCCATCCACGCCCAGTTGAAAAATTCACCCTGTATATAAATATAATCAGGATCTCGGAAACGGCTCCAAGGATTTTCATGAAAGTTACAGATTAGGGGTTTTTCGGCTCAAGAAATCGATTTATCAAGGTCCCAGGTTCGAAAAAAGCTCGGTTCCCAAGAAATAGACATTTTAAAAACCGAGCGAAGCTCGGTCTATAACTGGTAATAAAATTTAAATAAAATACTTTTATAAAAAAAAAACTAGAATTAAGATGGTGTAAAAATTTTGGAATCGAATCAGTTATTAATTCTCAAAAAACTATATTCGCAGGATTCGCATATATTTAAAAAAAAGTGGGAAAATAATGTTGTATAACTTAAATTGTAACTAAAATTTCATCGTTGAGTTGCTCTTTTATAGATAGCTTAAACATCACACTTATTATTTTCCGGGATAGGATGACTCGCCGTCCAATCATGGACCATGCCCGGCTCGACGGCACCTCGAGTTTCACACGCACTTCAAAAAGCTGCTAAAGTCTGTTCAGAAAGCAGGAGGGATTTCGTACATTAACCTTTTATTCTCGCTTGCACAGATGACGGCCATTACATCTGTGCGAGTGAGACTCATTTTATTTACGCGGGAGTGACAGAGACAGGTTATAACAGGTCAATGTACGAAATTCCTCCTGCTTTCTGACCGGACTCAGGCAATCTGACCGACCTCCATAGAGAGCCAAAACGTCAGTCAGGGTCGAAAAAAGCGTTTTTTTACCGCGCGCTAAGAATTTCTCCTGTGTCGTGGGTGCGTTTATAAACATAGAAACTCACATACACAAACACCCAGACCCGAAACAACTATTTGCAGATCATACAAATATTTGAACCGTGCGGGGATCGAACACGCGACACGCTGCGCAGCTGTCAATCGCTCAGCCACTGCCCCATGCAACCGTACCGTCAACGGCACTATCCGTGAATGGTTACACAGAGGTGTATCTACTGTTACTGTGTTGTTTCTCTGCTATCATGATCTTGATTTTTTTTTAAACCGATCAGCGATCGATCTGAGCTTAGAATAACCCATTAATCACAAACAGAAAGCAAAGATCATGGATCAAGATTTGGATTAAAATGGAGTCCTGAGACAGGCAAGGTCGTGGCAGGCCTAAGGGAAGATGGCGGGACGCTTTGGATGACTTCCTTGTGAGTTGGCGGGAAGGCATCAAGACGCCATCGAAAGAAGTGTAAGGAATGGAGGGCTTTTTTTATCAAATGAGTCCTCCCACCCCGGGCAGGGCGGGAGGGACTGTCAGACTTCTACGGACAAAAATCCACGGTGTCCTTCAATAGCCCTTTATGTTCCGGGGTCACGGTAAGGAAATAATCCTGCGACCAAGGAATGGAGGGCTAGCATTAAAAACACAAAATTATAAGAGATAGTGATTTTAATAATTACTTCTTATTATCAAATAGATTTCATCTTTACACCGTACTTACGTATACATATAAATATTGTTCATAAAATATCATAAGAAATAATTAGAATAAGTAACATAACATAATATTATATAGAATCTATCATATCATACAAATATAATCAGCCTATAATGTTCCCACTGCTCGGACCAACGACGATATAAAACTAGACTCCGCATGCACGATCTAAGGAACAATAACTATTCTGTCAACTCGCTGAGGTACTACGTCAGTGAGGGGGACGGGGTACTGCGTTGTGATTGGCTAACTCAAGGTCTGTTCTGTCTCAACGTATGTTTACGGCTCACAGGATTGGTCGAAATGAGACGAATATAAGACTTTTTTGCCTAATGTGTTGGCAGACATCGGTCGCCTGTTATTACGAGTCTAGTATTATATCGTCGTTGGCTCGGACACAGTCCTCCTCTCTGTGAGAGGGAGTGGGCCGTATTCTACCACGTGGGCCCAGTGTGGGTTGGTAGATGTCCCATAATCTCATCATGATTAATATCTATCAACTAATATCATAATAAACTTTAGTTTTTACTAAATAATACGAAATTTAAATTTCATATTCCGTTTCTTCGCCGATTCTATAGTTCTGTTGTATTCATTTTCAATTCTTCCACTTTATTGACTGCAAAAAAAAAACAATAAACGGTATATTTTAATAGAGATTTGTTGCCATTCTTGTCAGCGTATAAATAATAGGCGTTTAAAGAATTTGGTGACATAATAATTATTATTATGTTTAGGGGTATGTACTCCAGTTGAAAAGAGAAATAAGATCTTCCGACCTGCAGGCGTAGCATGGCGCCGTAGAAAGGGGTTTGATCGACGGAAGAATAGACAAAATGACAGAACGTAGAAATATTTTTATCGTTTTATGCATGGTTATGTAAAAAATATGGAAAATAAACGTTCTTTTCTTCAATAGTGTACGATTGGTGAATATTTGTGCAAAAAAACAGTCGATTTGTGTAGAAATAACGATAAATAACTTTGTCTTTTCTTGGTAGAATAGAGATAGAATCGCCATGCTAGGCATGCAGATGGGCACTAGCCTACCAGACAACTTTATACCGAAAAAAAGAATTTTCAAAATCGTTTCAGCCATTCCAGAGATCACTTACTACAAGTTAACTTACAAAGTTACAGATTTTAATACAATTAGGGAGCTTATCCATGGCCCGATGCGACGCGATTCGGCAGATACCAACTACAAGTGAAAATCAACTTTACCACTACGACATCCTACTAATATTATAATTGCGAAAGTTTGTGAGGATGTATATACATACATCCTCACAAACTTTACTATTATTACTATTTACTATACATACACACTATTTACTATACGTGTATGTAGGTATGTTTGTTGCTCTTTCACGCAAAAACCACTGAACGGATTTGGTTAAAAAGGGGTTTGAACTTTTTTGTATGGGCCGTGTACCAGATGCCATCCGCCATTTTGATTTTTTTTCAAAACGGCGTACACGAATGAAACGTTGATAAATCGATAGGTCATATCAATACAAACATAAAATGTTAGGGGCAAAACCTCGTAAACCGTCACGTTTCCGAGTTATGAGCGTTCAAACATGTAAAATTAGTGACACATTTTTTCTTATTTTTTTAATATTTGGATGTTTATTGATCAAAAAGGATACTTCCGCAATAAAACTAATAGAATATTAGTTTTTACACGCATTTTAAATGCTGAAATTGCGTTAAACGCAATAATCCTATGTAAAAGCATTTTAAATGCGTGAAAAACTAATATTCAATTATTTTTATTGTGGAAATAACCTTTTTGATCAACAAACATTAAAATATTTAAAAAAAAAGAAAAAATGTGTCGCTAATTTTACATTTTTGACAGCTCATAACTCAGAAACGTGACGGTTTATGAGGTTTTGCCGCTTACATTTAATGTTTGTATTGATTTGATCTATCGATTTATCAATGTTTCATTCGTGTACGCTGTTTTGAAAAAAAATCAAAATGGCGGACAAGGAACTGGTACAAGAAGCACAAAGCCCTTTGGTGCACATATAGTTTATAACCTAGATTAACACATAGGATAGTTTTTATCCCGATTTTATGTTTCCGTGGGATAATTTTCGTGCTGTAGTGGGTGAAGCCGCTGGCAACAGCTAGTAATGACATAAAACAAGTTGATTTCTACGGATAGATGAAAAACAAAACACGATCGCCACGACGACGTCAAGTCAATCGAATTCCATCATTATTTCTAAGTAGTAAGGTTGATTTACACTTGTAGTTAGATTTGGTAGAACCGGGTCGCTTCGCGTCATTTTTAGCGTGGTATTATCATTAAATGAGTCCTCCCACCCAGGCTTAGCGAGAGGGACTGTCAGACTTGTACTGACTAAAGCCACGGTGTCCTTCAGTAGCCCTTTACGTTCCAGAGGCACAGTAATTTGATATTTATTTATTTATTTATTAGATAAGAATATATACAATATAACAGACGGAAGTCTAAAAAATTGTATATATAAAAAAAGAAAATTATCACTAGGCCAGAAAACATCGAGAGAAAGAAAAAAGGAAAAATACTAATAATATTATTATATAACAGTTGTCATTTTACATCCATCTTCTCACAAAAGCTCAAACATCCACGACATACTTCCATCCATCTTGACGCAAACAAATCCAACTCAGGTGTTGATGTCAGCATAGCATTTAGCATAGAAAGTGCGCGAACCAGGGGAGAGTTCGCGTGTATAAACATTGCGTAACTTTAAAAGCGCAAAATCTCTCGTGGGGAACCTCAGCCCATGTTACTGAACAATGTTTGTTCTAAGATTTTTGGAAATTTACAAAAAAAAAATTCATACAAAATGAGAAATTGATCGTTCCCATCAGTATGAAAAATCTTTTTTTTTGTGGATTTCCAAAAGTTTTGCTGAGGTACCCCACGTGAGGTTTTTCGCTTTTAACGTTACACGTTGTATATGAAGTCCCGCGACCCCAGCAGGCTTTGGCCCTCTAAATGGGGGCCTTCGTCATAATGGGTAAATTCCCTTAGTGTAGATATGATATTCATAGATGGCGCTGCGGTAGTTTTTTCAGGTCAATCTTAATAGGCTAGTTGCCTTATTCTAAAATAAGGGACACGTATTTTTTTATTTGTAAATTAGACCAAAAATGACAAAGATATAGCCTATTAAAGTTACGTGTGACGTCACGATGCGTGGCATTTTTGCGCGCAGAGTGACGTCACAGGTAACTTAAATAGGCTATTATCTTTGTTCTTTTTTGTTTCATCGAAAAAAGAAAAAATACGTGTCCAATATTTTTTTATAACCTAAAATACGGACTAAATAGAATGTAATTATTTTGACCCTGGAAACTACCCTATTGTAAATACTCACATTGTCTCTCAAAGTGTTCTCAGCTAGGATGTACTCCTCAGACTGAGGGTTGAGGGTCATCTTGTAGTTGGTGAGAGCCGTCCTGTCCTTTTGCTTTGCTAAAGTTTCTATTACTACTGCATGGATCTGAAGAAGAATAAAAATAATAAAAACTATAGAGGTGTCAAGGGACACCCGGATGGAACGAAGTTACTGTATACACTCCACAAAAATAATCGTCGCGACTCCACTCCACCCCGCTCCGCTCCGCTCCACTCCACTCCACTCTTTGAGCTCTAGCACCCTTTCGCAACGCGCGATAAGGAACTTCGTTCCAAAAAGTGTCGTGACAACTTTTCGTAAGAATTTTTTCCGTCTAGCCCCCTTTCACAACGAGCGATAAGGAACTTCGTTCCAATAATATTCCACAACTATCACACAACGCCATCTAGTCCCAAGCTAAGCAGAGCTTGTGTTATGGGTACTAGACAACTGATAAACATACTTATATATTTCTAAATACATAAATATTATAAAAATACATAGATTATATTTTTATAAATTACACCCAAACACAGAACAAATGATCATGCTCATTACACAGACATTTGTCCTGGGTGGGAATCGAACCCACGACCTCTGGCATAGCAGTCAGGGTCACTAACCACTAGATCAACAGGCCAGTCAAGAATATTTACTTTGTATTTGTTGTCCCGTCGGTCTCGTGGTCGCGAGCACGACTCTTGAGCGTGGGGCCTTGGTTTGATTCCCGGCTCTAAAATTGTGTTTTGGAGTTTTTGGCTCTGGAAGGTAAAGGGCAACCGAGAGTCTTCCTGCCTTGAGTAGGGCGGATTGAGGTACTGTTAGACTTCCCTACAAAACTTACAAAACTTTTCTTTGGGAAGTCGGTGGCAAAAGAGACAATGAAATTAATAAAAAACCACCGACTTCCGAAAGAAAAGTTTTGTAGGTTATTTTACTCTTTTTTGTGGTTGTTTTTGAAGGCGGTCACATTTTTTTTGAAAAAGTTTTTATCTGGTATGGTAAAATCATCCAAAGAGTCCTCCTTCCCACGGTCATACTTGTACTGACTAAAATCCATAGAGTCCATAGTGTGTGACTTGTACTGATTAAAATTCATAGTAGCCCTCTACGTTCCGGGCCCACGGTTGCCCGACATTCCCCCGACCTCAGCTGCTTCTACTGACTTAAACCTACCCTGTTACTTCACATTTTCTTTACTCTCTAGGGTCGCGTTAAAGAGTACAAACTAAAAACTACACAACGTATAACGAAACCTCTCGTGCTATAACTCAGCCCAGACTTTTGGAAATTCGCAAAAAAAAAAAAAAAGATTTTTCTCACTGATTGGCCCGATCAATATCTCATTTTGTATGAAAAACCATTTTTTTTTTGCGAATATCCATAAGGCTTGGAACAAACATTGTTCAGTAACATGGGCTGAGTTACCCCACGAGGGGTTTTGCGCTATTAACGTTACACTTGTATATTTACCTTATAAATATGCGCTAGCCGTAATCTATCGTCGCTATTAGCGACTTTGTTGACGCAGGTCGCTAACAGTTGCTTGCTTGCTTTCAAGTCGCTCAGACGAGCCAATAGCGTCTCTATTGGTATGTTGGATGATACTGTTGTACGGCCAAACCAATCCTGGGAAACAAAATATGGATTTGAAATGAGGATTTAGGAGTAAAATAAAATATTCTTATGTAAAACTTTTTCAACCATAACACTCACATTCTCAAAACGGTGAAGGAAAACATCGTGAGGAAACCGGCATCGACATGTCCCTTTTTTTCATCATCTGCCTGCCTTTTCCCAACTATATTGAGGTCGGCTTCCAGTCGAACCAGATGCAGCTGAATATCAGTATTTTACATGGAGCGACTGTCTATCGGACCTCCACAACCCAGTAAACGGGCAATACGATACTCCATGGTAAGACTGGTTGTTATACTTTAGAGCTTCTGACTGTTATTAACGACTGTCAAAGATCTACAAATGACAGCCGGGAACAGCGGCTTTACGTGCTTTCCGAGCCACGGAGGAAATTCGCTATGACAGACGGTCACCTACCAACCTCGGCAAGCGCGGCTTAACCAGGAAGATCGGGTGTATTTATATATATGTCTACTTACTTTCTTAGTAAACAGAGATTCCACTATGTCCCATTTGCCAGATTTAGCGTGAACATTTAGCACCACCCAGTCGTACTGTAGGGGAGTTATCTGGAACAATAACAGATTTTTACAATAAGCAAGCATTAACACGGAGTGCGATACCAGGTCTAAAAACCTTGTATACGCCTTTCTAAAAGTACGGCTACGAAAAGTAGTCTTCCTTGTCGCACGGAAGGCATAACTTTGGTTCGATGTAGGAAGGAGATGCATATATTTATATACCAAAAAAAGGATTTAAGTTTCTTCTATGTTACAGGGTCTATAAGCCTTGTACAGCGACAAAGGAAGTTTTAATAAAAATCACTGCCGCAGCAAACGTGGCAACAAATGAATAGTTGTTTTTCAGAGCATTATTTTTCATTTCAGGAGGATTGCCTTATTGATATAGTAGGTGCAAGTATTAATTTCAATTCAAACTTGTAAAATATAAATGCAATGTCTGCTCGCTAGTCTAGCAATTGCAAAGGCGACTGCTGACCATTTGGTACCGAATTCGATTTTCGGGCTAGGAAAAAGTTATACTGGGGTTTTCCTTTATGAATAAAACTGTCCTGGGCTTGGTCGGATTATGGCCTAACACACAAATTTCTTTTTACTTGATAAAATCATCAATTGAGTTCTCCCACCCAGGGCAGGGCGGAAGAGGCCGTCTGACTAAAATTCACTGTCTGACAAGACTTGTACCTACTGGCTAAAATCCACTGTGTCCTTCAATAGCCTTTTACGTTCCGGGGTCACGGTAATTCGTTAGTCCGTTGCAAGTTTGTGATTCCATACTTATGCTCACTAGTGGGACTTCACTCATGGCGCGATGCGACGCAATAACGAATTCCAACTACAAGTGAGAATCAACCTTGCCACTAAGAAATAAAGATGCAATCCGCTTAACTTGACGTTGTCATGGCCATCGTGTTTTGTTCTACATCTACCCATAGATAGCAACGTGTTTTATGTCTTATGTCATAGTGATAAGGTTGATTTTCCCAAGGTAAGTCATTATTACCTGATGTCGTTGGCATAGAGTGAGCGGTGACATCACATTGCCTGCCCCTTCGTGCCAATGGTTCGTGCAGTTGTAAGCGAGCCACTGTATCACTGACTTGTAGCCTAAATCAGGCTTGTTTACGTGTTTTTGCCATTCTGAAATGGTATATAGAAAATTAAAATGTGCATGATGCATTAGCATAATCCTAACCAAATAGAAGTTTATTTATATCATATTCCACAACAACACAACGCCGTCTAGTCCCAAGCTAAGCAGAGCTTGTGTTATGGGTATTAGACAACTGATAAACATGCTTAAATATATAATTCTAAATACATAAATTTTATACATAAATTACACCCAGACACAGAACAAATGATCGTGCTCATCACACAATCGTGGGTAGGAATCGACGATGTTTGTTCTAAGACTTTTGGAACTTGACAAAAAAAAAAAAGATTTTTCATACTGATGGGCCCGATCAATTTCTCATTTTGTATGAATTTCCATTGTTCAGTACAAGATACAAGTTATTTATTTTGTAAAACATGAGTGCAAAATTATACAGGTCTTAAAAATGTAACATGGGCTGAGTTACCCCACGAGAGGTTTTGCGCATTTAACGCTACACATTGTATAGGTACACTTTGAAATTGCTCACCTAATAACTTCACATAGTCAGCGATCATCTTGGCTTGGTGTTGGTCAACGCCAGGTTGGTTGAAATGGTTGGCCAACAAGTTGGTCAGCTTCCTCAATAGAGCATCTATGTTGTTGCCTTGCGTCTTCACTGCGTATTGGTATTGATACATCTGAAACAAAATGCTAATTTTAAAACATTTACTGATATTGTTAGTTTATTGTATATCTTCTCTTCTTAATATATATAAATCTCGTGTCACAATGTTTGTCCTCAATGGACTCCTAAACCATTTAACCGATTATAATAAAATTCACACACCATGTGCAGTTCGATCCAACTTGAGAGATAGGATAGTTTAAATCTCAAATTATAGTCTCGAGTTGCAGCGGGTGAAGCCGCTGGCAACAGCTAGTTTCAAAATATAAATCAGATATATTTTTTTGAAGGACTCGCACTTTCTTTTTGATCAATCTCTTGACAAATCAAAAGGATCCGTTGAGGCAATCCTCCTCCTCACATCCACATCATGGCGGGAGACATCCTGGTTGTTGAGGACCGCGAAGTAATTTTTAATCACCGTAGTTACGTGAGCCACTTGATCGGACGGCGGGCAATGGGTAACTCAACATCCAATTATTAGGACCAGTTTCGAGTTGACGATGGTCATTTAGGAGCTGTCAAGTCTTAGACATTTAAGATTATATTTTATTTAAATTATATATTACTATTATTTAGAGAGGGCACTTACAGCTGCCTCTGGACTGCGACCCAACATTCTGAAAACGTAAAATATAAACATATTAATTTAAACACCATTATGGATAAATCATAAATTGAGTAAAATGTTTGTGTGCCAAGTCTCGTAATTTCTACCAAAATGGTAGAAATTGCGGGGATTTTCGCAGTTATCTACTACCATTTTGGTAGTAATTACGAAATTAGTTACCGTAATTATGAAGTAAGAAGAATATGAGGAGTGGTGATGATTATTTCAAAAGAAGTCTTTTCAAAGAAAAGGAATATTCTGGAACTTGTTAATTTGCCCTAATTTATTTAAGAAATATTATGAGTATGTTTGGTAGATTTGCAATAGGCAATACTGATGACTATCTAGACACATTCATGAGAGATTGGCCGGAGAAAGCCGCACAAAGGGAAGAGTGGAAGGTGATGGGGGACACCTTTGCCCAGCAGTGGGACAATACAGGATCAAAAAAAATTCATCATCATCATCAGCCTATAATGTTCCCACTGCTGGCACACACGCCTGTGTGTGAGTGAGAGTGGGCCATAATCCACCACGCGGGCACAGTGCTGGTTGGTAGATGGCACATGTCTTCGAATTTTTGGTTTTAGTACATGCCGGTTTCCTCACGATGTTTTCCTTCACCGTTTTGAAAGCAGTGGTAGTGGCAAAAAAATTAATCATCATCTGCCTGCCTTTTCCCAACTATATTGGGGTCGGCTTCCAGTCGAACCAAATACAGCTGAATACCAGTATTTTACATGGAGCGACTGCCTATCGGACCTCCACAACACAGTAACTGGATAATACGACACCCCATTGTAAGACTGGTTATCCCACTTTTAAAGCTTCTGAATAACAGTAACGACTGCCAAAGATCTACAAATGACAGCCGGAACCAACGGCTTTACGTGCTTTCCGAGGCACGGAGGAAACTCGCTATGACAGATGGTCACCCATCGACAGACCAATCTCGGCAAGCGTGGCTTAACCCGTAAGATAGGCCTGTGCGGCTGTAATTATTTAGCCACGAGCAACTTACGTCAGCAAATCTGTGAGTTCAGTGATCTTCCCCTCATTGTGTAAGAATGCTATGTAATGATTGAGGGCCACAGGTCTTGAGGATAGCAGCTCGTACACTAACTTCTTGTTTAAAGTCTGGATCAGGAAGAGAACCACCTGGAAATGAGGTAAATTAAATAAATCAGACCAATAAAATGTAAGGAGTGGTATAATAAATTTGGTAGAGGATTCCAGTTTTGGAACGAAGTTCCTTATCGCGCGTTGTGAAAGGGGGCTAGACGGAAAAAATTCTTACCTACGAAAAGTTGGCACGACACTTTTTTGCCTCGCCCCGCACCTCACGCCTGCACCCCGCGCCCCGTACCCCTCCCTCAACCCCCATTCCTCGTGACTCTTGTCGTATTTTTTTTTTGCACAGGGTGCACCGGCCCGAAAACTGGTCTTCCCCCTGGACGTATCCAGGGAGGGAACTCCAGTCCACGGGCGCACGTGGAGGTTTCCTGTCATAGCACCCAAGGGCGAAGATTAAAAATAATAAAAACTTTGCCCCTACCCAGGAATTTTTAAACACTCAGACCCAGAACAACTACTACGGACCAAATATTTGTTCCGTGTGGAGATCGAATCCGTGAGACCCTGCGCAGCAGTCGATCGCTCAGCCACTGCGCTAACCGTGCCGTCAATATTATTGTTATTTATTATTGTTTTTTTTTTTTTAGCGTTGTAAAATCATCAAATGAGTCCTCCCACCCCAGGCAGGGCGGGAGGGACTGTCAGACTTCTACTGACTAAAATCCACAGTGTCCTTCAATAGCCCTTTATGTTCCGGGGTCACGGTAAGGAAATAATCCCGCGACCCCGGCAGGCCTCTGAGAGGGGGGGGCCCCGTCAAATAGATGGAGCTAGGCTCTTTTAATTAAAATAAAATGTTATTATACAATAAACACTACTGAGACTTGTCTAGAATCTTGACCCAACAACTAAATTAACAACAAGTCCCAGATCTTCGAGATACAAGACATGATGGAACCCAAGCTGACGGCACGGTTAGTACAGTGGCTGATTTATTAAACTGCTGCGATGCGTGTGGAAGGGTCGATTCCCGCATGGAACAAATATTTGTAACACTTGCAAGTATTTGTTCCGGGACTGGGTGTTTGTGTATGTGAGTTTCTAGGTTTGTAAACACACCCACAACACAGTAGAAATAGTGTGGGGCAATTATTAAAAAAAACTCACTGTCAACACAGCATTCCCATCACCAATCGCCAGGGCTCCATCTAACAGCTCAGTTTTACTCCTCATGCTACGATGAACATGCAAGGAACAGCTCCGGCCAAGAGTCAGGCGTTTGAGGGTCATGGCTACCGTCTCCTCTGGTTCCTGTTTAGTCTCCTTTGAAGGGTCCCTGCCTGATTGAGCTAAGAGAACTGAAAATGATAAGAGAAGAAAGGATTTTAATGGATAGTAGAAATATAGTAATAATGAATAATATTATTTCACTACTATCACACAATGCCATCTAGCCCCAAGCTAAGCAGAGCTTGTGTTATGGGTACTAAACAACTGATAAACATGTTACATTTCAAAATGCATAAATATTATAGAAAATTACACCTAGACATAGAACATACTCATCGCACAAACATTTGCTCTGGGTGGGGATCGAACCCACAACCTCTGGCATAGCAGTCAGTCACTAACCACTACACCAACAGGCCTGTCAAATAAATGATATGGATTTGTGTGACAGTAATTTGTCTGTAGCTTTCTAAGTGGCACTAACAAAATGCATTACATTTCTATTTTCTCATTTTTTGAGCTCCGTTGAGGTCAATATTCCTATTGAAAATAAATGTCCTTTCCGTTTCATTTGTTTTTTTTTTTGTGTATTTTATTACATCAACATAAGTTTTTTTTCTTTATTAGCCTATAAATGTTCCCACTGCTTGGACACAGGCCTCCTCTCTGTGCGAGGGAGAGGGCTGTTATCTACCATACGGGCCCAGTGCAGGTTGGTGGATGTCACATGTCTTTGAATATTTGGTTCTAGGACATGCCGTTTTCCTCACAATGTTTTCTTTCACTGTTTTGAGAGCAGTAGTGATGAAATAAATTACACAAAGTAATGCGTCTGACTGGGTTCGAAGCCACGGCCTACAACTCGTAAGTCGGGGCCGATACCAATTGGTACCCCTGCTTTCCTGTTTAAGACTTACTTAAATCCAAAACTTTAGAGGACACCAAACTGTTCAGTGGTACCGTAGCAGACTTGACGGTGGTGATGCTGAGGTTACTAAAGATGCTCTCCTCATTCTGTCCCGAAGACTTTTGACCGATGGCCAAGATCTCTTGTGTTGATAACTGGAGATAAGTCATTTGAATATTAGATAGATTTTAATGGCACTGTTTACTCCCACCACTCACACTTGACACTGTTTCTTTGCTCTGTTTTTTATATATAATTTGCAAAAACAAAGAAATAGTATAGTAATGGTACTATCAAAGACATTAAATGTATAAGAGCAATAGACGGGACATCACAAAGAAAGTTGTGATTCAAAACTTTTTACCAATAGGTTAAAAGTCGCTCAGTCTAGTAGTTGTGTTGCTATGCCACGCTAGATAGTGCTACTGACGCACGGCATCAACAATTTTGTGTGACAATTTTCTCAATGCCTGCTCTATAGGTTTCTTTTAAATCTCTTTGGGTACTATACTATTTCTTTGTTTTTGCAAATTTAGTTCCACATTAGTGCACAAAAATATATTATTTCAATAATTTCAGCAGCATCCTGCATATTCTTATTACCGAATCTTATGATGCATATGACATGGTGGAGATGTGGATACCAGTCTGATATACAAGACAATACAATTACTGAATCTTACCCCATGGTGTCAGGTGTTCCCATACATAGGTATGTAATATTCAAATAATTGAAAAATACCTAGGTAGTCCTTACTTGGGCATGTGGGTGTACACAAAAGCAGTGAGAATTGACCCCATCATTCCCTTTTTTTTTCAGTGATAGAACATAAAAAATATAGCCTATAGAAAGATTATGACACTGCCTAATTTATTTTAGAGATAAATAAATAAAATATACTTAAATTGAAAGAAGATACAGAGAGAAAGGAAAGAAAAGAAAGGAAGGAAAGGAATACAGTGTCAGACAATTTTTATTTTCACGAGCAGATTCATTATGAAATGCTTATACGTACAACATCATCATCAAAACTGAAAGCTTTAGCCTTTGTTTCACTCGTATTCCAATAGTCATCGTCTTCCATTGTTATAAAATTAGTATTTTTCAATAATTTTTACCTACAAATTTTGTAAACAAACAAGTTTGCTAGTTGTAACTGTCAATGTCAAAGTAATTGACGTCAAAAAGATGACATTGAAAGACCGCGTTTCGTTTTTTCGTTTGAAAACGCTACATTTCCATTGAGATGAAATCATGATGAAATACTATAATTATTTCTATGGCTAATTTCTTCTAAAGTTTACTATGACTTTATTGTTTTAATGCAAGCAGATCCTGTGTGAAGCCCTGTGCGTCATAAGCATAAGACACGATGCAGAGCGCTTCTCACACAGGATCTGCTTGCGGGTTTGATTACCACAACTTCTGATATCCAGGTGTTCTGACCCTTATACGTAAATGACTATTGAAGGGTCACCATGAATTTTCATCATCATCATATCAGCAGTAAGACGTCCACTGCTGAACATAGGCCTCCCCTTTAAACTTCCAGTAGGACCGGTTGCCAGCCACTCCTCAAAGAGGGATCTTACCGTCACAATTGCGGCGTGCCCGAATCACTTAGGTACTTGGAAGTGATCCCGGATAGGTCCTTAAAAATAATCGCGTGATTGAATTTGAATAGATTTGGCATCAATTTAAACTTATTAGTCACGCGAAATTGGAATTTGTGTGTGTTAGGCCTGGGTTGTAAATCTAGTGTGCCTGGGTTTCAAAGCCGGGAAGTGGGCAATGCGTGCGCAGGACGTTCAAATAAGCCGACTTATCTATAGTGAGTGGTTTTCTCGAAAGCGACGTTACCAATAAAAATTCTGAGAAGAAGTTGCACACCAAGGAAAATAAAGGAAATTAGTGAATTTAAAAAAAATCAGAATCAACTTTTCTAGTCATACAGCTATATCACTTTAATATTTTTAATATTATCAATAATATGATGTGATGATTTAAAGAGAAACTAAGTACTTGTAACGCTCTGACTTTTTAAAAAAATATTCATTTTTTGTTTACTTTTTATCTCTATCTGCTTATCTTACGTTTCATTCATATAATGTATATAAATAAAAAAAATCAAACTGTTTGTTTTTACATAAAATTATATTCTTTTACTGCATGCAATATGAAAATACACAAAAAAAAACAATCTTTTTGTGTTGTTTGTCTGTTCGAGCAAATCTCCGAAAAAACTAAGTCGATGGCAGATAGCTGACATTAGGAAGTTGCCAGCACAAATCAGTCCGTCAGTAAGATTTTTATTCTAGCTCGGTAAAATCATCAAATGATTCCTCCGACGAGTCAGACGGTGTGCTTCAATAGCTCTTTATGTTCCGGAGTCACGGTAATGAGACAAGTCCCGCGACCCCGGCAAGCTTTGGCCCACTAGAGGGAGCCCCCGTCATCATGCTGCACTTATATATAGAGGCGCGCGAGGAACACGACGCGCCGTCGACCTGGGCATGGTCCATGGTCGGACAGCGAGTTGCCCTTTACTCGCCGTCCGCATGCCTATTTGTCGTGCCGTGGGCGTCTACCACTGCGGCTGGGGTGGAGGGAGGACGCTATCCTCTCCCTCACGCGGCCCGCCTCCTCCTTCGCGAGTATGACTGTTTCGCAGAAGGAGGTCACCTCCTTCTGCGAAACAGTCATCGCTTCCCACTCCGTCTCGCCCCGCAGCATGGCCTCGACCAAGTCAGAGTTTTGATAAATAATGGATTATGCATCTTCCATCATCTTCTTATGATGTAACGATCAAAATACGAGAGTGGGGGCTCTTGACGTTAGAAGTAAGACTGTACTTACTTGCTTTTATAGTAACTAACGTAGAAGGAATACGTATAAGTTTTGATAATAATTTATGCAGATGATAAGAAGAAAAATGCCGCGGCAAAAAAAATCATGAATACTTCCAAGTATTTTTAACGGGTGCGGGTGAAGGCGCGGTCACTAACTAGTACTGAATTATCAGTTATAAGAGCCGTGTGAAATATACTGATAACTCATAAGAGTCAATGGAGAGTACCAAATAACGGCGTTATTTTATTTTATATTGTAAAAAAAATGGAGACTGAAGCTAATACAAGTATATCAAGACAATTTTTAATAGCAGCATGCTGTGAGTATTGGTTTTCGTTTATATAATAATAATCTTTATTTTTATTCTTAATTTAATTTCTTAACATTACCACAAAAATATTAACAAAAAAAAAACCACCAGCATCAGTAACAGGGTCCGGGCTATCAGTGATCAGGGCTCTTGCGACAGGAACTTCACTTCTTCATTTTCAGCCTTTGTTACCTTGTTGTTTAATTACTTCAATTCCTAAGAGAGAATTTTCAACTTCGAGAAGAGTGTGGTCACGACATTGAGTTCATTGTAACCAACTTGAGCCCTTGACCCACTTCACATCGTCCTTCCAGCGCATAAAATTATAATCATCCAAATTATACCATTTTCAATGAGTCTTTATTACACAATTTCAGTATACTTCGGTCAATTTTGTGTGGGCTACACAATGGGCTGGACAGCACCTGTGCTGCCAAAACTGCAGAAACTTGACGAGACTCCCTTAGATAGAGTCATCACTGATGCGGAACAATCGTGGATAGTGTCTATAACCTACATTGGGATTATTGGAGGTATTGTAATATACTCAATATTCAGCGTAACTAATAATAATTTACCTCAAACGCTCGGAATGATTCTATTTCTCATTCAAAATCTGAGCGCATAACTCCATTTTGTGCTGTAAACCTAGAGCACAAAGTGTTGTTCAAAATTCGAACACGTCTTGTATTCAATTGTTTTCTACACTGGCAGGCGAGCCATCCCCACTGCATTTCCTCGCTGTGTGTGTGAAAAGTCGTATTGCACACGGCAGCAAAGTTTTTCTGCGTCTCGCACCTTTGAAAACTTCGCATCGCTCAGGATTCTATATTTGAACCGCTCGTTTCTCTCGCGGTTCAATCTTATAGTTTTTCGCTCGCTCAGTTTTCGATTCAGTACTCGCGCAAAAAACACAACTTTGCAGCCTTGCATAACAAATAACTATTTCAATTTCATCATCATCATCATCAGCCTAGTGTTCCCACTGCTGGCACACAGGCCTCTTCTCTATGAGAGGGTGTTTTCAATGTGACATTACTAATTTAAACTAAGAAGTCGAGATGTAGCTTTGAGAGGTACTGCTATCGAAGCTTTTTCCAGGGTTCGATTCCCGGGTCAGACTTTAGAAGTTGGTGGTATGATACCTCCCTGCAACGGGAAATAACGTTAAGTGACCTGTGTGAATAATAATTATGTTACTTCTAGGCAAGGGAATTTCCGCGCCGATCACATTTTCGCTTACCATCAGACAAGATTCACAAACGAAAATCTATCGCTAAAGTAATAAAAAAATATTGTCACGTCTTTTCATCACCATCATCATCTCAGCCATAGGACGTACACTGCTGAACATAGGCCTCCCCTTTAGATCTCCACAGATACCGGTTGGAAGCGACCTGTACCCAGCGTCTTCCGGCGACCTTTATAAGGTCATCTGTCCATCTTGTTGGTGGACGTGGTTCACGTCTTTTATCACGCTTTTATTATTGACTGGCCTGTTGGTCTAGTGGTTAGTGACCCTGACTGATATACTGGAGGTTGTGGGTTCGATTCCCACCCAGGACAAAAGATTGTGTGATGAGCATGATCATTTGTTCTGTATCTGGGTGTAATTTATCTATAATAAGTATGTATTTACAAATATATATGTATGTTTATCAGTTGTCTAGAACCCATAACACAAGCTATGCTTAGCTTGGGACTAGATGGTGTTGTGTGATAGTTGTGGAATATTATTTATTTATTTATTATTATTATTTATTAACGACCAAATGATCTTTATTTTTCAGGTCCGTACATCTCAGGCTACCTCAGTAACGTTGTCGGTAGAAAGTCATGCCTGTACCTCGGAGGGAGTATGTTTGTGCTGGCATATATTTTGTTGGCCGTTGGCAAATCTTTTGTGTTCATCTACATAGGCAGAATTTTAGTCGGCGTTGGCAACGGAGTGTTATTCGTCTCAAATCTTGTGTATATTGGAGAATTGGCGTGAGTACCAAGTTATTATAGTAAGCAGAAGTTTAAAATGCGACTTTAGTGGCCAAAGAGAAAAAAGGTGGCAAGTCTATTGTTATCCGAAGCAGTGGTTTCTCTGTGAAGTGCGACTTACGAGATGTAGGTTGTGGGTTTGAACCCAAAGAGACACATTTCTATGTGTCAATTATTTCATCACCATTGTTTTCAAAAGCAGTAATTTAAACAAAATGAGGAAACCAGTATGTCTTACAACCACAAATTCAAAGATAATGTGACATCACCCAATCCGCATTTGACCCGTGTCGAATACAGTCCACTTCCTCATATAGAGAGGAGGCCTGTGCCTTAGCAGTAGGAACATTATTGACTGTTATGCTATTGTCAGAAACCCAGATACTGTGGGAGAAATTCCTGGTGAAATAAATATCTTCTCTTTTCTTTTAGAAGCGGATTTTAGTATAAAAAACAAATCTCTCTGTCTGGCGCAATCGGGTAAAAATTTAAATGGGACCAAATTCTGGTTAGCAAAAAAAACTTTAAAAAAGTTATTCACCACAAAAAAAAACTGGACATCCGAATTTTTGAAGTAATCACGAGAACGGTTGATAGTCATACATTTATATTAAAAAAAAAACGATATGAAAACCAAGTTCATCCAAATTGGTTAAAAAACAAATGCTTTACCTTAGAAATCAAAAATCCTTGGTTAATGCTCACCTATCACCTTTGCGGTGACTAGACCAACGAGTCAGTCATCATTTAACAACTGGATATCTCCTTCTTCTTCCAGATCAACAAGAGTGCGAGGCACACTGCTGACACTGACAGGGTTTTTTGCTACATTGGGTATTCTGTTAATGTACTCGATAGGACCTTACATATCGTATGCAGCAATCAATTGGATCAGTGTGGCTATGAACGCAGTATACCTTATTGGTTTATACTTTATTGTTCCGGAAACTGCTGTGTATCAAGTTATGAAAGGTAAGTTATTTTTATGAGCGACTAGCTGTTGCCAGCGGCTTTTCCCGCATTGTATCAGCCAATCCTGAACGTAACTTCGCTCCTAAATGTGCCAACCTGTCTTTGGCAGTTCTCATCATCATCATCATCAGCCTATAATGTTCCCACTCTTGGGACACAGACCTCTCTGTGAGAGGGAGGGGGCCATAATCCACCGCGCGGGACCAGTGCCGGTTGGTTTGGCAGTTCTCAGTCATTCATTACTCGCAAGAATTTGAATAGTTATCCCATGTAAAACCTAGATGAGAGAGTATTTTATGTGTTAATCACAATTTTGTGTGTAACAAACATTCATCCATTCATCAATCCTGTAAACTTTTGCAATAATAAAAGCAGTACGATTAGACACTGCCGAGTGCTGCAAAATGTAGTGCTTTTTCTTTTTTTTTAAATCAACGGATTCTACTCGTGGCTAGAAATATTGATTACCTATGTCAAAAATGTAATGATGCAGTTTATAGTTTTCATTTTACTCGGCCCCAAAATTCAATTGGAACACCTATATTTTGGGGTACAAACTTTCGTATTGCAAAATGCACGCCTAGTCAGAAATGTTAACCAGTATCTTAATGTGTCTCCGACTCCATTCCATACATAACTTTTCATTTATTTCATTTATATTCAAAGTGAAGTGGGATAAATAAAAAGAACAAAACAGCTGAAATGCTGTCCTCAAATAAACTAGGATCATGTACAGGTCAGAATGATGAAGACGATGCTGGTAAATTTAAATCTCTTATTACAGGGAAAAGAGAAGAAGCAATGGCCACTCTAAGATCACTTGGCAGACAAGACGACATAGAAGAAATAGT
This sequence comes from Agrotis segetum, assembly GCA_036375495.1. Classification (NCBI taxonomy): domain Eukaryota; kingdom Metazoa; phylum Arthropoda; class Insecta; order Lepidoptera; family Noctuidae; genus Agrotis; species Agrotis segetum. The sequence continues at coordinate 4,530,932 of JAQSVV010000015.1, read as the reverse complement.
AGCACAAGCAAACGAAAAGCCAAAACCAAAAATGGCTCAACTAACTGAGTTGTACACAGTCAAAACTAACAGAAAAGCTGCTTTCATAATAATATCATTAAATGTTCTATCTCAGTTCAGTGGAATGATGACAGTGATTGCATTTGTTACTGTGATCTTTGAATTAACAGGATCTGATATGGAGGCTCATATATCTACTATAGTCATTGGCGTTACTCAAGTTTTTGCGTCGATTATCGCTCCTGTGTTCGTTGATAGAATTGGAAGAAAAATCCTGTTGTTGGCTTCTTCTGTGGCTTGTTCCTTGAGTTTGGTAAGTTCTTGTTTGTTTTTAAGGCGGTATTAGCTTCAAATTGCGTTATTGGCCTACCAGAAGTAAGCATGGTATCCTTTAATTAATTCCCAGGTATGATCAATATGTACAGTCGCAGCTGTATACCATTATATTGATTGGGCTGGACTGCCAAAACCTAGTTTTAAAGTGTTTTACATGACCTGATAATTCTTATCTCTCGATTGCTCCATATTTATGGACAATATAATATATTGTCCATATCTGAGTACCTTACAAGGTAACTAGTCCATTGTCATTTCATATTGTCATGGCACAATTGCCTAGTTCAAAAAACTACTCTGTTTGTTTATTTTGACTTGTGTTTTCTGACACTTGTTTTTGTTAAAACTTTTCAGGCGACTCTTGGAACATACTTCTATCTCTACAATTCTGGTCACCCGCTCGCTGAAGACTTGCAATGGCTTTCGCTAATCTCTGTAATGGTATTCTGCATCGCTTATTACAGTGGTAAGTTAATGCAAATTAAAACTTTTATCTTGAAACTTTTAGAAATGTAACCTGGCCCGGCCTGGCCCTAGATGCCTTTCATTTTCAAATTTAATTATTGATTCTAGAACATACGTCTTTTACCGTTTAGGCTTGAATTCCTGCTTCTCTGATATCGTTTGCGTATGTCTGTTAAACGTACGATTATCCAATGTATTCTCTATAGCACCATACTGCAACGCTGACTTCTATAGAGAGTACTACATTGCTATTCCTTATTAAGGCACAATTTTGTGCCACCAAACCCCGACCGATTTTAAATTGTATTTTTGGAAAAATCGGTCTTAAAATCGGTCAGTATTTGGTGAAAAATATTTTCTCAGGGCTCGAGAGGTTAAAATGCACGACCGATCAACATCAGCGTTAAAGGAATTCGGGCCTTAAAGACATGGCCCTACGTTAGCTTTATTAAAACTTAATTTTCGTCCATCCAGGTATTGGGATCATCCCCAGCACATTCATCGGTGAAATGTTCACGGACACCTGCAGAAGCTTCGGCGGCACTCTCTCAATGACCATGGGCTTCGTCTTCGGCTTTGTAGTATCAACTGCTTTCGGTTACTTCTTACAATCATGGGGGCCCAGTGTTCTTTTCTGGATATTTTCTGGCGCTTGCGTTATAATCTTTTTGTTTACGATTATTTTTGTGCCTGAGACTAAAGGGAAGAGTCTTTTGGAAATTCAAGCGATCTTGAGTAGATGATTGGCTGTGTTTGAGATATTATTATTAAGTAAATGTTTTTATTTTATCTGTGTATTATTTCTGGACATACCCAAGTATACATTTTATTCAAGAGGACAAAAGATTTCCTGATGATCAGTCTCTAAGTCTGCTAAGTTTCATAATACTCGTATTATCAAATTGTACGTCGTGAAATCCGTTTCATCTTTTTTATAGAGGGAGAAACTCCTAAGGATGAATTGAGATCAAGTTTTAAAATATATTTTCTACTTTACATAAATAAACATGTCACGAAAAAGTTACTCATTTAGTACCTAATTAATCTTATTGGTAGACTACAATATTTCACCGTTAGAATCCTTTTCGGGTTCTAGTCTTTATTGAAACATAAAACTGGGTGAAGTTTTATGTTTCAAATTAATATGTTGCAGGTTGTGTTTCATATATTATTATTAAAATTGATAACCAAAACTGCCAAGCACTTAGCCGATTGTTGGAAAATTCCGCCAAATACTGAAAACAAACGGGGTTTTCCTCATAATCTTACTCAGGGGATTTAAAGAACCTAGTAGAAATTTCCTAGTTTCATCTTAGTCTGTGATCAACAACGGATATCAAAAAAGTTAGGTACATAGTATGTCTTGTCACAATGAGATAAGATTCTGAATGATAGGCCATGTGGACGCGATAAACAACAACTACTTTAGTAACAAGTGGCTGCAAAAGAGATGTGTGTAATCCTAATCATAATATTGCTATACAGGGTGTATTAGACAAAAATGCGCAAACTTTTAAAATCGACCTCCATATAAAATTGGCAACTGATTCGTATGTTTCGTTCATACAAAACATAGGAATCCATTGAATTCTATTATCAGAGTCGAATTTTATTTTCCATTTCCTGCAAAATTACTTTAGGCATGTTGTTTAAAACGTGAACTAAAGTTACAACCAGGATTTAATCTTCAGACTAACCATACATTTCTAAGGATTAACTTTGGCATAACTTAACTTCTTGATTTAATAAAATAAATAAGGCGGTAAAAGTATGCGGAAGGGTGTCAGTTAAATTCTTTATACAGAAAATACTTCAGAGGCCTATAAAAACGCTAGATAGAATTTGTAAAATAGTCATGGAATTAATATAAATTTTTCACTTGTGTCCTGTGAAGATTTAAAGAATTTTATTTATTTATTTATTTATTTAAACTTCATGTACAAACAGTGGTACATAGGCGGACTTAATGCCACAAGGCATTCTCTGCCAGTCAACCTTTGGGTTAAATAAGAGAGTATTGTGGTAGGGTACAAAAAAAATAAAAAAAAGGTTGCACTCCAGGAGTGCCGGTAGAAGTGAAAACTTTTTTGTTACTATGTTTTATTTTTAATTTGAATGACGTCTTACTCATTTTCGATCAGGGTCACGTGACCCTGACGCGAGTTTTGGTCACGTGACCCTGACGCGAGTTTTAAATTTTTTACCCATTACAGAAAAAGTGTACAACGCCGCTAAAGAAGTTTTCACTTCAAAAATAAAATAACCGAAATAAATAATAATTAGCAAACAGAAGAAAAAAAAAATGCTTTCATTATATTTACGTAGATTCTAATACATATATACAGATAAAATAAACTAAACAATATTATAGTAACAATAAACATAAAAATAACTCAATAATAACTATTATGACTTGACTTGACAAAAAGAGCTATTGATTGTGACTAAGATAGAAATCACGCAGTTTTCTTTTAAAAGTGAAATCGCTTTCAGCTTTTTTAATGTTAATGGGAAGCGCGTTCCAGAGTTTTATAGATGATATTGCGAAAGAATTAGACATAAAACCAGTGCGGTGAGGAGGAATTTGGAGAAGGAGTTTTTTGGAAGCTCGAAGGTTGCATCTATGAGAACTGCCCAACACTTTAAAATGAGATTTTAAATATTCAGGAGCACGTGGATCGTTCAAAATTTTGAAAAGCAAGCAGAGAGATCTGAGGGATCTTCTGAGTCGGATAGGCAACCATTTAAGCTGAGAACGAAAAGAAGAAATGTGATCGTATTTACGAAGGCCAAAAACGAAGCGAATACAATTATTGAGAAGACGATCCAATTTGTTGAGAAGTTCTTGGGATAGATCAGAATAACAAACATCAGCATAGTCAATAATGGGAAGCACAAGAGACTGGACCAAAATGAGTTTGGTAAAATTTTATGCAATTTACATCAATAAATCTATTATGATCCTCATAAAAGTGAACCTTTTAGTTCCCCAGGACCCTTACCACGAGCTCTTAACGCGATCCAGTTTAGGCTATGGGAAAGAGACAGAGCTATACAAGACGTCTAGCGCCATCTCTTTCCCACAGCCTAAATTGGATCGCGTTAAGAGTTCATGGTAGGCCACCAGATCTAACCTGAAGCGAACGTGATTCAGCATCGATAAATAAATGCCTGTAAGCGCTTCAGTAGCAATATTGAGATAATAGTCGCAAGTTTGCAACGATACTTTCTTCCACCAAGATTCAATAGAAATACGAAGGCCGTCTACAGAAAGAAAGCTGGCAGCACACCAGCGTTTATAGGAACTAGTCGCTGGCAGGTAACCGGCGGCGCAGGCATTTATATCAAGGGCCGATAAGCGCCGAACGTGACCGACAAGTTCCGAAAATCATCAACACGCGCCGGTCAGTGCTGGCGCTACCCGCCATTTAAAATTAATGGACAACTCTGCTTCAATCTGCTTGCTTTATGTAACTGTTACCAGAACGGATCAACACCGATCAGCACTGGAAGATCGGCGCCGACTACCAGCATTCTTTCTGTATACGGCCATTTCTTTTTTTTTAGCGTGGTAAATCATCGTTGAGTCGTCCCACCCAGGGCAGAGCGGGAGGGACTGTCAGACTCGTACTGACTAAAATCCACGGTGTCCTTCAATAACCCTTTACTAACGTAGGAGTCCTGGTAATGAGATAGTTACTGCGACCCGACGGCATGCTTCGACCCGTCATCTTGCAGACGCTGTTTGAGGCGCGCGTGGAACACAACGCGCCCTCGACCCGGGAATGGTCCATGGTCAGGCGGCGAGTAACGGGCAACTCGCTGTATACGGCCCTATAGTGGGAAAACATAAAAAAAAAAACAACAAATAATACTAAACTCATTTACTTAACATTTCTTGTATTTCCAATAGACTCTTTCCTTTCGTTTCCGGAACAAACAAAAGTGTGAAGACAAAGGCAAAAGCACAAGCAAACGCATAAATCCAAAACGTGACGTGTGCTCCGAAGGCCGGTACCATGTAACCGAAGGCGGTAGCTACACCGAAGCCGAACAACCATCCGACAGTGACCGTGAAAGATGAGCCGAAACTTCGGACGTTAGACGTGAACATTTCTCCGAATAAAGTGCTGGGGATTATACCGAAACCTGTTGAATATTTAATTTTATTTTTAACTGCCCGTCCCGGCTTCGCACGGGTAGACAGGATGACTTTCGTCCTCTAAAACCTGGCGCTGATGGTTACAAACACAAAAAAAAAGAAGTAGCCGAATCGGTTCAGCCCTTTTCGAGTTATGAGCTTAGCAACATATTTTGCGAGCCATTTTTTTATTATAGATAGAAGACTAGGTCTTCTGCCCGCGACTTCGTACGCGGATCCTGTTGCTTATGCCAGCGACAACGGGGTCATCAAAATCGAAGATCTGAAACGACTGATGTCGAATTCTAAGAGCCTGGGGACGGGAAAACAACGGGATGCGCGTGACGATTCCAGACGTTCCAGATCTTTCAAAGGAAATGCCCATCAGACATAACTCTTGCTAAGACGTCATTCCTGTATAATAATAGTGTAGCTGGGCCCTTGTTTTATTGTTAATATATTAATCGGAAGCTTGAAAGTCTGACAACCAGTCATACTAAGTATCGTTAACTAAGATACTGGTATTCAGCTAAATTCAGTTTGGCAGGAAACCACCCCAACATGGTTGGAACAAGGTTGGGCAGATGACGATTTGTCGTCCTCCAACTAAATTTAAAATGGATTCATGTGACTGTATTAATTTGAAACGAATTACGACGGTAATTTGAAAAGAATTTACTTATAATTACTAAAGCTTCAAAGAAAGCATCGCTTACCAAAGTTGAAGAATATGAAGAAAAGTATCAGTGATGACAACGAGAGCCATTGTAAACTATCAACAATGGGATTTTTTGTATTGTAAAAGTAGAAATAAACTCCGAGCGAGAACTAGAAAAAAACAAAAGTAAAACACAAAGCTGAAATTACTTGAGGTTATAAATAATTCCGCGAGACTAAAATCCAGGCTTGGACGCGGGATGCAGACCAACACGCAGTCATGCGTATGCACATGCAGAAAAAGTGAGGAAAATAGTAATCATGTGTTGAACTTTTTCTGCATGAACAATTGCATAATATGTAAAGTTTGGAGGTTTCGACAATGACTGAGGACAGAATGAATGAGGACTCGACAATTTTTCGTCCTCATCCGTTGACATTGCTATGAGGGATGTGGACATAATTATAGTGCTCAAATGTGTGCGCAGGCACAGATGCACTCTCTGTTCCTTTACTCTCATAGTCCGATGGCAATCCGACACGACCGGAGAGAGATCAGGCACAGGACCAACGGATTAACATGATTTCTGAGGGATGGGGATGATCTGCCAAATTCGTATAGAAAAACCCAATTTCACTCGAACCCAGGATCCCCACGATCAGCAGTCGATCTCAAGACTAAGGCCGAGACTCCACCAAAGCTGTGCGAGTCGAGATGTGTTTTGAACAACCAATAGAATTGCGTTATTGACACAGCTCCACTCAGGCAACGCAATTCTATTGGTTGTTCAAAACACGTCTCGACTCGCACAGCTTTGGTGGAGTCTCGGCCTAAGGGCGGTTATATACGTCCGTTTTTTTTTCACCGGACATCGGCCCGTTTTTTTCGCCGGTTCCGCGGTGGTGAATGACTTATAAGAAAGTGTGTACATGAACCGGACCTTAGGCCGCTTGTATATTTATGTCCGTTTTTTACACTGGACACCGGACCGTTTCTTTAACAACGCGAACAATTTACGCCGGACAGAAGTCCGGTTCATGTACACACTTTCTAACGGGGCAGTTTGCAATTTGATACAGTATAAAATTATAGATACTAAAATGATACTTACTATGCTTACACCACAACCTGATGTAGAAACTAACAATAAAGATTTCCTTCCAGTCCTATCAACGAAGAACGGAGTTACAGTAGAAGCAATTACTTGAGTTGCTCCAACAATGATAGTAGATATATGAGATTCCAAACTCGACCCAGTCAAATTAAAAATTGTCGTCACGAAGAATAGTACGGCAATGAAGCCGCTCATTTGTTGTGAAATATTTAAAGTTATTATAATAACTAGAGCTCTTTTATTAGCTTTTATAGTGAACATTTCTTCTAGTTGAGCCATGTTTGATTCTGGTTGTTTACTTGCTGCAGCTTCGATCATCGCTAAATCTTTCTTCCTGCCAAGTTGTATGAGATTTAGTAGAGCTTTTTCTTTTTGACCTAAAATAATGTTTTCGTTAGAATCTTGGTCACATATTTCATTAAGTTAGTTGATATGTGCTTTAGGAGTCATGAGAAACAGAGTGTCAGTGTTATTTGGTATGTTAAAAAGAATCCTTTGACCAGACCGGTATTTTCTAATTACTCTAGTGGGCCAGTCCTCGATAGTTCCTGTCGGGATTGGTTTGAACTTCCTCTTCCTCTCCATCCATCAACATTCATGCCCATATATGAGAGTCTTGCAAGACATTATCGACTAAAAACTACAAATTGACTAGATATTAAAAGAAAAATGTATTATAAGAAAGAAATTCGTACCCTTCATGACTTGATACAAAGGCGTTTCAGGTACAACTAAAACAATTAAGAAAAGGTATATAAGAGCCGTAGACGCGGCGAGCCAGCATGTCATTTGGTAGGACACAAATGGACCTATAGCATAAACCAGAAGTGTGCCAAATGATGTAAAGAATCCTGTTTGAGTTAGCAATGTACCTCGGATATGAGTAGACCTGTAAGAAAAACATAACATTACAGCTGTAATCCCTAAACTACTGCAACTCCTGAAAGCCAAAATCAACAATATTGATGTTATCGAAGTTCCGGAGAATGAATTTTAGTACATATTTTGGATCCTAAAATTATATTAAGTAAAAAACTAGCGGGAAGTAGACAAAGCATTAACAAGGCCAGCAGGCACAAATAGACGGCAACTGGGATAAGCCCAAGTGCCCAGAACCATGGATAATTGGATGGATGTTTGGGGGCCTAAACTGTGAGCTGATTTTTTGATACACGTTATAGGCAAAGCTTTTGGAAAATCAATGATCTATAGGGGGATGTTGTTTTGTATTTTTTAATACTTTACTTGCCAAAGAAACTTACGCCATCTCTCCAATGTAAACCAAATTAGTAATAAACATTATGCCATTACTAGCTCCAGTCAGGATTCGTCCCGTATATATTAGTGCTACATTATTGGCTAGTCCTAACATCAAAAATCCCACGCAACAAATGAAACTTCCAAGAAAAATACATGGTCTTCTGCCGATTACGTTACTGAGGTAACCTGAAACGTAGGGACCTGAAAATAAGAGCCATATTAGAGTAAAACAATCACCAACCATTTGATAATGAAGGTTGGCTAGACGCTAGAGTAGGTACTTTCATCTATAATTCATTCTCTTTCGTTTGGTCTCGCCATCATTTGATTTTAGGATTCCTTACCTCAAAAGAAAAAACGAAGCCCTATAGAATCACCGAACCCACAGACAAATACTACAGTTATCTATCTATCCATCGGTCAAGACACAGTATTACGAAAACCTCAAGCTGTCAAACCTTTGGAACTAAAACGTTTTTTTTAAACATACCGGTAATACCTCCAAAATAAAGCACCGATCCAACCCAAGAGGCCTCACTGTCAGTGAGGACATACGGTAATGGTGTTTGGTCACTGTGCTGAAGTTTGGGAATAATTGGAGCAGTCCATCCAAGTACATAGCCAATCAGTAGTTGACCGATGTCCACTGAAATTGGAAATAAACCAGCTAATAATGCCCGAAAGCTTACGCAGGAGAATTTCTATAGTAGTTACCATATTTGGCCAGTTATTACCCATGAAATAGGAAGAGACCCTATTGCCATTATAATTGTTCTTACTGCTGGGGCACAGGCCTTCTGTCTGTGACTGTTACTCTTCTTTTTTCAGTCCCAACTTTTGGGGAATTCATTTGGAAACTAGGGATGTCTGAACTCCCCTGGACTGGCCTGTTGGTCTAGTGGTTAGTGACCCTGACTGCTATGCCGGAGGTCGTGGGTTCGATTCCCACCCAGGACAAATGTTTGTGTGATGAGCACGATCATTTGTTCTGTGTCTGGGTGTGATTTATCTATAATATGTATGTATTTAGAAATATATAAGTATGTTTATCAGTTGTCTAGTACCCATAACACAAGCTCTGCTTAGCTTGGGACTAGATGGCGTTGTGTGATAGTTGTGGAATATTATTATTATGTCGTTTATTCATTTTTGTACATATTGTTTTACATTTTTAAATATTATTAAATAAAAAAAAAGTTAAAAACATTTAAAAATATAAAAAATAGTGTTCCACCGGTGTGGGAGCGGGGTCCAAGCTACCGGTGGTTAGGGCTCCAGAGACAGGAACCTCCTCACAATACGGGCCGTATCAAGAAGTACTGCCTTCTGAATCTGGCCCTTGATCCAACCCCCTAAGGAGAGCCTCGAAAGGTGTTCGTCGAGGCTCTTAGCCATCAGGCCATTGGCAGTCACGACAATCGGCACAATGATAGCCGAGCTCACATTCCACATGTCGACAACCTCGCGCGCCAGATCGAGATATTTGATTTGTTTATCTTTCTCTGCCTTCACGAGGTTCTCGTCATGCGGGATGGTAACATCGATTATCATTGCGCGGCGCGCTGATCTGTCTATCACTACTATGTCAGGCTTATTGGCGACAATAGTCCTGTCAGTAATGATAGGCAGATCCCAGTACAACGTGACATGGTCTTTCTCGAGAACTGGGTCGGGCACATACCTGTAATACGGTACCTCAGATTCCACAAGTTTGTATTTCAACGCAAGTTGCTGGTGGATGATCCTGGCTACTAGGTTGTGCCTGTGCAAGTACTCGCCGTTAGCAAGACGAGAACAACCAGAGATAATATGTCGGATGGATTCACCTGGACGATGGCATGCCCGACACACGTCAATCGTCCCATCCTTTATAATATGTCTCCGGTAGTTGTTCGTCAAGATAACTTCGTCCATAATCGCACAGACAAAACCTTCAGTTTCCCCGAAGAGGTCACCGAAACGTAGCCAGGACACGGACGCTAGAAAATCTACATCGGGCCCATGAAGAGCCCGGTAGAAGCGTCCGTGTAGCTCCTTGCTTTGCCATACCTCCCTGCGGTCCTCGGTACTGAGTATCACAGGTTTGTGCCAGTTCTCTTTAGCCATGGATAGCGGGGTGAGTCCCTTGTCCACTGTGACCACATCCCGATGCATACCCACTTCCATTTTCAAAAAATATTCTCTGAGATTGCACACCTCGCGGTTGTGGAGGGTCTTAGCATTTAAAAAGCCTCGACCCCCGCACTTCCGCGGGATGTACAGCCTCATTACCGATGAACGTGGGTGATGCATCCGGTTTGCGGTCAACAGAGTACGGACCCGCCTATCTAAGGCGTCGAGTTCAGTTTGAGTCCATTTGAGTATGCCGAAAGAGTACATTAACACCGGCATGACCCAACCGTTGAAGGCGCGCTCCTTGTTTCCGCCTGAAAGAAGGCTGTTTAAAACCTTATTCAGGCGCCCAAAGAAGCGCTCCTTCAACGATTGTTTCACGTCCGGTATATCAATGCCTAACGCCTCCGACATACCCAAATACTTGTAGGTTTCGGATGAGGAGAGTGATCTAAGTTGTATGGAATCTGAAAGCTGAATCCCTTCAGATTCCATAATCTCCCCTCGCTTTACATGCATGACTGCACATTTGTCCACATCAAATTCCAACCTGATGGCGCTACTAAAAGTTTCAGTTACCTTTAGTAGCTCCATCAGTTGCAATTTGTTGGGGGCAAAGAGTTTCAGATCATCCATGTAAAGAAGGTGAGATATGACCTGACCACCTCTCCTCAACCGATAGCCCAGACCTGAATCCTCCAGCAATGTGCTTAGAGGATTCAGGGCTAAGCAGAACCAAAGTGGACTCAAACTGTCGCCCTGGAATATTCCCCGCTTGATCCATACAGGTTCATCGATCGCCTGGATCTGTCGACACCCTGGATAGCAAAGGACCGTTCTCCATTGCCCCATACATGACTCAAGGAAGGCGCGTAGAGTTGCATCTATCTTGTACAACTCCAGCACCCTCATGAGCCATGTATGTGGCACCGAGTCGTAGGCCTTCTTATAATCTATCCAGCATGTGGACAAATCCCTGCGAGATCGACGAACCTGTTGGCTAATGGCCATGTCAATGAGGAGTAGCTCCTTAGTACCACGGGACCCGTTCCTACATCCATTTTGAGAGGCAGACATAATGGAGTTACTTTCAATATGTGTGTTAATTTTCACTCTCAAAATGGATGTAAGAAGTTTATAGACCGTTGACAAACAAGTGATCGGTCTATAGTTCTTGGGTTCCGTGGTACTACCCGATTTATGGAGCAGGTGGGTAACACCAGTTGTTAGAAACTGGGGTAGCGACCCAGACTCTAAGGATGACTGGAATTGAGATGCCAGGCAAGTATGTGAACTAGTTAGCCATTTAAGCCAAAAGTTATGCAGTCCGTCCGGTCCCGGTGATTTCCAATTCGGTAACGGACGGACTGCTTTGGCTATATCTAATGGCGTTATAACAACTTTTTCCATTTCTGGAATAGTTTCACATACTTGCTCGACATCACGCATCCAGTCAGCCTCAGCATGACTGACAGGTACCGACCAGATGTTGCGCCAGAATGTGCTCGTAGCGTTATCATCCGGGCGGCACAAGTCAGCCATGTTTTGTTCAGGCCGCTCCCAAGCTCTGTATACCCACCTCTCATCGCGCTGGAACATGCGATTCTGTGAGTATCGATCAACCCGCCGCTTGTACCGCCGAATACGGCTTGCCCATGCACAAACTTTTTGCTTCAGGAAGTCGATGCGCTCTGTGACACGGGACATGTAATCTTGAGGACCGATATCAGTCCCCGAGAATGCCCGTCTCACAAAGCGCATCACACGTGGTCGTGTATTTCCCTCCCTGAAGCAATATAGTTTGCCGATGAGTACCCTGGCCTCGCCGATACGACGCTCAATCCTGCACTGCCAGGCTGGTACAGCTGGTTTTGGTCGATTAGCTCCGTCACTGTCCGGAAACTTGACATTAGCCAATCGACATGCTGCAACAGCCCCGCAAAACAGGATCGAATGTGTATCGGCAAGATCCTCGCTGCTCTCGAAATGATTCTTAAGCAGCGAGTTCAAGGCACTCACCAGCACCCTATTTTTTTTGTGCATGGGTAACCGCGGTAATCGGGGCCTAAGCGTAATGGGGGTTGAGCGGTACTCACAAAGCGCATCCTCCAGTGCGCTCCTCACTCGTTCGTTGCACTGGCTACTTACTGTGGCAACCGCATCATCCTCCTCCACAACAGAAATAACAGAGCGCGGCGGGACTCTGTGTACAGACACGGGCGCCGGCGCCGTTGGTGGTGGTGGAGATAAGATGGTACGGTTGCTTAGTACCTCTGAGCGCAGCCTATCAAGTGCGGTGTCGTCCAACATATGATTACGTTGGATAACCCGCACCTGATCCGACAGTCGTTGGGCCGAGATATTTAGGGTTGGTTCTAGTACCTGGAACAGAGACAGCATCCTAACACGGTACGCAGTGAGGTTAGTTCCCCCCTCTGTAGACCCGTAGTATGCGCGCATGACATTCTCATTAATGGACTGAGTCCATCGCATGCGCTGCACACAACCACCGGCAGCGGGGACCCGGCTCGGGGCCGGTTGGCCCCTAGATCCCAGGCTCTTCGGTGGCCGGCCTCTCCCCTGCCGACGTACAGGTGTTGGCGACGTCGGCGGGGAGAAATATTCGTCGCTCGAGCTCGACGCAACTGCCGCTGCCGGTGACGCAGGTGATCCGGGGTCCGGCGGCGGCGAGGCGGAGCTGAGCGACGACTCCGGAGGTGGTGGGCGTGTGTTTAGTCTTGCTCTGGCTCTCGTTAGCATCCTTTACAAACCATGTTCCAAATGTTATTATTATTATTATTATATACTCGTAACTACAAGGCCTCCTCATCTATTCGCCGTCTTAGTGGATCATGCCCGGATTTCTCGCGTCTTAATGAGATAGGACCTTCCTCTTTGAAAGGTTCTTCACAAACTGCACTTAGTGCGCGACAAGCTGTAGTATAAGGCTGACCGCAGACTTGAGTCAAAACAGTTTTAAGACAGACTATTGCTTTACAAAAACCATGAAGATGCGCACACTTAAAACAAAACGTCTCATAGACAATATTGTCTAATAGACACGAGAACTGCACAGCGACAAGTCTGACACTGAACAGTTTTGTTTAAGTTTTAAGACAGACTTGTCTATGTGAGACAAAACTGTCTTAAAACAGCTGTGACTCAAGTCTGCGCTCAGCCTAATAGAAATAAATATTAATTACTCACAGCATGCAGCGATTATAAATTGTCTTTTGTTCGGTGTCTCGACAGCTGCAGTACTAGTCATTACATGACAAATCAGAAATCATCGTCTGCAAAAGTTTTCGTGACAGTAACTTTAAGAAAAAATGATTCCAACAGTCACGTTAAAATATCTGGAAATCGAAATTAGAGAAGAGTATTTGCAGAATCTGGCCCAAATCTTGAATGTATGCATAATACTCGTATTTGTTGAGGGTGGAGTGTTGCCAGCTGTGTTTAATTCGAGAACTATCCCAAGGGATACATTCCCATCGGATAATTAAAGTTAATCCTACCGATTATACACTTTCTGTATCTTACCTACCGATTAAATTAGTAAATTATTTTTTGTGTGAAAGAGTAACAAAGGTGAACACACATGTAAATAAATAGTTAATAAAGTTTAAGAAGGTCATAAACTTTTGTTCAAGTGAAATAGTCTCGACTGCAACACATTCATTAAGCATCTAAGTAAGAGTTACCTTATAACTAAGGAATTCCTAAAATCGTTCTTTACCTACAGACTCAGATACATTTCTCTTCATACCTAATGCCTTGGAAAACTACTGATATCCCTATAATTTGTTAATACATAGTTGTCTTTAGATTTTTCTTCATACGGTGTTGTCAATTCCTATTGTTTTCTATCTTGGGAACTGGTGAAATAAAATTATGTTGAATACACAAAATCGAAGGATGTAAAGTGGTGGAATAAACTTGACGTGACTTGAACTGCCAAATGCTGTCAAATAATTCACAGAATAAAAAATGTGTTTAAAGAATTTCCAGAAGAGGTTACTTGAAAGAAGATCTTTTTCGGCTGGTATGATTGTCTTTAAAGTAGGTACTTAATCATTATAGTATAACTGTATAAGACAGATGATTCATCATCATCATTATCATCATCAGCCGGAAGACGTCCACTGCTGAACATAGGCCTCCCCCTTAGACCGCCACGCCGAACGACAATTCGCCACTTGTATCCATCGGCTGCTCGCGACCCAGACAGATGATTGTTCTTACTTAAACTATGCAATAAAACTAAAACAAATAAATAAGTATTTAATAAATAATATCACAGCCAAGATTTACTTAAAATCTCTTGAATTTCTAAAAGACTCTTTCCTTTCGTTTCAGGTACAAATACAACACTAAAGAAGAATGCAAAAGCACAAGCTCCAGCAAATATCCAGAAGGTCACTGCTGGTCCTAATGCTGGCAACATGTAGCCGAATGCTGTAGATACTCCGAAGCCGAAGACCCAGCCGACGGTGACAGTGAAGGTTCCGCCAAAACCTCTGCATGTATCCGTGAACATTTCGCCGATGAATGTGTTGGGGATGATGCCGAAACCTGGGAAGGAGAAGAAATTCTGATCAACATGATACGAGATTAGATGGGATATTTACCAGTCCATAATAATCAGCATACTCTCCACTTATTGAAAACATATTAATACTAAAGACAAATTACGCATATACTGTGGTTGAAGAGCTCTTTGTAAGACCACTATCACACGGACTGCACCACAACAACCGAACTATATTCAACTGCATGCAGTTGTACGTTCAACTTCGTGCAGTCATGATACCAACTGCACGCGGTCGGTTGCAGTCGAGAGAAGTCAATATCAACTATATGCAGTCGTGCCTTCAACTTCACTCCTTCGGCTACAGTAGTGTAGTGTCGCCGAATGCTGTTCACCGCCGACCGCATGCAGTAAGTTCTGGAGCCATTTCGACGTCAAACCTATCACTGGCTCTGGGTTTAGAGTATCTAGACCTAGAGGTCGTGTTAGGTTTGGCGTCAACTGCGTGAAGTCAGATCCGACTGCAGACAACTGCAGAGTTGAATATAGCAACTGCGTGCGGTTATTGTGGTGCAGTCCGTGTGATAGCGACCTAAAATAGTTCGTTTAGGGCAGATCTGATTAGTGATCACAGTCATGTGGAGAAAGGGATCTACGAGGTGAGATACACCAGATTGTTATCACAGATTTCTAATGCAACCCCAGTCGATTAACTAACTCTATACCAGTCCACAGATGGAACACACAAGTTTGCATTAAGCAGTCTATGAACTACTGCCCGGTACCAATTTTCGCCAAAGGAACGCGACATTCTGCCTAAATCTTTTCCTAACGTGTATCGGAAAGGTAAAATCATATTTAAAGGAGTTCACCAGAGCATAACACTGAACCACAGAAATATTAAAAATATTCTTTATTATATCTATGCACTGAACAATGTCCTACTATAACATGAGTGAAGTTGCGGATGAAATTAAGTATAGAAATACTTACCACCAAAGTAAGAAATGAAGTACATCATAAGCGATACTAGTGAAAGCCATTGTAAGTCATCAGCTACTGGATTTTCATTGGTGTACAAGAAGAAGTAAGTTCCAAGAGCGACCTGCAATATAATAAAACGATGTTATAAAATAAAAATGATATCTCTATTATGAAAAAAATGTTAACATTAGAATTAGCTTTTTTGAAATCTGACCGAAAAATGAACAGAATCGAATATCTAGTTGTTGCTTTATTTTTTAACGTTTTCCTTCAGACTATAGCGAAAGTATTTGGATTGTAGGAAAACATAAAGAAAGAGGCCATTTGAAGCCAAACCTTTGGTTTAAATCAGAAGACAATATTATGAAATGAAAGAAAGAAAAAATAACATTTATTGGCACACGCCACAAGTGCACACTGTTCTAACGTGTGGACTTCAGTAACTTTGGGATCGACATTAGTACTACATACCAAAATGATCGCAAATGAAATTGCAGATGATGAACAATCAAATTTTAATAAACTTGTAAAACAATCTATAAAAGCATGAATAGCCAAAGAACTCACCAAACTCAATGAACAGGCAGCAGTCGACACTAACATCAGAGATTTTCTTCCAGTTCTATCAACTAATACGGGTGCAATAACAGCTGCAGCCATTTGAGTCACACCAATAATAATTGTAGAAATATGTGATTCTAGTTCGGACCCCGTCATATCGAAAATAATTGTGACAAAGGCTATCACAACCATTACTCCACTCAATTGTTGCATGATATTTAATACTATTATAATAAATGCTGCTCTTCGATTAGATTTCACGGTATACATCTCAGTTAGTTGAGCCATGTTTGATTTTGGCTTTTCATTTGCTTGTGCTACTATTTCGTTGATGTCATCTTTTCTGCCAAGAGACGTTAGGTTGGCCATCGCTTCTTCTTTTTTACCTGGAATCATTTTCATTTACAGTTTTATATTTTTTTATAAATTTATGTTGACTGTAGTGTATTCCTTTATTTTCTACGCATCGTAGAAGTCGATCGCTCAACGATTGTACCAACAAAATTTTCATATTCGGTGCTTGCTGGCAGCCTTTGGCTAGCGCTTAATTCAGAAGCTTTTCTTTGGAAAGTTGAACTCGAATTGCGAGCAGGATTTGAATCTGCAACCTCCGGATTTAGTACAACCGACGCTCTTTCCAACAGAGCTACCGAGGCTCACGTCTACTGGTTCCAAAGAAGCGTTAATGCGTATAATATTTACAAAATATTAAATAAACGAAGTTGTACCTTTCATGACTTGAAAAACAGCAGTTTCAGTGACAAAGATGAGGACTAACGCAATGTACAGACCGCATAAAGCCACCCCCAGCCAACATACAGCCATGTAGGAAACATACGGTCCTACGGAATACACTAACAATGTTCCCAGAGTGTTAGAGAATCCAGTCAGGGTTAACAGAGTACCTCGAATTCTTGTTGATCTGGAAGAAGAAAAGTTTTTATATTTGGTGTTCGGTAGCTGATGAGGTGCTGGTACGTTGGTGTCGGGGAAGATTCAATAAAATATTGAACCAGTGTCGCAGAAAGAAGGGAATATTTTTGCCAAATAGTAGCAACATGAGGATTCACACTTGATGTTGGTGTTCATCATCATCATCATCAGCCTATAATGTTCCCACTGCTGGGACACAGACCTCCTCTCTGTGAGAGGGAGTGAGAGCAGTGGTGATGAAATAAATTACACAAAGTAATGCGCCTGGGGGGTTCGAACCCACGACTTACAACTCGTAAGTCGGGACCGATACCACTGGGCCAACTTTGCTCCTGTGATGTTGGTGTTGCAAGATAATAATTAAAATCTCCAAGAGGCACAATGGATTGCGCATAGAAAGCAGTTAATAAAAACACTCCTTATACAGTGTAAATGTGGTGCTTTCCAGCTATGCTATTCAAAAAAGAATATTTCTAGAGCGTTGAGATAGTAACGAAACCTCTCCATGACGGTGGACAAGACAGTAGCCCACGTGCTTCTCATACAGGGTTCGGTAACTTAGTTACTCCCCACGAAATCCTTAGCAACACGAAGGCGCTGGATGTCTTCTTCAGAATGATTATGATGATGATGCCCTATGCCCAGTCGACTTCTAGTTTAGGGATGAGATTTTATCAAACGGTACTCACGCAAATTCTCCAATGTAAACGAGATTAGTAACAAATATAAATCCGTTGCCGACTCCAGAGATAATACGGCCAGCATAAATCATGGCTAAGTTGACAGCGAAGGCCATCACAACGTACGCAAGCAAGAGAACGCTGCCCCCAATATAGAGACAAGGTTTTCGACCTATCGCGTTACAAAGATAGCCTGAGAGGTACGGACCTGCAAAATAAGAAAAGGATTTCATTTTAATACTGGTATCTAAGGGCCATGGAAGTTTTGAAAGCCGCAGAGGTCAGTCTGCAAGGTGACCAAGATTTGTTTGTAGATGAATGAGTATTTAGCAAGTTTCCTGCGTGCCTCAGAAAGCGTGCATATCGTTGATTCTGTTTTCATTATTTTGTAGATCACTGACAGTCGTTACCTAATCAGAAATTCGGAAGTCTGACAACCAGCTTATCAACGAGTATCGTATTACCCAGTTACTAGGTTGAGGGGGTCAGATAGGCAGTTATCATCATCATCATCAGCCTATAATGTTCCCGCTGCTGGGACACAGGCCTCCTCTTTGTGAGAGGGAGTGCGCCATAATCCACCACGCGGGCCCAGTACGTGTTGCTAGATGTCAGATGTCTTCGAATTTTTGGTTCTAGGACATGCCGGTTCTCACGATGTTTTCCTTCACCGTTTTGAGAGCAGTAGTGATGAAATAAATTACATAAGTAATGAGCCTGGTGGGACTCGATCCCACGTCCTACACTCGTAAGTCGGGACCGATACCACTAGGCCACCGCTGCTCCAGGTAGGATAGGCAGTCGCTTCATGTAAAATATCGATATTCAGCTGCATTTGGTTCGACAGGAATTTTGTCAGATAAGGTACACCTCCGCAGGATTAACAGGCATGAATGCATGATGTTATGTTCGTATTTACCTGTAATAGTCCCAATGAAGATAACGGAGACAATCCAAGATGCTGCCACATCATCGATGACATTTTCAAAGGGTGTCTCGTCAGGGTTCTGAAGTTTGGCCAGAACTGGTGCTGTCCAGCCTATCGTGAAACCAACAATTAACTGGCCCAGGTAAACTGAAATAAGATTCAGGTGTTGGACTTTAAGCTGCTGTTGAAATAAAAAGAGATTCAAGTATTTGAGTAAGATGAAATGAGCAGATGACATAATTGCTATCAAGGATATTTACTGCTTGGATGATGACGCAGGCTTGCAAAAGAAAATTGTGCCAAATTTCAAAAGCCTCCGTTCTCACAGTCAGTAGGGATATAATTATCTAAACTACTTGTTGAGGGGTTTCGTGACCCAAGGACTGGCTTTTATCTTGGCTAGAGACTTAACATTGCCAAATAAAGAGGCAACTCCGCCAATGTCTTGTGCACATTACCAGCTGACAGCAGTAAGGTGGAATTTTTTGATGCTTTGTGATAGTTTAGTTTTATTATACATATTTTGTTTTATGTATCAATTTATATTAATTGCATGATTTTCCAGAACGACGGGAAAAGTATTAAAAGTACTATGTCGTAGATGTTTGTTTTGCTGCTAGAAAATGGACGTAAGACGATTTGTTATTTTTTTTCGTTTTTGTTATTTTCAGAATTTATTTATTTTGAATTATCGTCTTCCCGTCTTTATTTCATTTTACTTGGGGTTGGCGCAACATCTTTTCTTCTTACATTCTGCAATGTCGTTCGTTTGATTTCTATTATTGCTTATTTTCAATTGACCAATATATTGAACTCTGTCTGTATGTTGTGCAAGTTTTTTTTTTTTAAATATGTTAATCAAATAACCTGCGTCCAATTTATAAGTTACTCAGTACAAATATTATTAGTTGAGTAAGTATTTTGGAACTTTATCATAATCATAAGTAGACAATTTGCGTTACTTCTTAGTTTAATTATTTGATTTTATTATTTTTATATTGAAATTAAATAATTAAACTATTTAATACTATTTTATTCTCAAGACTGTTTTTTTTATTTTTACCTAAATTAAGAAAAAAATAATTAAAATACTGACGGCATGATGCTATCAAATATTGTTTACTTAAACTTGTCTTAATTTCAGCTCCCATTGCAATTGAAAACTAAGATAATTATTAACTAGGTCTTACTTTATTACAAAAAAAAAAAAAGTTTTTTTTTAATATTAATGGCGTAATTGTACCACTCTAATTTACGCGCAGCATGGAACTGAATTATTTGTATATTATTTGTATCTTATATTTCTTTGTGAATCAAATTGTGTTTATTTCTGATTGCCGATTAGGGTTAAGCGACATGCGATTATTTGCAAGTCATCCAAACGTGCAAGTCTGGCTGTCAACCATGTATATAATACGCAATATTTGTGTCCTACTAAGGGGACGTTCATACAAATTGAACTTGATCAAATCAAATCATTTATTTCAACAAGACCACTTACAGGCACTATTGAATTGTCAAAAGACATAAAATAAAACAAGTACAAACATTGTTATGGTGCTACAGTCCCAGTCACAAGACATAAAAACTGTGAAAGTACCGTAGGTGCTCATTCAAAAGCGTAGATCACTATGGAGAAGAATGAGCAAGAAACTCCATGGACACTCTTTTTCAATCGTCAAAATTTAAATTGGTGGTAAAATCATCAAATGCAAGTTGCAAAGTGTACCTATGCAACTTGTACAAACAGTCCATACGACCCGGGCGCAATAACTTGACACCTGGCTCGAATGTCGATCCCGCTCCCATTACAGACATTTGCGCCCGGGTTGTACAAGTACTTTTTTTCCAATTGAAGCAACTAAATTGTGACGTCATAGAGACTGTCAGACTCTTACTGACTAAAATCCACCCGCCGACCACGGTAACCTGGGTTAAGAAAAAACCCGCGACCCCAGCAGGCGTTTGGCGCGAAACACGACGCGCCACCGACCCGGGCTTGGTCCTTGGTCGGACGGCGAGCTACCCATCACTCACCGTCCGCAAGCCCGCTCCGCCGCTGTGCCCTCTGCTGATCAGAGGGACACGCGTTGGAGCATCCACATGACGGGCTATTCGCATATGGGCAAAGAGACCACTTAGGCACACAGTGCCTAAGGAAGAGTTTTTGCCCGCATCCCAGGGTGCACCGGCCCGAAAAACTGGTCTTCCCCCCGGACGAATCCGAGAGGGAACTCCAGTCCACGGGCGCACGTGGAGGTTTCCTGTCATAGCACCCAATGGAAAAGTGTCTTTAGGTACATACCTAGGTAAGCAAACGTGCAGAACCAATTTTGACACAGAAATATTATGCCGGAATTAGTTGCGACATAATTTGTATCTAATTGCTCTTATCAAGATGATAGGATTACTGATAAAAATATAATTCTGTAGGTACGGTACAACACATTAGCTAAAACAGACATTGGTAAAATTTCTGGGTAACCACGAACACGTTGGTAGAAATTACTAAAAAAAAAAAAAACAAAAATGTCTAATATCTTTAAACGAGCAATCTAATATCTTTTAACGAGCAATTCTTGTATATTTATATATAATCAGGATCTCGGAAACGGCTCCAAGGATTTTCATGAAAGTTACAGATTAGGGGTTTTTCGGCTCAAGGAATCGATTTATCAGGTTCAGGTCCCAGGTTCGAGAAAAGCTCGGTTCCCAAGATATAGACATTTTAAAAACCGACCGAAGCTCGGTCAACCAGATATTTTAATTAAAATAACTAACTATCTACAGACAAAGTACTCGCTAAGACGAATTAGACGAGTCCAATCCAAACTCGATGAGGTTGCATCGTTTCATTACAGAGTTTCTATGGCCCCCTTCCATTTGCATTATCAGATCAGTTCCATAACATTGCATTGTCATGCAATATTGTGTCAAAAACTTGCAAGATTTGATTACAGACAGATAACGGGGCAAATGAAACTAATTAAAAGCTACCGCTAGTTTGGTTACCCGCTGTGGTAGACGCCCACGGCGACGGACGTCGCTTTACGATCTCCGGCCACCGTAGGCGCGGGCATGCGGGCAGCGAGTAAAGGGCAACTCGCTGCCTGACCATGGACCATGCCCGGGTCGACGGCGCGTTGTGTCCCACGCGCGCCCCAAAGAGCGTCAGCATAATGACGGGGCCAAAGCCTGCCGGGGTCGCGGGATTATTTCCTTACCGTGACCCCGGAACAGAAAGGGCTATTGAAGGACACCGTGGATTTTAGTCAGTAGAAGTCTGACAGTCCCTCCCGCCCTGCCCGGGGTGGGAGGACTCATTTGATTTTACCACGCTAAAAAAAAACTGCTGGTTTGGTTAAATCATTGTTGAAAAAAAAAACAGTTACATTGTGTGGATGCGGACTTAGAAATCCGAGATTAGGTACAGTATTTAAAACATTATCAAATATCTCAAAATTTATCTTGAAATAGTACGACCTATCGAATTTTTATCAAAACAATTGCTTATCGCTGTCGTAATAGATGATGTAGGCATTATTTAATAGGTAGTAATTAAAAAAAACATACTATAGTGACAACAATACTGATTAAAAATCTCGATTGAAAAGATAAAACAAAAATGCACTGGGAAAGATTATAAAACAGATTTAATTTTAAGGTACCTAAATTCCGTAAATAGGTCAAAATCTTGGCAGAGCTCAGAATATAATCTATTTAAACTACCTAATATAGCTAAGCTGAATAAGTGAATAGTTTTTTCAGCGAAGAACCAGAGTCACCGACATAGCTCATGAAGTGGCAATGGGCCACATCGCTCGTAGAACTGACCACCGATGATGGGAAAGAAAAGTTCTCGAGTGGCGACACTGGCGACCACGGACCGGAAGACGCAGCGTAGGCAGGCCTCCCACTAGGTGGACCGACGACATCGTGAGGGTCGCGGGCAACCGATGGATGCAAGTGGCGAATTGTCGCTCGGCGTGACGGTCTAAGGGGGAGGCCTATGTTCAGCAGAGGACGTCTTCCGGCTGATGATGATGATCATGAATAGTTCGTTTGATTGAGCGAGCTAATCTCAGGAACTACTGGTCCGAATTGAAAAATTACTGGACACTGTCAGTTTCTTCAAGAGAGCAAGAGATTAAAAAAAAAATCACTGGTGCTGGAGGCACCATTGATACATAACTGTATTATGTACGTAGATCTTTTACTTTTTAAGTTAACTAATAATGGGGAATATTTTTAAAAGGTTGTGTCATTGTCCACCAAGAAAACAAGCCGGTGCAAGAAAATAATAATATATTCCATAACGCCATCTAGTCCCAAACTCCCAAGGCAACTTAGAGCTTGTGTTATGGGTACTAGACAACTGATAAACATACTTATAGATTTCTAAATACATTCTTAATATTTCTAAATTACACTAAGACAGAACAAATGATCGTGCTCATCACACAAACATTTGTCCTGAGTGGGAATCGAAACTACGACCTCCGGCGTAGCAGTCTGGGTCACTAACCACTAGACCAACAGGCCCAGCTGGAACAGGTCAGGCTAATAATTATGCATATTAGTAATTTTCGTTTTTTTTTTGTAAAGATTCAAACGTAAATAATTACCAAGGACTGTAATTACAATTACGTGACTAGCATTCTTTAAATTTTTATCTTTAAAGTCATTTTGATTAATAGCAATATATGCTCCAGGATATTGATAAATCATATCACATAATTGTATGTTTTTCAGGTTTTTAAATAGATTTAGGTAAAACGTTTTCATTTTAAAAGTTAAATGTATAATGGGCACGTCTTGTTCTAGAAAACGGCAAATTAAATTATTATTTTTAGTACATCTTCTACGACCTGTTTCATAGGACTTAAATTGTGTATACAAACGTCAGTGTAAAAAACAGTAATAAGCTGAAAGTTTAACAGTACCTACCTGACTATTTATTTCGTGCTCTTTCATCTAATGAGTCCTCTCCTCCCACCCAAGGCGGGACGGAAGGGACTGTAAGACTCGTACTGACTAAAATTCACGGTGATCCTTCAATAGCCTTTTACGTTTCGGGGACGCGATTTTCCTGATAAGACACATCCGTGACTCCGGCAGGCTTTGGCTCTCTCCGTGGTAGGTACCACAAAAACTTTTGCACATCTGTTGAACACTTCTCTAAAAAAAGTCAGATTATGACGTTGACATAAGGTCTATTTTACAGTCAGACTTTTTTAGAGAAGTGTTCAAGAAATGTTTAAGTTTTTGTAGTAAGGCTGTCTATGTTTTTATAGTTTTTACATAAACGTACGCGACCTGCTCCGACTCCGATTATAATTCATTAAGATTTCATAAATCGTTTAATTTTAGTCAATTTACCTAAAATCGCAATATACTATGTACTCGTATTTCCCGTCCTCAAGAATTGTACTATCTTTTACTAAAACATCCGTAAAAAAAACAGTTCAGTAAATGACAAAACAAATTACATACAGAAATTGTCATATTATGAGGTTACCAGCGGCTTCACCCGCTACAACTCGAACATTATCCCACGGGAACATAAAATCGGGATAAAAACTATCCTATGTGTTAATCCAGGTTATAAACTATCTGTATACCAAATTTTAGCCAAATCCGTTCAGTGGTTTTTGCGTGAAAGAGTAACAAACATCCATACATCCATACTTACAAACTTTCGCCTTTATAATAGTAGTAGGATTTTAAAAGTAGGCATCTAAGCGTAAAGATCAAAAGAAAAACGCAAAACAAAAAAATACAGAAAAACAAAAGCTATCTACTCTTTTCTTAAAACTTTGTTCCTCACTAGGAATTTCTCCTTTGTCGGAGGTGCGTTTACAGAAATAGAAAGTTATAAACTCATATACACAAACACCCAGAGACTGAACAAATATGGTAAAGGGAGATTATTTTGTGAGACAGGCAACTCAGTGATAGAGTCTTAAAAGTCTCTCAAAACGTTACCTATGCTTGCAGTAATGCGAAATGATGCAACTAGTTTACCACTAAAGTGGACAAGATGTAGTGACACATCATTTCGCATTACGGCATTCAAAGATATCGTTTTGAGAGACTTTTAAGACTCTATCACTGAGTTGCCTGTCTCACCAAATAATCTCCCTTTACCCTACTTGTAGTTCATAAATATTTGTTCCGTGTGAGAATCGAATCCGCGACACGATGCGCAACAGTCGATCGCTTACTCACTGCGCCAATCGTTTCGATATTTTTTTTACTTATTTATTCCATCTCAAATACTTATGAATTCTTTAGAATATTTTAATTTTCTAATTTAATTGTGTACTCTTTAAAAAGGATAAAAAAATGCTCTAGAAAAATTTTTAAATTCAACAATTTTCTGAGCCCGTTCTCAAAGAATTGCCTATGGTTTAATATTTGGTCGCGGGATTATTTCCTTACCGTGACCCCGGAACATAACAGGCTATGAAGGACACCGTGGATTTTAGTCAGTAGAAGTCTGACAGTCCCTCCCGCCCTGCCCGGGGTTGGAGGACTCATTTGATGATTTTACCACGCTAAAAAAAAAATGGTTTAATATTTACAACATTTGATAGTTATAAAGTAAAATCACAATTTTGCGCATCAAATTATGTACTATTAATTACGAAACATGACTAGTAGAAATATATAAAACCTACCACAATAAGAACATAATTATGATTATAATAATACTAGCTGTCACCAGCGGCTTCGTCTGCTGAAATAAATCTGTGTGTTATTTCAAACTTTAAACATTAATACATCAAAACATTTAATAGGTGCGTCCACACAGAGCAAGCTGCCTCGCGAGGCATTAGTTACAACTGTTTTGTAGGCACTAGTGTACTTAGGTACGTAATAAAAATACACCTTTTTAATGTTTCATGACAAAAAGGAAAAGAAGTAACAACTAAATCAGAGCAAATTACATAATAATCCGCACAGCAGCTCGTACTCGACTAAGTAACAAACATTCATCTATCTATCCAAAGTTCAAACATACAATTTTTTTCTATTATAAATAAGGATTAAAAAAACCCAATCCATTATTGATTAACTCATTCACTTACTTGTATTTATCAAGTACCTACACGTAAGTATAAAAAATAATCTGTTTATCGTTTCCCACATCAGTATTTTCAGTCTAATTATAAGCAACAAGGTCGCCGTGATTTCATAATGACGAGAAATTTTTACTTGAAAATAGAAATATATCTAGAATTATATCGAACTAACTGTTGCCTGCGGCTTCGTTTGCGTTAATTTAGAATTTTACAATTAATTGGGGCCGTACACGTGGCGCCATCAATTACATAATATACAACATTATTTTTTGTTTATGCGAAACCCGATACACCTGTCTAATATTTTTGTGCAAAGAATTTATTACAAAACTAGCTAACCCGGCGAACTCCGTACCACCTGAGAAACGATTAAAAAAAACCTTTTAAACCTTCCCTGGATTTTCCAAAATAATTCAAAACCAAAATCAGCCAAATTGGCCCAGCCGTTCTCGAATTTTAATCTGACTAACGAACAACAATTCATTTTTATTTATATAGATAGATTTTAAAACCGTATCATAAAAAAATCACAAAGTTATCAGGCTTGTATATTACCTGGTTGTCCGTTCAAAAACAAACATGCTCATTTCGCGGTACACCCACGTAAACCGCGTCTCTTGTGTTATACACTCGTGATAATAGTTTGTCAATAGGCACCTAACCGTACGGTGATTGTATTGTAATTAACTGGTAATAATGATTTAATTAAAATATTTTTGAAAAAAAAATATAACATGGTGTAAAGTTATTGGAATCGAATCAGTTACTGATTCTAAACAAACTATATTCAGGTTTTGCATATATACTAAAAATAATGTAGGTAGTATACGAGTAAGGTAGGTACTGACATGAAATTTACTTTTTTTTTTCTGGAGTAGCTTACTATTTTTCGGAATTAAAAGTACTCTACTCTATAATGTCAGTTCACAATAAGATGAGACGCGGCGCGACGTGCCCCAACGACATTGTTGTCAATTACTCACAATAAGCTTATGAAGGAGAGGCAGATGTTTTGTTTAAATACTAGTTATTGCCAGCTTTTGCAGGTTTACTACCTACCTGGACTAAAGTATTCAGGCTCGGGCATGCGGGTGGCGATTAATGGGCGACTCGCTGTCCGACCATGGACCATGGGGGGTCGACGGCGCGTGGTGTTCCACGCGCGCCTCAAAGAGTGTCAGCATAATGACGGGGCCCCGACTTACCAAATTACCGTGACCCTGTAACGTAAAGGGCTATTGAAGCACACCGTGGATATCAGTCAGTACGAGTCTAACAGTAGGTACATTTAATGATTTTACCTCGATAAAAAATGTGTTAATCCACTTTATAAAGGTGTGTCAAATTACTCAAATTATCATCTAAACGCATTTATAATATTACTAAGATAATATGAAATAAGATATCTCCAAAACAAACCAAAAGGGTTAAAATTGTTGTAAATTAGGTATCGGCATCACCGGTTTCAATTTCCAATCATTCTGTATAGGTACTTAAGGCTGCATATTCTGAAAGGTGGCAACGTCGCAAAAAGCTGTCAAATATTTACAAGTTTTAATTAATTTGGCAAATTTTCTATATGAAAACAAGAGACATCGTTCTGTAGTGCACTAAAAATGATAAAGGAATGCAATTAAAACACCGTTGACCGTTTCAGGTGTATGAAAGGCATTTGGAAAGCTTCCAAATGCTTTTTTTACATCTAAAACTATATATTCGGTGTTACGATATTATTAATTGCATTCCCATTTTTAGAGCACTACAGAGCCATATTTCTTATTTTCATACAGTAACAATGCTAAATCAATTAAAACTTGTTAATATTTGACAACCATTTGCGACGTTGCCAACTTTCGGAATATACGCTCTTAAATGAAATGTGACTAATATAGGTAGTAAGAATGTCGGAAAATCTCGTAGCATTATCAGTTGCTTTGTTGAATCATCATACCTATTGGTATCTATCTATTGATATCACACGGTTATTATGTAACGTCTAATCAGACATAATCAATGAGCGAGTACTGAAGTTGTAAAAAAAAACGTCATTTTGAAATACTCGAGCGCGTTTCATTTTTGGAACGAAGTTCCTTATCTCGCGTTGTGAAAGGGGGCTAGACGGAAAAAAATCGTACGAAAAGTTGGCACGACACTTTTTTGCCTCGCGCCTGCACCCCGCGCCCGGTATCCCTCACTCAACCCCCGTTCCTCGTGAAACTTGTCGTATTGCGGCGTGCACATATTTCTCTGTCTCTCTCTCTAATAGAAAGCAAGCCAGATATTTTCGTTTCGTCTTTCTATTTCGCATTGAACAGTGTGGTGTTGCGACGATTATTTTTGTTAACTTCGTTCCATCCGGGTGTCCCTTGACCCCTCTCAAGTTTTTATATAGGTGTTTACATCGCAGTGGTAGATGCCTACGGCGAGTGGGCAGACGATCTCCAACCACCGTAAGTGTGGGCGCATGCGGGCGGCGAGTAATGGACGACTCGTTGTCCGACCATCATATGGACCATGCCCGTGTCAACAGCGCGTTGTATTCTACGCGCGCTTCTAATAATGGCAGCATGACGGGGAGAGAGTGCCAAAGTCTGCTGGGGTCGCGGGACTTACCGTGACCCTGAAACGTAAAGGGCTATTGAAGGATACCGTAGATTTTAAACAATCAAGTCTAATAGTCCCCTTCCGCTCTGCTCTGAGTTCAGGCCGCATTTGATGATTTTACCACGTTAAAAAAAGCTAGATGTTTAGATGTTAACATTTCTTTAATGCAACAAATGAGTGGAATTATTGCTGTGATGACCTTTGCTACAATAATTTTCGGTATGACTGGGGCATCCGTTTCGAGCGCGCGGCCATGACGTTTTTTTAAATAAAAACCATCCCAAGTTTTTGAGAAAAAATGTAAAAGTCGATTCCTAAAAACCATTTTGTCAAAGCAATGGTTAAAAAGTTGTAAGGGTTTGAACGTGGCCGCGCCATCGAAACTTTCCGAACCGCGCGGCCATGGATATCTTTAAAACTAAGAGTCGCAGAGACCTGATATTTTGGGAAATAGTAGATTGAATTTGTAAACCAAATGTAAAAATATAGAAAAAAATGCTGTGTTTGTATTTTAAGAGTTGTAAGGATAAAACCTCATGGCCGCGCCATTGAAACGGTGACAAAAACGTTATCGTCGATATCTCACTGAAAAAGAAACTCAGACGTCTGAAATGTTTTGTATAACACAGATTTGCATTTGTCAAACTAGTAAAAATACAATAAAAAATCCTAGGTTTATATTTGAGGAGCTGTTGAAGAAAATCTTCAATGCGTCTTGAATATGTCGATTAGGGTGACCACGGATTATAATTATTATTTACAGAGAAAATTCCACCTTTTTTTATAAGAAATGATATCCCAAGGATTCGATGAATAAAATCTTTAAAAATCACATAAATTAGAGATTGTTCGATTGTTGGTAGGTATATTATGTTTAAAAAAAAAGTAATTATTAAATTAACAGACTCTTCCGTCATGCTCATTTAAATTTTTGCATTCTAATTTATTGCATTGCGAAAATATTCTTCTTCATGTTTAATACTTAACCTTTTTCCATCCATATTGAAGTCAACTTCCACTGAACTACTGCCGTTGAATATCAGAATTTACATGTAGCCTGTCTAATATATCTTGCGTTTCCGCCATAAAGTACGAGTAAAACTCACTTCTTTCTTTTCCAGGTTTTGGCATCATCCCCAGCGTATTCATTGGCGACATGTTCACGGATACCTGCAGAGGCTTCGGCGGAACCTTCACAGTCACTGTCGGCTGGGTCTTCGGCTTCGGAGTACAGACATCATTCGGCTACATGTTGCCATCTTTAGGACCCACAGTCGCCTTCTTTATATTTTGTGGCACTTGCCTTTTTGCATTCTTCTTTAATGTAGTTTTTGTACCTGAAACCAAAGGAAAGAGTCCTTTGGAAATACAAGAGATCTTATCGAGATGATTAGTTGTTATTGCTGTGATATATTGAATATTTATATCTTTTGAATTTTCTCTCTTTTTGTTTTCAACATTAAGTCCTCCGATTTGATGGTGAAATTCTCGAATCTGACTCAGAAACTTAGTGATGACTAAGTTCAGGTGACTTACAAATTTTTTTATAGTATCTTATCATTGCCACATCCCTATTTGATAAAATCATATTTTCATAATTTTGATCCCGCTGAAATCTTATAAGATAGATGTCAAAGACAAATATAAACCAGTTCAATGCACTGAGCGTGCTTTAAAATACGGTTTCAAATCATATCAAAATAAGTATAAAAATATATCTTTTTTGAAGTTCAGACTTCTTCACTTTGGAGAAAAGTGTGTGTGAGATCGAAAAGATGGGTTTCAAGGCAGCCGAAATTAAGACGAGTATAAGAAAGCAGTTTTTGATTGCAGGAAGCTGTAAGTATTGACAATGCGTTACAACTAAAAAAAAAAACTATAAACAGACTCCGTACCCAGGAAGGTAGCAAAGAAAATCTGCTCAGGTGGAATTTCACTGATAACTCTACTTTGGAGTCTGTGTGGTGCTGCTCCACAAAAATGATGAGGCATTTATTATCGTGCCCTGCGTGCCCTGCCGACTGTTCGTTACAGGAGCTGATGGATGTTTCAAGCTGGGTATCCACTATGTTCGCGAACCTCTTGGGCTCCGCGCTTTTGCAACAGCTCCGCATAGTGGATACGTTTGCGAACTTGGACACAACTTGGAGCGCGAACGGTGCGCGCTCCGCGCTCATGGCGGTAAATTGGGCGAACACAAAGGGGACCGCGTACCGTCCCTATCGGAGCGGTTACGGGAGCGCGGAGCGCAAAAAGTTCGCGAACGTAACGGATACCCAGCTTCAGAGAGCGCTAAACTCGTGGCCCATTTCTGGGCCGAGTCAATATAGATTGTCATCGACACGATAAGAAGAAGTAAACTCGATGCGTTCGTTCCTCAAAAAAATTCATTGTAATTAAAACCATCGTCGGGGATTGCAAAACATTTTTATTAGGTGTTTCCTCTTATTTGAAATTTAGGCGTTCCAAAGTGTTTTGTGATTGCTTAATTGAAATAAATGATAAGTTTTTGAAATAAGTTCACGTTGCCGCAACATTTGCTTCACATTTCCGAATTTTCTGGATTCCAGTATACATAGGACAGATTATAGTTGGTTACAACATTGGCTGGACAGCACCAGTGTTGGCCAAGCTGCAGAATCCTGACGAGACACCCCTGGGAGGCGTCATTGATGATGTTGAATCAGGATGGGTTGTCTCCGTCAGTGCACTTGGAACTCTTGTAGGTATGTTTTGTGATTGATCACTTGTTCTTTATTAATGATCGACGATTATAACTGAAAACTGGTTAGACTGCCAAATATTACGTCGGTGTACCTCACCAACGTAATATATGGTAGCGTTAACGTTAATTAAGATACCAGTGGTGATGAAAAAGCTGTATAAGTAATACAAAAATTTCCAACTAAAATCACAATCCTTAATAACAAAATTAATTTTATTATAGTTGGTGCCAGTTAAGATGGCAATAGCGGACATTGACCCCTACCAAATAAGTCCTCGTATAATGACATAAGCTCAGAATTAGCATTTTTATAAAATACCAAATAAACCAGTAAGTATATTGTAACTGTAAGGATAAAAGTATCTAAGTATTCATATGATATCAAAATGGTAAAAATATTTCACCTATACCTAGGATTTTATATATTATTTTTATATTTAAGACTAACAAGTAAACACTATAATTTCACAGAAAAATGCTAAATACTGATCTTATGTCATTATACGAGGACTTATTAGGCAAAGGTCAATGACCGCTATTGCCATCTTAACTGGCACCAACTATAGTTGCGTATTAGTTTCAGTACCTTTTGGATGAGTTCTCTCCATTTGGGTCTCATCCTTGGTTTTCGACTAGATTGAGACCGACAGCAAATCAAGTAAATAGAAAATAAAAATAAAATAACGCCCATTAATATCTCAACTTTCAGGACCCTACCTCTCCGGCTACCTCTGTAATGTGATAGGCAGAAAGCCTTGCCTTTACCTCGGCGGTTCCATTTTTATACTGTGTTTTATAGTCATGGGATTAGCTTCAAACCTGGCTATGATATACGCTGGCAGAGTCATGGCTGGTGTTGGTAGCGGGATCATATTTGTTCTGAATTTGGTTTACATTGGAGAGATGGCGTAAGTATCTTTAAAACATTTCCTAGGAGCATGAACTTTTAGACATTGTTTAAATCGAAGTTTGCCTTTAAGTTCAGTCAGCATCAAAAGTTGCTGACCAGATTCAGATTTTCAAAATCGCTGTACACCGTAATAATACGTAATAACAGTGCCCTATTTTTTTTTTTTTTTTTAGGTTGTAAAATCATCAAATGAGTCCTCCCGCCCTGGGTGGGGCGGAAGGGACTGTCAGACTCTTACTGACTAAAATCCACCCGTGTTCCTTCCTATGCCCTTTACGTTCCGGGGCCACGGTAACCTGGGTTAAGAAAAAACCCGCGACCCCAGCAGGCATTTGGCGCGAAACACGACGCGCCACCGACCCGGGCTTGGTCTTTGGTCGGACGGCGAGCTACCCATCACTCACCGTCCGCAAGCCCGCTCCGCCGCTGTGCCCTCTGCTGATCAGAGGGATACGTGTTGGAGCATCCACACGACAGGCTATTCGCATACGGGCAAAGAGACCACTTAGGCACACAGTGCCTAAGGAAGAGTTTTTGCCCGCATCCCAGGGTGCACCGGCCCGAAAAACTGGTCTTCCCCCCGGACGTATTCGACAGGGAACTCCAGTCCACGGGCGCACGTGGAGGTTTCCTGTCGTAGCACCCCAATAACAGTACCCTTAGCAGGAATTTTTGCTCTTTTACTTCACAGCGTCTTTCCAGTATTTACTGAGTTTCTTGTATGAAAAAATGGAACAGCGCCTCTGGTGTCCGAAGGAGGAACTGATTTTTTCCTTGAAAATTGTCAATTTGAAATTGTCAAAGTTCCAGTTTACTTAACGTCTCAAATACTGAAAACTCGTGCTAAGGGTACAGGTGTACAGCGATTTTGAAAATCTGAATGTGGTCAGTAATAGTTTGGCAGTCCTTTTTGCACCAATCATAAAGATTTTAAACCCTCAAAAGAGAGGCTCTTGTGATCAAAAGCCAGTCACACCAAAAAGCAAAAAAAAAACCTCGAATCATCTTAATTTTTCAGATCCACAAGAATACGAGGTACATTGTTGACACTGACTGGATTTTCTAATACATTGGGAGTTCTATTCGTCTATTCAGTAGGACCATATGTGAGTTACGCGGTAGTCAACTGGATTGCAGTGGCTATGGGCTGTGTATACCTTGTGTTGGTATTCTTTTTAGTCACTGAATCTGCTGTGTATGAAGCTATGAAAGGTGAGAATATTTTTTAAAGAATCTTCATATTTTCCTTTTAAAGACTCAAAAACACAAATATTGAAAATCATTTCTTCCGTCACACTTTCATCACTAAAAAAAAAGAAACCGACTTCAATATACCACCAAAACACAAAAAAGTGTAAAATAACTTTTCTTTCAGAATTCGATAGCTTTGTTTTTTTTTTAATTCATTGACTACTGCCATCGACTTAAAAACTGGGCAGTTCTGGAAATATTACATACAAACGGGTAGAACTGATAACCTGCCTTTATTTGAAGTTGGTCAAAGATTTTTTTTCAATGACAGATTGAGATCAGCCCAGCCCAGCCCTAGTTTTGAGTTACGACAAAATTTCGAACTCAGCCGAATTTTGAATTCGACTTGTCAAGCAAGCTTAACTCAGTACACCAGATCTTTTTCCAACCAAGCTATTACAGTCATGCTCAACATGGTTCGAATTTCTCATTTCATTCTTAATGTTTTATAATGGTGTTGGCAGATAACAAAGACTTTAACGTGTAGTTATTTCAAAGTTAGAAGCTGCTTATAATATGTATAACAGCTCAATACAATCGAGATATTTCAAATAATAATGTTTTATCTCTTCTTTCAGGAAAAAAAGATGAAGCGATAGCTATCCTAACATCGCTTGGCAGAAAAGACGACATAGATGAAGTAGTAGCACAAGCAAATGAAAAGCCAAAATCTAACATGGATCAATTTACCGAAATGTATACAGTCAAATCTAATAGAAAAGCAGCGATTTTAATAATTGCACTAAATGCCTTGCAACAAGCAAGTGGAATTATTGCTGTGATGTCTTTCGTTACGATTATTTTTGACATGACTGGGTCAACAATGGAGTCGCATATATCTACAATTTTGACTGGTCTTACGCAAGTATTCGCAGCTATATTTGCTCCGTTACTTGTTGACCGAACTGGTAGGAGGTTGCTGTTATTGGTGTCTACGGCTGGTTGTGCATTGAGTTTGGTAAGACTGTCATTGTAATTTATCCTAGTCGCGTTATTATTCTAAACTGGCGCCTAAGCTCGGCCATGCCTTCTTTGCAGAGAGGCAGAATAACAATTTAGGCAAAAATTAGTTGCCACAAGTCTTCGTAATTTTGATTTTCGGACTTCGTGGTTTCTTCACAATGCTTTCCTTAACCATTTCGGTGATTTGCGACTTTTATACATATTTTTTTTTTATAATTCTTGACCCTCTGTTTATTTGGCCACCAACACCAACTTGGCACCTGAAAGAGTAGTAAAAAGCAAAATGCCAGGATTTTTTAATGTACGGTCTTAAGGTGCTGTTACTTTCAGTAATTTTATTGTAATTATTTTCAGGCTGCCCTTGGTATTTATTTCCATCTATACGAGACTGATCATCCAGCTGCTGAGAGCTTACAATGGCTGTCGCTCGTGTCAATTATGATGTTCTTCATTTCCTATTTTAGTGGTAAGATTATCACATCCATTGATTTAACAATTTTAATCAAATTCATGCCAAGGTTTACATACTTCATGATTCCCAAAATTGTGGATTTAGTTATTTGCTAGAGCAAACTTTTACAAATGTTAGATCAGAGATCCAAGACAGCGATTCGTCTAGATGTATAGCTGCAATGTGGCAGACTTTAGCGTCATACTTTCCAATATTTACCAACTTAGCTTTTATTTAATTTGTGTTTTTACACTAATTCTCTTCGTTAATAAAACAAACTTCAGGATGATCATCTACGTAATATTTTCGTAATCATATTGCCATAAGCTTACAGTTTAAATGATTGCATTTGAATGCCAGAATTTTACTTGCAGCGACTACCGATCTGACCTATTTTCTTTTACAGGTTTTGGCATCATTCCCAACACATTCATCGGCGAAATGTTCACGGATACCTGCAGAGGCTTCGGCGGAACCTTCACAGTTACCATCGGCTGGGTCTTCGGCTTCGGAGTACAGACGTCATTCGGCTACATGTTACCTGCTTTAGGACCAGCAGTGACTTTCTGGATTTTTGCCGGCGCTTGTGTTTTTGCCTTCTTCTTTAGTGTAATCTTTGTACCTGAAACCAAAGGAAAGAGTCTTTTGGAAATACAAGAGATTTTAGGCAGATAATTTGTTTTAGTTGCTGTGATATTAAATATTTATTTATTGTAAATTCTGTGTTTTTATTTTCTACACCTGATCCAAAACCGTCCGTTGCCGTGGGCGTCTTTCCACTGCAGCTGAAGTGGAGGGAGAACGCTCTCGCCTTCTCTTTTGCGAGCATGACTGCTTCGCAGGAGGAAGCGACCGCATCCCACTTCGTCTCGCCCCACAGCATGGCCTCGACCAATGCTGGGCGTGAAAAGTTGGCCTCGGCAAACTAACAAAACTTTTCTACTACGGGGTTGTGGGGAATGACAAAAGGGTCTTTAGACAGTTAATTGTGACAGTTCCTTCCGCTACGTTCACAGAGGGAGGATTAACTTGATGATTCTGCTCTCCACATAAAAAAGGAACCTACCCTAAATGCTTCAGTTTTTTTGTAATTATGTCAACTATCGGTTTGTTAGTTCGAAGCACGCCGTCTTATATAATATACAGTGCTGGTATGATGTACCTGTGACTCACACTACGTTTTTTCTATTTATTACTTCGTATGCAAAAATCTATTTATAAATAATTAAAACTTCAACATTATGGACTATGAACTATCATAAAAAAAAATTCATGCATATTGGTTACTTGGACCATTTTGACGCATTGTTCTTTCCTTTAAGATGCTCAGAATAGCGATATCCCTCCATATAATTGTCAGATTATTATACGGAAGGACTATGATACTTATCAACTTGAACCTCCTGCATAAAAATCTGACGCGCTCGAGTATCTCGAGATTACGTTATTTTTTTACAGATAGATGAATTATTGCTCTGTGCCACATCCAAATCGTCAGACATTTTAATACGACACTTTTTAGGGTTTACTTTACATACACTTTGAATATTTGACGCGCTCAAGCAACTTTTTTTTGGATTTTCAACCGCTTGCCACGCACAGACCCCTTGAGTTATTCGTCAGATTAATAATTATGTATTGGTTTTAAGAAATTTATAGCGCGTTTACACTATAAATATCTGACGCGCTCGAGTACTTCTGTACAATTGTTTTTTTTTACAGTTTTAAGACTAATCGCAGGCAAAAATCCAGAGCGACCACTAAAACAGAAAACTTGTCAGAAACTTTTTTTCTTTTTAGAACATAATTTTTCAAATCCAATAGGTCGCCATGACGCTCGAGTAACTGCAAATTTAGCATCCTCGGCTCCCCTGCTACGGTGGAACGCGCGCTTGCGGTC
This sequence comes from Agrotis segetum, assembly GCA_036375495.1. Lineage (NCBI taxonomy): Eukaryota > Metazoa > Arthropoda > Insecta > Lepidoptera > Noctuidae > Agrotis > Agrotis segetum. Next base: position 4,494,340 of record JAQSVV010000015.1, on the reverse strand, counting down.
AAATCCTGGTCGCATTCTAATTTGTCATTCCACAGGTATACTAATACATTCAAATTAAACACATTACCCTGCGTTTGACACGAATTGCATTAAAAAATACATAATATCCTAAAAAGTTCATTATGGGTAAAAAAGGTAGCTTTTGGCAAAATAATCTAACGTTCGAACATAATAAATAAAAAAATATTGCGAATTTTGGATCAGGTGCAGAAAATGAAAACACAGAATTTACAATAAATAAATATTTTTATATCACAGCAACTAAAACAAATTATCTGCCTAAAATCTCTTGTATTTCCAAAAGACTCTTTCCTTTGGTTTCAGGCACAAAGATAACACTAAAGAAGAAGGCAAAAACACAAGCGCCGGCAAATATCCAGAAGGTCACTGCTGGTCCTAATGCTGGCAACATGTAGCCGAATGACGTCTGTACTCCGAAGCCGAAGACCCAGCCGACGGTAACTGTGAAGGTTCCGCCGAAGCCTCTGCAGGTATCCGTGAACATTTCGCCGATGAATGTGTTGGGAATGATGCCAAAACCTGGGAAACACAGAAGTGAAAATTACTTCATGGTATAATGTAAGGGTTACCCAGGTTAGATTGGCAACCGCTTTTACTAAAATACTGGCATTCAACATCAATTGTTTAGACTGGAAGCTGACGGCAACATGTTTACGAAAAGGTTACGTAGTTGATGATCCTGAAGTTTGTTCTTTCCAACGAAGATAGTCTAGAGCTTTTAGACACATTCCGTCTTATTACAAAAGTTTGAGTTAGTACTGGTTTAAACCTGGACTAAATAGTCTAGGATTGTTACGGTATTAAAGTTAGTACCAGTCTTAAAATGTGTTCATATTACAAATCTAAGATCAACTGAAGATCAGTTAGTGCAAAGATCATCCATGGTTTACACAGATAAAAAATGAAAAAAGGACAATCATTCATTCTTTTACACTGTAAGCTTCATTCAGCTATGACATTCCGTTTTACTACCAAGGTTGATATTGAAATACTTTACAATGCATAATAACTCTTTATTCCTTAAGTCCTAACAAACAAATCATTTAATTTCTTGTCCTAGTTCCATCCTCTTGAACGAGCGCAAAAATACACATATCGCGTTTTTTATGAAGTTATTTTTTTTCATCAAAGAAGTGAAACGGAAGTGCACTGGTAAAAATCTGTACTGGACTGTCCTATGTTTTGCTACGCAACACTCTTGTTTATAACTTTGAAGTTTGTGGCCAGTTAAGAGTATTTTTTTTTCTTCATGTATTTCTAGTGATAGTTTAACAATCAAGCACAATCATATTATTATTAATATCCATTTTTCTAACGATTTCTCAACAATAAACACAGAGATTTAATAGCCACGAAGACCATCAAAATTTTTGTAGAAATTGACATTGTTGACAATCAGTACGAAAATAGACCGTGGATAAACTATCTCGCAATTTATCTTGTTTGTTGCAAGATAGTACAAGGATTAGTGATAAACTTCATTTTATAATAGATTTTCTTAGTCCATGGTTTAAACCTAGAACTAACCCCAGTATTATATTTAGTCGGCGTTTTGGAATAAGACGGATTGAATAAAAAGTGAAGTTGGTAAATGCACATTGCAGCCATACATCTAAATGACTCCGTACCTTGGATGTATCATCTGAGATTAGTAAACGTTTGTTGGGGCAAGCAACTCAATCTTCAATTTTTAGGAACCACGAATCCTCCCTTTTTTGAAGTAAGTAAACTTTGGTATGAGTTTGATTAAAATTCTTAAATCAATGGATATGATAATCTTACCGCTAAAATAGGAAATGAAGAACATCATAATAGACACGAGCGACAGCCATTGTAAGCTCTCAGCAGCTGGATGATCAGTCTCGTATAGATGGAAATAAATACCAAGGGCAGCCTGAAAATAATTACAATAACATTACTGAAAGTAACAGCACCTTAAAACCGTACATTAAAAAATCCTGGCATTTTGCATTTTACTACTCTTTCAGGTGCGAAGTTGGTGGCCAAATAAACAGAGGGTCAAGAATTATAAAAAAAAACAATGTATAAAAGTCGTGTTATCACCGAAACGGTTAATGAAAGCATTGTGAAGAAACCACGAAGTCCGAAATCAAAATTACAAAGACTTGTGGCAACTAATTTTTGCCTAAATTATTATTCTGCCTCTCTGCAAAGAAGGCATGGCCGAGCTTAGGTACCAGTTTAGAGTAATAACGAGGCTAGGACAAATTACAATGACAGTCTTACCAAACTCAATGCACAACCAGCCGTAGACACCAATAACAGTAACCTTCTCCCAGTTCTCTCAACAAGTAACGGAGCAAATATAGCTGCGAATACTTGAGTAAGACCAGTCAAAATTGTAGATATATGCGACTCCATTGTTGACCCAGTCATGTCGAAAATAATCGTAACGAAGGACATCACAGCAATTATTCCACTTGTTTGTTGCAAGATATTTAGGGCAATTATTAAAAATGCTGCTTTTCTATTTGATTTCACTGTATACATTTCGGTAAATTGATCCATGTTAGATTTTGGCTTTTCGTTTGCTTGTGCTACTACTTCGTCTATGTCGTCTTTTCTGCCAAGCGATGTTAAGATGGCTATCGCTTCATCTTTTTTTCCTGAAAGAAGAGATAAAACATTATTTGAAATGTCTCGATTGTATTGAGCTGTTATAATTTATTTTGAAATAAGTATGCGTTAAAAAAAATGCAACACAATGAACAAACTGCAAATGTCGTAACTAGTAAGTATAAAACATTATTAATGGAATGAGGAATTCGACCCATGTTTAGCATGACTGCAATAGCTTGGTTGGAAAAAGAGCAGGTGTACTGAATTAAGCTTGTTTGACATGTCGATTTTCAAAGTTCTATTGAGTTCGAAATTTTGTCGTAACTCGAAACTGGGGATAGTTACTACTGGGCAACGGCAATCTGTCATTAAAAAAAAAATCTTTTGACCGCCTTCAAATAAAAGGAGGTTATCAATTCGACCCATTTGTATGAAATATTTCCAGAACTGCCCGGATTTCAGGTTGATGGCCGTAGTAAATGAATTTTAAAAAAAAGAAAGCCACCGACTTCCGAAAGAAAAGTTATTTTACACTTTTTTGTGTTTTGTTTGGTTTTGAAATCGGTTTCCATTTTTTCAAAAAGTTTTTATTTTGTAAAATGAGGTGAAAAGTTATGAAAGTGTGACGAAAGAAATGATTTTCAATATTAGTCTTTAAAAGGAAAATATGAAGATTATTCTGTAGAAAATATTTACCTTTCATAACTTCATACACAGCGGATTCAGTGACGAAAAAGAATACCAGCGCAAGGTACAGAGCGCACATAGCCAAGCCAATCCAATTTATTACCGCGTAACTCACAAAAGGTCCTACTGAGTACACCAATAAAACTCCCAATGTATTAGAAAATCCAGTCAGAGTCAACAATGTACCTCGTATTCTTGTTGATCTGAAAAATGAAGATTATTTTTAGTATTAGCTTTAAAGAAAAATTTAAATGCATTTTGATGTGACTGGCTACTGAGCACAAGAGCCTCTTTTTAGGGTTCCGTAGTCAACAAGGAACCCTTAAAGTTTCGCCATGTCCGTCCGTCCGTCCGTCCGTCCGTCCGTCCGTGCCGTCCGTCCGTCCCCTCCGTGATTCTGTCCGCAGTTAATAGCTCACAGACGCACAATACTAGAGAGCTATAATTTGGTGTAAATATACGGATTTGTTTTGCCAAAAATAGTGGTAAAATAAAATCTCGTAAAATATTTTTTTTTAGGGTACCTCCAGTACTTACACGTAAAGTGAGGATTTTTTTTTTCTCGCGTACCCCTTAGTGTGGGGTATCATAAATAGGTCTTTAAAAAACAATAATTATAGTTTCCATTAACAATTTTTGGATAAAAAAATTCGTTTGTGAAATATTAAGCTTTAAAGTGCTAAGGATTTTGCTCGATTCGAGTGTCCCCCCCAGCATCTACCAGCTAAACGGTTATGTGTGGGGGTGTGAAAAAATTCACAATAGTAGTATATATAACGAATTTTAAAAGAAAATTATCATGACTAAGTAGGCTTTACAACTTTACGAGTAATAGTCAACCAACTTATAAAATGTACTTGGACATCATATTTTCTAAACAAAATGTATCGGAGACAACTGCAAATGTAAGTTTGTCAACTTTATTTTTTGAGCTTTTATAGGTGACTATGATTTTTGGGGATAGGTAGGTTTTTATCGTCAACTATTTTAACTAAATTCAAAAAAGGAGGAGGTTCTAAATTCGTCGTAATCTTTTTTTTTCCAATTTATTTTCCCGATTTCTCAATAACTCCTGGACCGATTTTGAAAATTCTTCTTTTTAAAATTAAATTCAGCGAATCAGTTTAGTTAGTTCGCATAAGTATTTTGATGGGCAACTACGGAACCCTACACTGTGCGTGGCCCGACACGCACTTGGCCGGTTTTTTGGGTTTAGGGTTTAAAATCTTAATGAGTTGTGGGGAAAGAACTATCAAATTATTACTGATTTTAAACGACCCTATCCCTGTACATACATATACCCCCTGCGTTAGGTGCGCATTAATTTTAAGGCAGTCTCTTTACCCCGAGAAAAAACCCTGCCTTTAATCCTCATAATTGAGTAATCTTTTTGGGAATTTCCGAAATTTTCCGAAAGCTATAATTATTATTTTTCTCAGAAGCACCCCAGGTACAGTCGGCATCGAAAGTTGCTGACCACATTCAGATTTTCAAAATCGCTGTACAACTGTACCCTTAGCACCAGTTTTCGGTATTTGAGACGTAAAGTAAACTAACTGGTTCTTTACAATTTCAAATGGAAAATTTTCAAAGACAAAATCAGTTCCTTCTTCGGACACCAGAGGCGCTGTTCCATTTTTTCATACAAGAAACGCTGTAAATACTGGAAAGACGCTGTGAAGTAAAAGAGCAAAATTCCTGCTACGTGTACTGTTATTACGTATTATTACGGTGTACAGCGATTTTGAAAATCTGAATCTGGTCAGCAACTTTTGATGCTGACTGTACTTAAAGGCAACGATGTCAAAAAGTTCATGCACCTTGCAAATGTTTTTAAAGATACTTACGCCATCTCCCCAATGTAGACCAGATTCAGAACAAATATGATACCGGTAGCAACACCAGCAATGATTCTGCCTGCATATATCATAGCCAGGTTTGAAGCTAATCCCATGACTATGAAACACAGTATAAAGATGAAACCGCCGAGGTAAAGGCAAGGCTTTCTGCCTATCGCATTACAGAGGTAGCCGGAGAGGTAGGGTCCTGAAAATGGAGATATTAATGGTCGTTATTTTATTTATTTTCACCTCACACGTTCGGAAAGATTCTATTTCTCATTCAAAATCTGAGCGCAAAACTCCATTTTGTGCTCCAGAGCACAAAGTGTTGTTAAAAATTCGAACACTTCTTTTATTTGTTTTCTACACTGACAAGCGAGCCGCCCCCACTACATTTCGCGGAGTTTTGCGCTCAGATTTTGAATGAGAAATAGAATCTTTCCGAGCATGTGAGGTGAAAAGTTATGTGTTGCACTCGGCAGCAAAGTTTTTCTGCGTCTCGTACCTCTGAAACCTTCGCATCGCTCAGGATTCTATATTTGAACCGTTCGTTCTCTTAAATCTCGTTAAATCTTAGAATCCTTCGCTCGCTCAGTTTTCAATTCAAGTACTCGCGCCAAAAATCAACTTTGCAGCCTTGCATACCATATAACAATTTCTATTTACTTGATTTTTTCTCGGTCTTAATACTACTAATACGCAACTTATAAAACTCTGATTTCGTTATGAAGGATTGTGATTCTAGATGGCTAGATGCATTGCCATCTAGAATCACAATCCTTGGTACTTTCACAGTTTTTATGTCTTGTGTCTGGGACCGTAGCACCATAACTATTTTTATACTTGTTTTATTTTATGTCTTTTGACAATTCATAAGTGCCTGTAATTGGCCTAGTTGAAATAAACGATTTGATTTGATTTAATTTGGAATTTTTTATTACTTATACAGATTTTTCATCATCACTGTTCTCAAAACCAACGTAAACGTTACCAATTATTACGTTGGTGAAGTACACCAACGTAATATTTGGCAGTCTAACCAGTTTTCAGTTGTAATCATCAAAACATACCTACAATAGTTCCAAGTGCAATGACAGAAACAACCCATCCTGATTCAACATCATCGATGACGCCTCCCAGGGGTGTCTCGTCAGGATTCTGCAACTTTACCAACACTGGTGCTGTCCAGCCAATGTTGTAACCAACTATAATCTGTCCTATGTATACTGGAATCAGTTGTTGTGGCAACGTGAAATTATTTCAAAAACTTATCATTTATTTCAAAAGCAACCAAAAACCACTTTGGGACGCCTAAATTTCAAATAAGAGGAAACACCTAATAAAAAACTTTGGCAATCCCCGACGATGGTGGTAATTACAATGAGTTTTTTGAGGAACGAAGGTGCCAAGAAGGTAGTCCCATTTTTAGTTCTTCTTCTTATAGTAGCCATACACCATGCTGCCTATCGTCCAATTAGTATGACGCTGGCAACAGTTTCAAATTGGCGGTTCGTCCATACACCATACTGCCTAGCGTACAATCGGAATGATGATCGATTTGACATAACTTCAAATCGGCAGCAGTGATGCCAACTCAGCCTAACTTCATTGACTCGGCCCAGAATTGGGCCACGATTTTAGCGCTCTCCGAACAGTCCATCAGCTCCTGCAACGAACAGTCGGCAGGGCACACAGGGCATGATAATAAGTGCCTCATCGTTTGTGAAGCAGCACCACACACACTCCAGAGTAGAGTTATCAATGAAAATCCACCTGAAGATTTCCTTTGCTACCTTCCTGGGTACGAAGTCAGTTTATAGATTATTTATTTTAGTTTAAACGCATAGTCAATACTTACAGCATCCTGCAATCAAAAACTGCTTTCTTATACTCGTTTTAATTTCGGCTGCCTTGAAACCCATTTTCCCGATCTTACACACACTTTTCTTCAAAGTGAAGAAAGAAGTCTGAACTTCAAAAATTTTATACTTGTTTCGACATGATTTGAAACCGTATTTTTAAGCTCGCGCAGTGCGTTGAACTGGTTTATCTTTCTCTTTGACATTATCTTATAAGATTTCCGTGAGATCAAAAACATAAAAATATGATTTTATCGAATAGGGATGTGTGGCAATGATAAGATACTATAAAAAAAAATGCAAGACACATGAACATAAATTTTTAGCCTACTTCAAAAAAGGATGAGGTTTTCAATTCGTTTGATTAAAGGATAAAATAATTACAACATTCCCTTATAATTGCAACTACGAAAAACCAAAACACAAAAAAATTATGACTATCGGAGCACATGTTTTTTTTAAATAACTTTATTGTGTTCATTATGTTACTGATTAAAGTAATCACTAAGTTGCTGAGTAAGATTTATACACATTAGTCGAGAATTTCAATATCAAATCGGAGGACTTAATGTTGAAAATAAAAGAGAGAAAATTCAAAAGAAATAAATATTTAATATCACAGCTAACAACTAATCATCTAGATAAGATCTCTTGTATTTCCAAAAGACTCTTTCCTTTGGTTTCAGGTACAAAAACTACACTAAAGAAGAATGCAAAAAGGCATGTGCCACAAAATATAAAGAAGGTGACTGTGGGTCCTAATGCAGGCAACATGTAGCCGAATGCCGTCTGTACTCCGAAGCCGAAGACCCAGCCAACGGTAACTGTGAAAGTTCCGCCGAAGCCTCTGCAGGTATCCGTGAACATTTCGCCGATGAATGTGTTGGGGATGATGCCAAAACCTAGAAAAGAAAGACATGAGTTTTAGTTATGGTGGAAACGCTAGGGATATCAGATGGGCTACATGTATATACTGATATTCAATAGTTAAGACTGGAAGTTGACTCTAACAAATATGGAAAAAAGGTTAGTTAGATAACAATGCAGAAGCCTGTTTTCGCAGTACAAGAAACCAGAAAGCAAATTTTTTTATGATCAAGACGCTAAAGTCTGTAAGTTTGCAGCCATTTACGAGTACCTAGATGACTTGCTATCTCTGATTTAGGTTTACTCGAGCAAGGCAAATTTTGTAACTGTCCCAGTTTTAGTAAATTAGGTAAATGAACTTCTTCCTTGTCGTGCCACCAACTTGTTCCATCAGTCGCACGAGAAGTCATTCCTCGTCGTACCATTGAATACATACATCAGTGACTTTAGCTCTACTTCATTTCCTTTTTTATATCACTACATAACAAATAACTAGCACTCCACCCGCGGTTTCGTCCTCAAAGATTACGAACTGTGTATTTCAACTCCTGTCCAGTGTTTTTTAAAGGTATACTTTTGAAAAGTCTAAATACAAACATTAATTTATCTTAAGATTTTATCAAATCACTAGTAGAGAAACAATCATTCAGTTGTGCGGCGAGAAAGAATCTAAACTGTGGTATGACTTTGATCAGAAGTACTTAACAATAGACGTGATAAACTTACCGCTAAAGTAAGATATGACGAACATCAAAACAGAAACGAGCGAGAGCCATTGTAAGTTGTCAGCAGCTTGATGATCAGTCTCGTACAGATGGAAATAAACACCGAGAGCAGCCTGAATAACGACAGTAAGATTAATGAAATGTCGAAGATATTTAGAAAAACCTTGATATTAACTTTAATCAATTTTTCTCCTGCTTATAGGCACACTAATAAAAGAGGAGACAATTTTTTTTACAAATGAAACAAGCGAATTCATCATGGTGTTCAATGAAAAATGAATGAAATTAATAAAAAAAATGTAAAGAAACCAGTAAGACTCTAATAGCAAAAAGGCCCATGACGGAGCAGCAGCCTTACTACAGGTTAAAATTACGGATGAGTTTATACAAAAGAAGGGCAATGACGAACTTACCAAACTCAGTGAACAACAAGCCGTTGAAACTAACATCAATATTCTTCTTCCACTTCTATCTACAAGTACCGGAGCAAATACAGCTGCGAATACTTGCGTAACACCAGTGATAATTGTAGATATATGTGAATCCAATGACGACCCAGTCATACCGAAAATTATTGTAGCAAAGGTCATCACAGCAAGAATTCCACTCATTTGTTGCAAAATGTTTAGTGAAGTTATTAAAATGAGCAGCTTTCCTATTCGATTTGACTGTATACATTTCGGTAAATTGATCCATGTTAGATTTTGGTTTTTCATTTGCTTGTGCTACTATTTCATCTATGTCGTCTTGTCTGCCAAGGGATGTGAGGTTGGCCATCGCTTCATCTTTTTTTCCTGAAAGAAGAGTATAAACATTAGTATAATTTGTTGTTGCTAACTTCCGTTAAGAATGGTTGGGTTCTACCTCCTAGCGATCCACATCGGACAACGGCACTACAGACTGTCTGTAACTTGCAGTGTCGGCTAAATGTTTAGCCAATGACAGTCGCAGGCCGCACCAGGTTCATCTGCGTTACGACCATCATCATGTCGGCGGCATTCGGAGCTTTTTCACTGTGTTTCGACGAAGTTAGGAGTCCCAGTTTTTTCTAGGTGAGCTCGATCCATCTTTGGCTTTTTTCATCTTTGCCTCTGGTCTAGTTTGACTCCATGAGCACTATTTTAAATAATATATATAAATAAGAAACTAAGTTCACCTTTCATAACTTGATACACAGCGGATTCAGTGACAAAGAAGAATACCAACACAAGGTATACACCGCACATAGCCACTCCAATCCAGTTGACTACCGCGTAACTCACATATGGTCCTACTGAGTAGACGACTAGAACTCCCAGTGTATTAGAAAATCCAGTCAGTGTCAACAATGTTCCTCGTATTCTCGTTGATCTGCAAGTCAGAAAGAATAAGGTTCAGTAGTCCATCAAATAGCAGTAAGCTCCTCCAAGACATAGTGAGCCTAATATTATCAACCTCTTGGCTCCAATAGAATTCTGGGTTGAATTAAAGTGAACCCGGATTTAAGCCTAAAATCCTTATGTCCAGGCTAAATTCAAAGCGTAGGACGGGATATAAGTTAGTATAAGACTTGCACACACTTCTTCTCTACCAAAAGATTGAATGATGATTTCTCAGACCCTACAATTTGGACCTACAGAAATGAAAACACCTAATAAAAAAGGTACTTACGCCATTTCTCCAATGTAGACCAGATTCACAACAAAAATGATCCCGAAACCAACACCAGCAATGATTCTGCCAGCGTATATCATAGCCAGGTTTGAAGCCAATCCCAAGATTGTGAAGGCCAACAAGAAGATAGAACCACCGAGGTAAAGGCAAGGCTTTCTTCCTATCACGTTACAGAGATAGCCGGAGATATATGGTCCTGAAAAATGAGATTTTTAATGAACTCTGGCCCTGCTCTTTGCCTCAATCTAGTCAAGAACCGAAGAGAAGCACCTGCAAAGACGAACGATGGAATACAGTAAAATCTGACAAGATAGAGGTCACGAGAAATCCGGCCATGGTGAGTTCCACCAGCAGGCTGAGTCAAGCTCTGGTGCAGTTATTGGGGAAGACTCAACCGATGGGCCTGATCCAGTGGTAGAGGTGAGGATAGTATGGAATGCTTGCGCTGTCTATCCAGGTCTAGTCAAGTACTAGACCTGGATCGACGGCGCATAACGGGCGGCAGACTACCCATTAGTCGCCACCCGCAAGTCACTGTCTGCTGTGTGGTTAGAAATGTCACCCTAAAGGCTCCTACACACAGTGCCGGCGGCAAGGCCACCGGGCCAGCCACCAGCCAAGCCGCGGTGTACCCGGCGGCATTCAGAGCCGCTGGCTTTGCCACACAAAGGAGCCGCCGGCATGGCCGCCGAGGTTTGCCGGTGGGCGTTTTATGTGACTGTCACAACCGGAATGATGCTTTGACGGCTTGCATTGCCGGCGGCATAGCCGCTCTGCATGAACCCGGTGGCATTGCCGCTGGCATGTGTGAACTTTGCCTTTACATATTTGGAAGTTATACCAGTTTTTTTTCACAGTACATACCTACGATACTTCCAAGTATGAGAACGGAGACTACCCATCCTGATATGGTATCATTAATGGCGTCTTCCAAGGGTGTCTCGTCGGAATCCTGCAGCTTGGCCAACACTGGTGCTGACCAGCCCATTGTGTAACCAACAATCAACTGTCCTATGTATACTGGAATCGAGAAAATTTCAAAATTAAAGCAAATATTTCATCTGAAGTTATAGGAATAAATGGATAGTTATTTCAAAAGGTGCTGATAGACTTGTGACATAACATTGAGCATTCGCTGTTTTTCGGCAAATAGCTTGCTTGAACGCTCGTGGGAATGCTCGCTAAAAACGCTCTCGTTTGTTTTTGTTTGTTTGTTTTTTTTTATATTTGTGTGCTCATTACAACTAATTGTTTATCAGCTCCTAAAGTCAACAAACTTTAAAAGATTTTGATTCATTTTTTTTTTTAACCCATTAGGGACTGAGTTTTCGAAACTCATTTTTTTTTTGTTTTAACGTTATATTTTAGTTAAATGTTGACCAGATAATACTATTTTAACTAAAAAAAAAAAACGTAATCTCCCAATATTGAGTTTTAGACTGTTGCCATATGGCAACGCTAGGTCAAACCAGGTACAATATTTTACCGATTCAAAAATATATAAGCTTTTGAATATTCATTTTATTTATTTAGTATAATAATATATTTATGAAAATACACCAGTTAATTACTAGGTACTTAGAATTATAATTTTCAATACATTTAATACCTACCTAAACCAACGTCACTTTTTGAATATATAGGTAACTCGTCATACACTTTTACAGTCAGCTCCAACACATTTGCGTTACTTTTCTACTGATTTTGGAAAATGATTTGCTCCGTCATATCTAACTCCTTCCAAAACCCTACATCCACATCTCGAGGTTTATGCTCGACCTCCAGATTTAGACCAGCTGCTCAATATCCTTTCCTGATTTGCACATCAGGATCCAGACATTGTTTATAATAATACCTACTAGCCACATAAAAGTAGGTCTTTGACTGCTGGCCTTTTAGAGAGACTGAGAGTCACTCAACGAGCAATGGAAAGAGTTTCTTTGCGGGATAAAATCCGGAACACGGATATTCGGCGAAGAACCAAAGTCACCGACATAGCGCATAAAATTTGAAAGTTGAAGTGGCAATGGGCAGGCCACATCGCTCGTAGAACTGACCACCGATGGGGAAGAAAAGTGCTCGAGTGGCGACCACGGACCGGAAGGCGCAGCGTAGGCAGGCCTCCTACTAGGTGGACCGACGACATCGTGAGGGTCGCGGTCAACGTATGGATGCAAGTGGCGAATTGTGGGCAAGGCGTGGCGGTCTACGGGGGAGGCCTATGTTCAGCAGTGGACGTCTTCGGATGATGATGACATAAAAGTAGTCCAAAACCATTTTTTTGCCTTGAATTACAATCCTGTAATTATTTAGGTACATGAGGGTCCATGAGGTCTGTCCCTCCCATATTCGTATGACCCTCTTGCATTTTCTTCATAGATCCAACCTTTGTAATTGGGCATTCTTTTGGCAATCTGTTCTGGTGAAGCGTGCCTGTTCCTCCAAAAACTATTTCTTTCAAGTGAATCAGAAGTCGAAGGCTTGAACTCACTTCATTCGGCTCAATATTATGTATTTTGCAAATCATCATCAAGTTCTTGTTCCAATAAATCTACAATTTTATGTAACTTCAATCTAAAAAGATAAATTATCACTTTCATGAAAAATGTACCTTTATAGACTTAGCGTTGCCATATGGCAACATACAAAAAAACTTCCGTGACGTCAAATGTGCATAAAAATTATAAAACATATAGTGTTATTGTAAACTTGAGATGTATCTGAACATTTATTAGACAAAGAAAAAATAAAAATCTACGCGATATAGAAATAAATGAAACTTTTGTTTTTTTGTGCTCCATTTCTGCTGAATTTCTGACTACCAATAAATAAATCAACAACTACCCACAAACTAGAACAAGAAATGACCACAAATCGTTTCTTATCTGTGACTTGGATATCTAACTTTACATTGTCATCACAGAAGCATAGCTGAGGTTGTTAGTTTTTGATATATAATCTGTAAATGAAATGGATCACTCACGTTGCCATATGGCAACGCTAGTCTTTAATGGGTTAATATAAGAATTTTTTCACATATTATTTTTAAAGTATTTTTATTAGGAATTCACAAATAATTACACATATTGTATTAATTAATTAAAAATGTAATGGTCGTTAAAATTATGAACAAAAAGCGTAAAAAAAAAATATTCATCCACGTGGCTGTCAACGGGAATTTAATTTTTAATTGTATTTTTTTTTTAATTTATTTTAAAAGTGTTCGTGCCAAAACGAATTCAATTTTCAAAAAAGTTCACATATGTTATTTGGTTTTTTCATTGGATTTACCTATTTAGTACCCGGATTATTACCCTTTTTTGTGTTAAATTTATAAAATGCGCAAAACCGGAAGAGGACCTTACAGAAAAAAAAACAGGAAACCGACTTCCAATAATAACTTTTCATTCAAAATTTATGTTACGCTATTTTGTGTTTTTTTTTAAAGCCTGGATTTTTCATCAAAAGTATGAATTAAAAAAAAAGGTTCTAACAAATTGAGAACCTCCTTCTTCTGTGTTCCAGAGCCCTGTTTTGATTTGTTTTACTTTTTTTCGTTTAAAAATAAATAAGTAGGTACTTACAGCATCCTGCATTCAAAAACTGCTTTCTAATACTTGTGTTATTTTCAGCTACCAAGATACCCATTTTCCCGATTTCACACACACTTTTATTCAAAGCGAAGAAGTCTGAACTTCAGAAAAGGTATATTTATATACTTTTCAACATAACGTGTTAAAATGTGTTTATTGTTATATGATTAAATAGTGTAATTGGCTTCGGCCGTTCTATTTAATGTAATAAATAAATAAATAAATAATTTGATTGCGTATATTTTCACAATTGTTGAGTATATAACTGACTTATCTATATTCTTGATAGAACTCTTATATGGTTTCCGCGGGGAATAATATAAATCTAACTATCGATTAGACGCAGGTGACATAGATAAGATATTTTTTTGCAAATCACCTGCTGAATTACCTAATAATAAAATACAATGTGACTACTTTATGATTCAATTGTTTTTTCATTTGTTTTTTATTGTATATAGTTGACGCGTGCTAACTTCGTTGGGCGGTAAAATATACATGATATCTTTATAATTTATAGCCTATACCACTCAAGAATAATGTAGCTTTAGACCAGTGCAATAATTTTTAAAATCGGTTCATTCGTTATTTTTGTAAACATAACTGACTTCCAGAACTTAAAAATCTTACTTAACCTTTGAAAGTCGCTCGTAAAATGTTCAAAGAAACAAACGAAATCAACTTGTGACAAAATTTTTTTTTGTTTGTTTTGGTATCGGTTATTTTTATGGCAAAAAAAGTTGTTCAGCCGTTGATCTCGGCTATCATTTGTAGATCTTTGACAGTCTTTACTCCGTTAGTCAGAAGCTCTAAAGTTTAACAACCAGTCTTACCATGGGGTATCGTACTACCCAGTTGCAGGGTCGTGGATGTCCGTTAAGCAGTCGCTCCATGTAAAATACTGATGTTCGAGCATCAAAATCGTTTCAGCCCCACGAAAGATAATCGCGGACCAACATACATACATACATTCAGAATATCATAATAATCATAATAGGCGAACAGTGTTCATACCTATCGGTAATCCTTAATTGTTGATTATGTGCTCTTATCTCCATCCCTTATCTATGTGTAAAAATATAAGCCGTATGTCCGTTTGTACTACTTCACTTATCTAAAATAATAAACTACCTATGTTACTTATTAAAGTCATCACTAAGGTGTTAATTCATGCCTTGACAAGTCGAGGCGCGGCGGAGAGCTGTGGCGCGATTTTATGGCGGCATGAAAGGAAGCGACTGTCGTAACATGTTTGGGCACGCCGGAAATGCAGCAGTAAGACCCCTCTTTGAAGAGTGGCTGAATAGGGTCCATGATGTCCTTACCTTCTGGTTGACGCAGGTCCTTACTGGACACGGAAGTTTCGGGAAATGTCAGATAGGGAAGGAAGACACAGACGTCACAGTGATGACGCCTGGGTGTCACCACTGTGAGGATCGCCCGAAAGACACGGTGGAGAATACATTGCAGGACTGCCCCGCTTGACCGACTAACGACTAACCGTGGCCCTGGAACGTACAAGGCTATTAAAGGACACCGTGAATTTTAGTTGGAACAAGTCTGGCAGTCTCTCCGGCCTTGCTCGGGGTGGTAGGACGCATTTGATGCTACGCCCACGTAAATCGAGAGTTTCACCAACAACACGGAGAACAATGCTTAAAAAAATGACAGAAAATAAAACAGAAAATTCACAATACCTAAATAAATATTTATTATCACAGCAAAAACAACTTAATTATCTAGATAAGATCTCTTGTATTTCCAAAAGACTCTTGCCTTTGGTTTCAGGTACAAAAACTACACTAAAGAAGAATGCAAAAAGGCAAGTGCCACAAAATATAAAGAAGGTGATTGTGGGTCCTAATGATGGCAACATGTAGCCGAATGATGTCTGTACTCCGAAGCCGAAGACCCAGCCGACGGTAACTGTGAAGGTTCCGCCGAAGCCTCTGCAGGTATCCGTGAACATTTCGCCGATGAATGTGTTGGGGATGATGCCAAAGCCTAGAAAAGAAAGACATGAGTTTTAGTTATGGTGGAAACGCTAGGGATATCAGATGGGCTACATATAAATACTGATATTCAATAGTTTAGACTGGAAGTTGACTCTAACAAAGATAGAAAAAGGTTAATTAGATAACAATGCAGAAGCCTGTTTTCGCAGTACAAGAAACCAGAAAGCAAAATGTAAGTTAATGTAAACTGTAAGTTTGCAGACATTTACGAGTACCTAGATGACTCGCTACCTCTGATTTAGGTTTACTCGAGCAAGGCAAATTCTGTAAATGTCCCAGTTTTAGTAAATTAGGTAAATGAACTTCTTCCTTGTCGTGCCACAACTTGTTCCATCAGTCGCACGAGACGTCATTCCTCGTCGTACCATTGAATACATACATCAGCGACTTTAGCTCTACTTCATTTCCTTTTTTATATCACTACATAACTACTAGCACTCCACCCGCGGTTTCGTCCTCAAAGATTACGAACTGTGTATTTCAACTGCTGTCCAGTGTTTTTTAAAGGTATACTTTTGAAAAATCTAAATACAAACATTAATTTGTCTTAAGGTTTTATCAAATCACTAGTAGAGAAACAATCATTCAGTTGTGCGGCGAGAAAGAATCTAAACTGTGGTATGACTTTGATCAGAAGTACTTAACAATAGACGTGATAAACTTACCGCTAAAGTAGGATATGACGAACATCAATACAGAAACGAGCGAGAGCCATTGTAAGTTGTCAGCAGCTGGATGATCAGTCTCGTACAGATGGAAGTAAACACCGAGAGCAGCCTGAAATTAACGACAGTACGATTAATGAAATGTCGAAGATATTTAGAAAAACCTTGATATTAACTTTTAATCAATTTTTCTCCTGCTTATAGGCACACTCATAATACAGGACACAATTTTTTTACAAATGAAACAAGGGAATTCATCATGGCGTTCAACGAAAAATGAATGAAATTAAAAAAAAAATAGTAAAGAAACCAGTAAGACTCTTATAGGAAAAAGGCCCATGACGGAGCAGCAGCCTTACTACAGGTTAAAATTACGGATGAGTTTATACAAAAGAAGGGCAATGACGAACTTACCAAACTCAGTGAACAACCAGCCGTTGAAACTAACATCAATATCCTTCTTCCACTTCTATCTACAAGTACCGGAGCAAATACAGCCGCGAACACTTGCGTAACACCAGTGATAATTGTAGATATATGTGAATCCAATGACGACCCAGTCATACCGAAAATGATTGTAGCAAAGGTCATCACAGCAATAATTCCACTCATTTGTTGCAAAATGTTTAGTGAAGTTATTAAAATGGCAGCTTTCCTATTGGATTTGACTGTATACATTTCGGTAAGTTGATCCATGTTAGATTTTGGTTTTTCATTTGCTTGTCCTACTATTTCATCTATGTCGTTTTGTCTTCCAAGAGATGTGAGGTTGGCCATCGCTTCGTCATTTTTTCCTGAAAGAAGAGTAAAAGCAATAAATAGTATGATTTGTTGTTGCCGACTATTTACAGCTGAAAATTAGTCCTTCTATTCAGTGACAGATGCTGGTCTATAATCAACCAGTCGGGCCCATAGTGATTGTCAGATGTCATATGTTTTCTATAGTTTGGAAGAAAAGTATAAACATTACTAAGATTTATTGTTGCTAACTTCCGTTAAGAATGGTTGGGATCTACCTCCTAGCGATTCACCTCGGACAACGGAACCACAGACTGTCTGTAACTTGCAGTGACGCCTAAACATCCCAATGGCGGTGGCAGGTCTCACCAGGTTCACCTGGCTTACGACCATTATCATGTCGTCGGCATTCGGTGCCTTTTCACTGTGTTTCGCCGGAGTTCCAGTTTTTTTCTAGGTGAGCTCGATCCATCTTTGGCTTTCTTTATCATTGCCTCTGGTCTAGTTTCACTCCATGAGCATAGCTATTTTAAATATAAATAAATAAATGAGAAACTAAGCTTACCTTTCATAACTTGATACACAGCGGATTCAGTGACAAAGAAGAATACTAACACAAGGTATGCACAGCACATAGCCACTGCAATCCAGTTGACTACCGCGTAACTCACATAAGGTCCTACTGAGTAGACGACTAGAACTCCCATTGTATTAGAAAATCCAGTCAGTGTCAACAATGTTCCTCGTATTCTCGTTGATCTGCAAGTCAGAAAGAATTGGGTACAGTAGTCCATAAAATAACAGTAAGCTGGTATCCTCCAAGATTTTGGACACAGCGACCGTGATGTTATCAACATCCTGGCTCCAATATAATTCTGGGTTGAATTGGAGTAAACGCTGATTTTAGCCTAAAACTCTAAACTCCAGGCCAAATTCAAGGTATAGGACGGGTTATAGTCAGTATAAGTCTTACACAGAGATGAAAAAACCTGATGAAAAAGGTACTTACGCCATCTCTCCAATGTAGACCAGATTCAGAACAAAAATGATCCCGGTACCAACACCAGCAATGATTCTGCCAGCGTATATCATAGCCAGGTTTGAAGCTAATCCCAAGATTGTGTAGGCCAGCAAGAAGACAGAACCACCGAGGTAAAGGCAAGGCTTTCTTCCTATCACGTTACAGAGATAGCCGGAGAGATATGGTCCTGAAAAATGAGATTATTAATTAACTCTGGCCTGCGTTTGACTGGATGTAGATGTAGAACCAAGAAGAGCTAAGCGAACTATGAAAGCAGTGAAGCATCTGCAAAAACCGAACGATGGAATACAGTAAAACCGAAAGGACAGTGGTCACGAGATAGGTGGCCATGTTGATTCCCACCAGCAGGCTGAATTAAGCTGTGGTGCAGTTACTGGGGAAGATCGCAACCGGCGAGACTGATCAAGTAATGGAGGTGAGGTGAGTAGATTTCAATTTTGCAAAGGCAACATGTTTGGTCCAATATTTTTCCTATCACGTTGTGGTTGACTTCCAGTGCTATATAATTTTGAATGCGTCCGAATAGGTACCTATATGATCTGGAGATGGTAGCCAACCCATTTAAAATCAGTTGTACTGTCATATTTTAAAGCGTTTAACTTAAGGGGCCAAGTCACCGTCCGCGGGTCCGTATGGAACGCTATGCGCTGTCGATCCAGGTAGTACTTAAACGGGCGCGGGCGGCGGACTACCCATTAATTGCCACTCGCAAGCCACCGTCTGCTGTGTGGTTGGAAATCATCACCCTAACATATTTGGAAGTACAACCGAGCTACGGGCTAGCCGCAATCGCGGCTGTAAGACCCCTCATTGAGGAGTGGCTGGATAGGTCCCACGGCGTCCTCACCTACCACATGACACAGGTCCTCACCGGACATGGCTGCTTCGGGAGGTACCTGTGCATGATAAAAAAGGAGGAAACGCCCGGGTGTCACCACTGTGAGGACCGCCCGGAGGACACGGTGGAGCATACGGTGCAGGACTGCCCTGCTTGGGCGGAGCACCGCCGTGTACTCACGCAGGCGATTGGCGGAGACCTCTCGCGCCCGGCATTGGTCGCGGCCATGCTGCGGGGCGAGACGGAGTGGGAAGCGGTCGCCTCCTTCTGCGAAGCAGTTATGCTTGCGAAGTTACAGCAGTTTCTTTTCACAATACATACCTACGATACTTCCAAGTATGAGAACGGAGGCTACCCATCCTGATATAGTATCATTAATGGCATCTTCCAGGGGTGTCTCGTCGGAATCCTGCAGCTTGACAAACACTGGTGCTGTCCAGCCCATCGTGTAACCAACAATCAACTGTCCTATGTATACTGGAATCGAGAAAATGTCTAAATTAAAGCAAATATTTCATCTGAAGTTATAGGACTAAATGGATAGTTATTTCAAAAGGTGCTGATAGACTTGAGCAACTACTTGTAACAGAACATCGAGCATTCGCTGTTTTTAACTTTAGTGGAACAGGTGGTCTACCACTCTTTAGGCTGTAGGAAAGAGACAGAGCTATAAAAATCGTTTAGCGCCATCTTGTACCCTGAGCGGAACAAATCACGCTTAAAGACGACATGGTAGAACTTTTTTCTCAACAAGAAATCAAATCGCTGGTTCTAAAATGTACTCTTCGGCTCGACGGCATTGAGATCGTCCAATGAGGATTAATCTGATTGATAATTTGACAGGTCTCCAGAGGCAGTGGCGCTGCCCAAGCGGACATTTTCGGAACTGCTCTAATTAGGCCTCATTACAAGACTACCAATCGTGCGGCGCGAACAGTGAACGCTGCTTGATTGGTACGAGTAATGTCGCTGTCAGCCGCTTAGAGCATAGAGTGTATAATTATGTACTCTCTACTTAGTCTGTGGAGCATAGTAAACTTTAGTCCCAGCGTGGCGTGAGTGTTGCAGCTGCGCAAGCGGTCTTTTGGCTGTGTTAATACAAAATAGCACTGCGTAGCAGATTTTCATGATATTTCTAGCGAACGTTCTCGTCGATGGCTATGAAAAATATTTCTTTACATTTGACTTGTCAGTCGGCCCGGAAAAAAGCTCGCTTTAGGTCGCTTGTATATTTTTTTCACTGGACAACGGACCGTTTTTTAAACAACGCGAACAATTTACGCCGGATAGATGTCCGGTGCGTGTACACACTTTTGTTATAAACCATACAAACCGCGAATCCGGTGAAAAAAACGGTCGGTGGTCCGGTGAAAAAAATTGGCGTATACAAGCGGCCTAACGCTCGAGGGAAAGCTCGCTAAAACGCTCTCGTTTGTTTATAAGTATGTTTGTTTTTGTATATTTGCGTGCTCGTTACAACTGATTGTTTTTATCAGCACCTAAAGTCAATATATCTACAAATAACATTTTATTTGAAAATCGGTGTAAAGTGCTTTGGAATGAAAAAAGGGTTCATACTTGATTACATCAAGGAGACGTGTTTTTATGAAGCTTACGGAATAATATATGTTTTAAGTGCCATAATTCAAAATGATTTTTAAAAGATTTTAAGCTCTTTTTTAATCTCAGATTTTTTTTCAAATAGTTTTGAATTTTTTATTCACATATTAAATATTTACATTTATTTGAATGATTAATTACGTAACTAACCTAATAAAAACGAAATTAAAAAATAAATAATAAGTAACATTATTAAAAAACAAAAACATTTTTGATAAAATCGAACTGAAAGACTATTTTATTTTTTCATTGGATTACAACATAAAAAAAAAACTGGAAATCGACTTCCAATAATAACTTTTCATTCGAAAGTTATGTTACGCTATTTTTTGTTTTTTTAAAAGCAGGATTGGTGTTTTTAAAAATAGGTTCTGAAGAATTGAGAACCTCCTCCTTTGTTTGAAGTTGGTTAAAAATACCCTGTACTTTAACATGTCTTTTGTGTTCCAGGGCCATATTACCCTGTTTTGGTTTGTTTTAATTTCGTTTAAAAAAAAAAGTAGGTACTTACAGCATCCTGCAATCAAAAACTGCTTTCTAATACTTGTGTTATTTTCAGCTACCATGAAACCCATTTTCCCGATGTCACACACACTTTTATTCAAAGCGAAGAAGTCTGAACACGCGTATTTTATGTTATAACAATTATATAAAATATATATTTATTATATTTTTTTGTTTGTTTCAGTCCAGTACCAACCCAACAAGATCTACAGTGTCTTCAAATGTATCAATTAGAGTTTTAATGTAGTTCTTTTCTTTTAAATTTTCTTTCCTATCTATTTTCAGATTCATAAGCACACTTGTTTTACCAGTTCTCAAGTGATTTGACATTAACCAAAAATAGAATAGAATAGAATGAAAAAAGATATATTTTTACATATTTTTTAACATAACTTGATTGCGTATATTTTCGCACTTGTTAAGTATTGAACTGTCTTATCTATATTCTTGATAGACCTCTTATATGGTTTCCGCGGGGAATAATATAAATCTAACCATCGATTAGACGCAGGTGACAAAGATAAGATATTCTTTTGCAAATCACCTGCTGAATTACCTACCCACTAATAAAATTCAATGTTTGTGTTGGTGTTTATGATTATTATTTTATTTTTTTGGTTTAAAGTCGTTCTTCCCGTTTGCTTCCATTTGTTTTATATTGTGTACTAGCTGACCCGTGCCCACTTCGTTGGGTGGTAAAATATACATGATATCTATATAATTTATAACCTATAGCACTCACGAATAATGTAGCTTTCGAACAGTGAAATAATTTTTAAAATTGGTTCAATACTTCCGGAGATTACCCCCTACATACAAACAAACAAATTTTGCCTCATTATAATATTAGTATAGATTTTTTTTTTGATACAAAAATAAGTGACTTCCAGAACTAAAAAAACATAGGTATCTAACCTTTGGAAGTCGCTCGTAAAATGGTCAATTGTGACTGTTCATAAAATACCCTAGGCTGATAAAATTTTCGTTTTTCTTAAATTACATTAATATAGTGGAAAATATGATGGATGGGGCCCCCCCCCTGGGGGGGGCCGAGGTAGGGCCCCGCCTCCGCCCAACCCCCGTGGTGCACGTGCCATAGACAACTGCGACCTCCGCCGGGACTGAGAGGGCTGAACTCTCAGCAAGGGGAGGGGACCAAAGAAAGTTAGTGCTGAGAGTTCACAGTAAATACATGAATAATATCAAATCATATAAAAAAAAACCAAATGATAATTATGAAGCTAGTAAGACAAGAGGACAGCAAAGATATAAGGAAACGTCACGCTTGCGCTTAAAAGAATAGATGATATTACGGTTACGTTAACTTATTCGATTCCAATGTACTAGATGCCGCTTTGCAAACGCAAACAATTCCATGTTATATAACATGGCATTGTTTTACAACGTTTACCCGGCGTACGTTTGCTGTTAGTCCTACCAGCATTACCCTGCGAAGGGCTCTACTAAGAACACTAACAGCGAACGTTTCCTAAGCACGTTTTACATGTCCTTTCCAATCCTGAGGCAGTGAGTCGTGAATTCACTGCCATTGAAAAAGACAAGTTTTGTATCTTCATAGAAGTACACACGCGTTCAAATAGTCCACCCTTACGGCTGCCTATCCCCTTTCTCTAATAAAAATCAAGTTGCTCAAGCGTACCGTGGACTCGGCCTGTAACAGAGCATATTACGGTTGAATTGCTGAATGCTGAAGTGGATGTCATCGGCACTCCATTCATTTCACATTTAAATCTGCCCTTATCGACAGGCGTGTCTCGTTAAAAAATGACGATTCAGATGTAGGCCTACCAGCGGCCGGGTTTAGGTTTAACGAGACACAGCCGCTAAATCTAGCGTTCCTTTGGAACGGAGTTATCCAAATGGTAACCCAGTACTTGGTGAAGCCTACCCCTACAGCTAGAAATGTACATCCATCAACCACCCGTAATGTCTCTGGGCTAGGCTGCAAGGAGACAGTAATCATCACCAGCATTTGGTTATTTTGCTAAACAAATAGCAATATTTGTTATAGTTGCAAATGCCTCTCATCGGCACATAATAGCTTGGCTGGGCGAATATAATTTGAGTAGTTGAATTAAGAACATGGTTCTGCCTTTGATACGCGGTACATTCGTCAAGTAAAGTCATTATAAGTCAGGCGTCATTGGCGTGTGAGTCCTTGTACTCAGTGTAGCGAAGGCTTCCCCGTGCCCTTTAACCAAACGCCAATGACAAATTACTGTGAGGTTACGGAATCAGGACAAATAATATATAAGATAATAATATAAAATATAATAATGTGAAGGCTCCGCTCCGCCATACTGAAATAAATGATTATCAGCAGCCACTCTGCGTCTCCTCCAAACTGCTACTGTAAAGTTAATTATAACTAACACTTACCAAGTGCTTAAAGAAGAGGATTTGTCTGTAATTCACTTACGGACCGCTGCTCAGCCATACCACCCGTATGATCTCCAACATCAGGCTGCCTTCTGGATTCATCTGCTCGCGTTCCACCGACCACTAACACTATACTTCAGCTATTGGTACTCGACGTATCAAATAGGACTTAATCAAACACCTCGATAATATCGCGTCCCGCATGTCGGGCGTCTCAAACCGAATACCCCGAACATTCTCCTGGGTCCACCCGTGTGTACCTCAAGACGTTCCAAGCCCAACTGCCTCGAGGAATCATCCCCGTCCTCTGACTCCAACTACCTGCTAAAGGACCCGCAAGGCCCTTCCTAGTTCTCACGGCCTATGCCCACTTTATCACACTTAGTCCGAATATCTCTTTGTCTTTAAGTGCAGGATTGAATAATGGCTGTTAGGTAAGGATTGCCACATGCGGCCTTTTTTTAATATTAGTTGGCGAAAGATTTCTAAACTTCTTAGAATTCATAATTTTGAGTTGTTTAAGAGGTCCTATTGAGTGTTCGTCCGGAGCCGAGTTTATTGCAAGCACATGTGCTGATAAGTAAGTTGTAGGATCCTTTCTTTAGAATTCTCTCCTAGTCAATAGTTTTTGTAGCTATTGAAATAAAGGAATGGGTGTTCTAAACCAGCTATTTATCACAAGGAAATGCCAGGCCATAAAATAGGGAAGTTGATGTGAATTAAGGCGCCCGATGTCACGTGGTGATTTTAAAATAAATAACATATTTGTTATTAAAACAAGGGTCCATGACGAACAGTCACATTCCCCCCTCTGAAAATCAGACGCGTGACGCAGTTCAGCGGATGAGCTTTCACATTAGGGTAAACCTATGCATTTCCATGACATTATAATACCGTATTCGGACACACCCACTCCTATATTGTTATAAACTGGTTATTATAATTTTCCTACTGGAACACGAATCTAATAAGATGCATTGTTTGCCATAAATTTGTGTAATTTTTCATAAGCATCTTCAATCATAAATGTTATTAATAATTATATTCGAACTAGTCCTCCGATAAAATACTCTGTTGTATTTAAAGTTTACATTAAACCGCGATTCAATTTATTTCAAAAGACCTGTGCATGCTTATAATGTTGATTTACATACCAGGGTCTCTTTCAAGAGTATTTGTGAGTGACGCTACCTCTCGGTGTTCCCTCGTTCATAATTCAGCCTATCGTAGCTGCTGCTGGACAGAGGCCTTTCCTTTATGCCGAGCGAGCTCAGCACGCTACTCGGTGTTGTATCCGGTGGCTGAAATAGTCCGCACATAGACATATTAGATTCAATCACAATTAGTCGCCCCCCTTCGATTCTAAGAGGAAAGAGCAGTTCCAGGGTTCCAACTAGAATTGAGAAGTCATATTAGAAAACTGATGTTATGTATTCCAAATAATTATCACCTACACGTTGTTATAATTATTTTTAATCGCGATCAGCCTCCCCCCTCCGTTAGTCAGAGGTAGGACCAGTCCTGTGATTTTACTAGTCTGGGAGATTTTATATTAAAAAACCGGCCAAGTGCGTGTCGGGCCACGCACAGTGTAGGGTTCCGTAGTTGCCCATCAAAATACTTATGCGAACTAAACTGATTCGCTGAATTTAATTTTAAAAAGAAGAATTTTCAAAATCGGTCCAGGAGTCTTTGAGAAATTAGGGAAAATACATAAGAAAAAAAAATTACGAGCAATTTAGAACCTCCTCCTTTTTTTGAATTTAGTTAAAAATAGTTGACGATAAAAACCTACCTATCCCTAAAAAACATACCTATAAAAGCTGTAAAAATAAAGTTGACAAACTTACATTTGCAGTTGTCTCCGATACATTTTGTTTAAGAAAATATGATATCAAGTACATTTTATAAGTTGGTCGACTATTACTCGTAAAGTTGTAAAGCCTACTTAGTCATGATAATTTTCTTTTAAACTTCGTTATATGTACTACTATTGTGAATTTTTTCACACCCCCAAACATAACCGTTTAGCTGGTAGAGGGGGGGGACACTCGAATCGAGCAAAATTTAGCACTTTAAAGCTTAATATTTCACAAACGAATTTCTTTATCAAAAAATTGTTAATGGAAACTATCATTATTTTTTAAAGGCCTGTTTAATGATACCCCACAATAAGGGGTACGCGGGAAAAAAAAAATCCTCACTTTACGTGTAAGTACTGGAGGTACCCTAAAAAAAAATATTTTACGGGATTTTATTTTACCACTTTTTCGGCACAACAAATCCGTATATTTACACCAAATTACAGCTCTCTAGTACTGTGGGTCTCTGAGCTAAACTGCGGACAGACGGACGGACGGACGGACGGACGGACGGACATGGCGAAACTATAAGGGTTCCTTGTTGACTACGGAACCCTAAAAATGAACATGTTTTGTAATGTGTACTATTTAACATGTGCACGCTTTTCTCGCAACAATATGTCGTTCCCCACCACGGATAACTTCTCCTTCGTGGGTGTATTCACACAAATCCAAATCCAAATACCCAAACAGCCATATGCAGAACAACTGCCTGCAGTTAAATACAAATCTTTGATCTATGCGGGAATCGAACCCGTGACACTTAGTAATGCAAACGATCAGTAAGCCAATCCTGCTGTTAAGATAAATATACCTTACACTTTCTGCTCCGCCTATCGAATATCAATTCGTGTTAATTCATTTAAGAATTATGTTTTTATTTGACTTGAAAATATAGGCACCCTATATAGATTGGCCAAACAATTACTGGCTCTCTATGGTGTAACAAAATAAATCTGATTACTGAAAATCAGTCGTTGCTTTTAATTAAACTTTGCTTTTGCCCCATACTAGGTATTTCTCCTGTATCGCGTGTGCATTTAAAAACATTTGTTCCGTGCGGGTATCGAACCCGCGACACGCCGCACAACAGTCGACTACTCAGCCACTGCGCCTATCGTTTCGACAAAATGTTCACATTTACTTTCCCTTGTAGGTTCCTTTGTCTGCCGGCTCTGAATGGTTGCATTGTGTAAAATTCAAAACAATACTAGATACTACGCGTACCATTACTCCAACGACGAGGTCAAACCACGTGACATCGTGTAACTGTGACGTATAATAAAAGTGAAACTTAGCTTCGTAGAAGGAGTCACGCTGACGTCGACAACAGCGGCCCTGGAAGTCCGCAGATGTCGGCTACATTTGACTCGTGCTTACGCGTAACCCAAACGCTAAGACAAAGGGAATTGACAGCCCAGCGAAGTCTCAAGCAACCTGAAATTTGAAATTAGGCCACACGAGTATCTATTCATCTATGGTTTATTCCGAAGAGCCTGAAAGGTTAATCTCTTACTGTAAAACTTAATGACAAGTAAATCAATGATAATCTTAAAGCCGCATGCTTCTTATTGTATAAACTGTAACAATATGAAACATGCCCCGAGATTAAGGGCGCATCACAATTATATCGTGACAAACACACGTGTAATTGCAAGCACATTTCATACTCATTTAGTGATTTGTCGAACAATAAACTTACGTCAACAGGGAGTTGAACCCTTGTAACGAGTAGAGCAGTAACTCTGACAAACACTTCTTTCATGTAGTTCGTAATTGCCTTCTGGCATATGATTCCGATCAACAATTTCTGTGAAAACCTAGAACACAAGCCGTGACACAGGAACTTTATCACTCATTAGCTATTGTGTCTAACCAGATCATCGACACAGTAGCGCAAGCTCATCAACAGCAAATAAATCAAGCAGGAATTTAACCCGCAGTCAATGGTTGAAGAATCCATCGTCAGACCATTATATCTAATCAGCTGTAATTAATTTCAGCTCTTAAAATGTACACTCCACAATTGATGTTTCTCACAATTTCTAATATTACGTTGTATTGTTTCTATACCAACGGAAACTAATTCACGCACTTTAAAATTGCACGGGAATTGAACCCGCTGACGTAGTGGTTGAACATTTAAATATGGCCATCAACCATAAGTCAATGTAACAAACATGTTTAACTCAAACCATCTCAGAGTTTATTTCTAAATTTTAAACATGTGTCGAAAAATGACACATCAATTGATAAATTACGCGGGAGTTGAACCCGATACCACTGTTTGATTCCATCAATAATTTAAAACCGTCTCTCGTAGCCTCTAGAAAAATAAAATAATGTTGTGTTACTTCAGTTTCTACGTAAGGAACTCTAACACGTTAATTGATAGATTACGCGGGAGTTGAACCCGTCATCACTGTTAGAATATTCAGTAATGGTTATCAGAATGTTTTAACTTATTGTTGTCGCTGTAAATTAAAGCCGTCTCTCGTAAGTACGAGAACTATTATAATTACGTTGTGTTATTATTGTAGTAACCCATAAATTGTTCTTTCCCGTTGCACTGAAGTGAATCAGTACATTTAATGACGAGAATCCTGGTCACGGCACCACATGTCACTGTTCATAAAATACCCTAGGCTGATAAAATTTTCGTTTTTCTTAAATTACATTAATATAGTGGAAAATATGATGGATGGGGCCCCCCCCCTGGGGGGGCCGAGGTAGGGCCCCGCCTCCGCCCAACCCCCGTGGTGCACGTGCCATAGACAACTGCGACCTCCGCCGGGACTGAGAGGGCTGAACTCTCAGCAAGGGGAGGGGACCAAAGAAAGTTAGTGCTGAGAGTTCACAGTAAATACATGAATAATATCAAATCATATAAAAAAAAACCAAATGATAATTATGAAGCTAGTAAGACAAGAGGACAGCAAAGATATAAGGAAACGTCACGCTTGCGCTTAAAAGAATAGATGATATTACGGTTACGTTAACTTATTCGATTCCAATGTACTAGATGCCGCTTTGCAAACGCAAACAATTCCATGTTATATAACATGGCATTGTTTTACAACGTTTACCCGGCGTACGTTTGCTGTTAGTCCTACCAGCATTACCCTGCGAAGGGCTCTACTACGAACACTAACAGCGAACGTTTCCTAAGCACGTTTTACATGTCCTTTCCAATCCTGAGGCAGTGAGTCGTGAATTCACTGCCATTGAAAAAGACAAGTTTTGTATCTTCATAGAAGTACACACGCGTTCAAATAGTCCACCCTTACGGCTGCCTATCCCCTTTCTCTAATAAAAATCAAGTTGCTCAAGCGTACCGTGGACTCGGCCTGTAACAGAGCATATTACGGTTGAATTGCTGAATGCTGAAGTGGATGTCATCGGCACTCCATTCATTTCACATTTAAATCTGCCCTTATCGACAGGCGTGTCTCGTTAAAAAATGACGATTCAGATGTAGGCCTACCAGCGGCCGGGTTTAGGTTTAACGAGACACAGCCGCTAAATCTAGCGTTCCTTTGGAACGGAGTTATCCAAATGGTAACCCAGTACTTGGTGAAGCCTACCCCTACAGCTAGAAATGTACATCCATCAACCACCCGTAATGTCTCTGGGCTAGGCTGCAAGGAGACAGTAATCATCACCAGCATTTGGTTATTTTGCTAAACAAATAGCAATATTTGTTATAGTTGCAAATGCCTCTCATCGGCACATAATAGCTTGGCTGGGCGAATATAATTTGAGTAGTTGAATTAAGAACATGGTTCTGCCTTTGATACGCGGTACATTCGTCAAGTAAAGTCATTATAAGTCAGGCGTCATTGGCGTGTGAGTCCTTGTACTCAGTGTAGCGAAGGCTTCCCCGTGCCCTTTAACCAAACGCCAATGACAAATTACTGTGAGGTTACGGAATCAGGACAAATAATATATAAGATAATAATATAAAATATAATAATGTGAAGGCTCCGCTCCGCCATACTGAAATAAATGATTATCAGCAGCCACTCTGCGTCTCCTCCAAACTGCTACTGTAAAGTTAATTATAACTAACACTTACCAAGTGCTTAAAGAAGAGGATTTGTCTGTAATTCACTTACGGACCGCTGCTCAGCCATACCACCCGTATGATCTCCAACATCAGGCTGCCTTCTGGATTCATCTGCTCGCGTTCCACCGACCACTAACACTATACTTCAGCTATTGGTACTCGACGTATCAAATAGGACTTAATCAAACACCTCGATAATATCGCGTCCCGCATGTCGGGCGTCTCAAACCGAATACCCCGAACATTCTCCTGGGTCCACCCGTGTGTACCTCAAGACGTTCCAAGCCCAACTGCCTCGAGGAATCATCCCCGTCCTCTGACTCCAACTACCTGCTAAAGGACCCGCAAGGCCCTTCCTAGTTCTCACGGCCTATGCCCACTTTATCACACTTAGTCCGAATATCTCTTTGTCTTTAAGTGCAGGATTGAATAATGGCTGTTAGGTAAGGATTGCCACATGCGGCCTTTTTTTAATATTAGTTGGCGAAAGATTTCTAAACTTCTTAGAATTCATAATTTTGAGTTGTTTAAGAGGTCCTATTGAGTGTTCGTCCGGAGCCGAGTTTATTGCAAGCACATGTGCTGATAAGTAAGTTGTAGGATCCTTTCTTTAGAATTCTCTCCTAGTCAATAGTTTTTGTAGCTATTGAAATAAAGGAATGGGTGTTCTAAACCAGCTATTTATCACAAGGAAATGCCAGGCCATAAAATAGGGAAGTTGATGTGAATTAAGGCGCCCGATGTCACGTGGTGATTTTAAAATAAATAACATATTTGTTATTAAAACAAGGGTCCATGACGAACAGTCACACAATGAAACAAACGAAATCAACTTGTGACAAATTGCTTTTTGTTTGTTTTAGTAATCGGTTATTTTTGTGGCAAAAAAAGTTGTTCAGCCGTTGGCCTCCCCTATCATTTTTGTAAATCTTTGACAGTCGTTATTGTTAGTCAGAAGCTCTAAAGTTTCGAAAGCTCTTAAGTCCGTACCTACTACCCAGTTACAGGGTTGTGAATGTCCGCTTCATCTAAAATATTGATGTTCTCGCATCAAAATCGTTTCAGCCACATACAAGAAAATCGCGGACAAACATACATACATACAAAAATACAGGTCGTACCATAATAATCATAATAGGCGAACAATGTTCATATCATTAATCCTTAATTGTTGATTACCTACGATGCTTTTTTATCTCCATCTCATATCTATGTGTATAAACGAAACCGTCTGTCCGTTTATACTTGATTTGTATAATAAAGTTTACTGTAACTAAACAATCAAAACTAATAAACTTTTTAAAGTTAGCATTAAGTTTTTAAGCTATGCCTGGACAAGTCGAGACGCGGCAAGAACAGATCCGGGTGGTATGGAGGGAGCGACTGTCGTAACAGAGGTTCGGGCACGCCGCAACTGCAACAGTAAGACCCTTCTTTGAGGAGTGGCTGGATAGATGTCATTGGCGTCCTTACCTTCCGCTCGATGTAGGTCCTCGTCGGACTCAGAAGTTTCAGGAGGTATCATATAGGGAAGGAAGAAATGCTTGGGTGTAATCACTCTGTGAGGATCGCCCGGTAGACACGGTCCGGTGGAGCATACATTGCAGGACAGACCCGCTTGGTCAAAGCACCGCCGTGTCTTCGCAGCGGTGAAAGGCGGCATCCCCTCGCGCCCGGCATTGGTCGAGGCCATGCTGCTGGGCGAGATGGAGAGGTAAGCGGTCGCCGCCTTCTGCGAAGTAGTCATGCTAGCGAAGAAAGAGGCGAGACGCGTGGGAGAAAGAACAGCGTCCACCTCACTACCCAGCCGCAGTGGGAGACGCCCACGACAAAGGACATCGCAGGGCGATCTCCGCCCACCGTAGGAGCGGGAATGCGGACGACGAGTAATGGGCGACTCGCTATCCGATCATTAACCAAACCCGGGTCAATGGTGCGTCATGTTCCACGCGCGCCTCAAGGAGCTTTCCCCTTCGAGGGCCAAAGCCTGCCGGGATCCCGGGACTAACAATCGAACTAGAACTAAACGAGATCCCAGGAGGAGCATAAAGAGCTATATTAAAGGACACCGTGGATTTTAGTCAGTATAAGTCTGACAGTCTCTCCTGCCTTGCCCTGGGTGGAAGAATTCATTTGATGATACATCCGGAGGATAATGTTAAAAAAATATTGACAGAAAATAAATCAGAAAATTCACAATAAATAAATATTTAATATCACAGCAAAAACAACTTAATCATCTAGATAAGATCTCTTGTATTTCCAAAAGACTCTTTCCTTTGGTTTCAGGTACAAAAACTACACTAAAGAAGAATGCGAAAAGGCAAGTGCCACAAAATATAAAGAAGGTGATTGTGGGTCCTAATGATGGCAACATGTAGCCGAATGATGTCTGTACTCCGAAGCCGAAGACCCAGCCGACAGTGACCGTGAAGGTTCCGCCGAAGCCTCTGCAGGTATCCGTGAACATTTCGCCGATGAATGTGTTGGGGATGATGCCAAAACCTAGAATAGAAAGAAGTGAGTTTTACTTTATGATGGTAACGGGGTTTATCAGATATGAAGTATGTGTTCACAGTGCAACAAATCAGTGCAAACACTGATACAAGTATGACGCCAAAGTTTGTAAGATGACTACAAAATGACCGAGGAAATAACATTTTAGGAATGATGAAACCGAAGAAGTAACATTTTAGGAATTTCAATTTTTTTAAAGTTTTAGCTTAAATGAAGTACTTTAGCTATGGCATGGCTAAATGACTTGGATAAGTGTCACTTTAACAATGATAAACTAACCGCTATAATAAAATATCAGGAACATCATAATTGACACGAGTGAGAGCCATTGCAAGTTGTCAGCGGCTGGATGATCAGTTTCGTACAGATGGAAGTAAATACCGAGAGCAGCCTGAAAATAACGACAGTAAGATTAGTAAAAGTCACAGGAATAAATGAAATATAAAGAGACCCTACTAAAAATAGGACTTATGGTAAAATCCTGAAAATTTAAATTTTCATAAATTTTTCACTCATAATGTTTTTACAAACAAAGAAAAGGGAAGGCATCATGATCTAGGAAAATAAATAAACTACTAAGACTAATACAGAGGATGCCTGTGACGAAGCAGCGGCGACAATAGTTAATATTGCGACTGTGTTTATTCAAAAGAAGGACAATGACAAACTTACCAAACTCAATGTACAACCAGCCGTTGAAACTAACATCAATATTCTTCTTCCACTTCTATCAACAAGTACCGGAGCAAATACAGCCGCGAACACTTGCGTAACACCAGTGATAATTGTAGATATATGTGAATCCAATGACGACCCAGTCATACCGAAAATTATTGTGGCAAAGGTCATCACAGCAACAATTCCACTCATTTGTTGCAAGATATTTAATGAACATATTAAAAGAGCAGCTTTTCTATTAGATTTGACTGTATACATTTCGGTAAATTGATCCATGTTAGATTTTGGTTTTTCATTTGCTTGTGCTACTATTTCATCTATGTCGTCTTGTCTTCCAAGGGAAGTGAGGTTGGCCATCGCTTCATCTTTTTTTCCTGAAAGAAGGGTCAAAACATTAGTATGTTTTGTTGTTGCCAACTATTTGTAGCTGAAAGTTAGTCCCCCTATCTGTGACGAATGCTGCACTATAATTAACCAGTCCGGCCTTGATTCTTTTTGGAGTGGTTTGGATCTACTTCTTAGTGATCCATTTTGGATAACGGCACCACAGACTGTCTAGTTTCTGTGTGCAGGTTAGCATCCCATGGCGGGTAGACCTCACCAGGTTTACCTGGTTCTCGACCACCATCATATCGGTGGCGTTCGGCGCCTTTTCACTGTATACATCGGAGTCAGGCAGTTACAGTTTCTTCCGCATCACATGGCTCAATCTTTGGCTTTCTTAATATTTGCCTCTGGTCTAGTTTGACTAAATAAGAATAAATAAGAAACTAAGCTTACCTTTCATAACTTGATACACAGCGGATTCAGTGACAAAGAAGAATACCAACACAAGGTATACACAGCTCAGAGCCACTCCAATCCAATTGACTACCGCATAACTCACAAAAGGTCCAACTGAGTAGACGAATAGAACTCCCAATGTATTAGAAAATCCAGTCAGTGTCAACAATGTACCTCGTATTCTTGTTGATCTGAAAAATGAAGATGATTTCAGGTTTTTTTTCTGCTTTTTTGGTGTGACTGGTTACTGATCACAAGAGCCTCTCTTTTGAGGGATTAAACTCCATCGGTTGAATTAGAGAAAACCCGGATTTGAGCTTAAAAATCGAAACTCCAGGCTAAATTGGATCTGTAGAATGGTTTATAGTCAGTATAAGACAAATTATGGAATCAGGCGTTACTTTGCGGAAATCCATGACATTAAATGTTATGAAAACTATTTAGTTTTAATTCCGCGATAAAATTCCAGGCTTGTTGCAGGATGCAATCCCACCCTATGCAGTCATGCATATGCACATGCAGCAAAGGACGGAAAGGACGGATGGAAGAAGGGTGGAACATTTAAAGTATAAGACTTGTACTCATTTCCTTTTCACCCAAAGATGGAGAAGTTGATTGAATAGGCCTACAGAGATGAAAAAACCTTACAAAAAAAGATACTTACGCCATCTCTCCAATGTAGACCAGATTCAGAACAAAAATGATCCCGTTGCCAACACCAGCAATGATTCTGCCTGCGTATATCATAGCCAGATTTGAAGCTAATCCCAAGATTATGAAGGCCAGCAAAAAGATGGAACCGCCGAGATAAAGGCAAGGTTTTCTTCCTATCACGTTACAGAGATAGCCGGAGAGGTAGGGCCCTGAAATTGAGTTTTTTTTTTTAACATTGCGCTTGGTTTTTAGCCTGGATTTAGCCCAGACTCAAAGATGAGATCTAAGCGTGCAGATCTCATCGTGCTGCAGCGTACTCGCCGAAAAATAAAGAGAAATACTATAAGCCATATATTATGTTTTCATGGTAAGGTCTACCAGTCATCCGTATGGAATACTACGAGTAAGCGCTGTCGATCTGAGCCGAGTAAGTGAACGGGTTGCCGTCCTTTTATCTGCCGTCTGCAAGTCCGCGATGTTTGGAAACCACCAAGCCGGTAGTCTTAGTGGTTTCCAAACATCGTAACATAATTGGAAGATTTACCAGTCTATCACAATACATACCTATGACACCTCCAAGTATGAGAACAGAGACAACCCATCCTGATATGGTATCATCAATGGCGTTTTCTAGGGGTGTCTCATCGGGATTCTGCAACTTGGCCAACACTGGTGCTGTCCAGCCTCCTTTGTAACCAACCATAAACTGGCCCATATATACTGGAATGGAGAAAATGTCAGAACTTAAAACAAGTATTGTGTCTAAAGATCATAAGAGTAAAAAAAAACTTTTTCAAAAAAAAAATGTAACCGACTTCAAAACAACCACAAAAAGAGTTCAAAATAACCTACAAAAGTACTTTCGAAAGTCGGTGACTTTATTTTTTATTTCATTGACTTTTTGTCACCGACTTTCGAAAGAAAAGTTTTATGTAGGTTATTTTGAACTCTTTTTGTGGTTGTTTTGAAGTCGGTTACATTTTTTTTTGAAAAAGTTTTTTATTTTATCCTTTTTAGTTTCACTATAAAGGAGGAGGCGGGATGCATGAGGGAGAAAACAGCATCCATCTCACGCCTCAGCATATGAGAACAGATTGAACAAAAAATAAAAACAGGAAAACGACTCTTAAAAAACACAAAAAAGTAGAACATAACTTTTAAATGAAAAGTTATTATTGGAAGTCCATGACTGTTTCATATGTCCTTGTTTTTTTTTAACATTTGTAACCGACTTCCAATTATAGCTTTTTATTAAAAAAAACGATGAATGACCGTAGTATTCTGTTTTTTTTTTTTTTGTTTTTGTTTTTCAAATACTTACAGCATCCTGCAATCAACAACTGCTTTCTTATACTTGTGTTATTTTCAGCTACCAAGATACCCATTTTTCTGATCTCACACACACTTTTCTTCAAAGAGAAGAACTTCAAAAAAGATACCTATATTTTATATTTATTTTAGCATAATTTGATAGCGTATATTTTCACACGTGTTGAGTATTGAACTGACTTATCTATGTTCTTGATATATCTTTTATATGATTTCCGCGGGATAAGTAAAAAAGACAAGATAGATATATATTTTTTGCAAATCACCTCCAAATAAAGTAGGTACCTTAAGGGGGATGCTCCAACCAGCCCGCGAAATTCAAATTTTTTTACGTTTTTTTGCAATTTGCAGGCCAGTGACATGTTGTAACTTTATAAATATTTGTGTTGCGCAAATAACAAGTATAATTTTAAATATAAAAAATATCAAAAAACTCGCTCCATCAGCTCTCACATAGAAAAGGTGCATCATGTTAAAATCTCCGAAATCTAACTACGATGCACCTTTTCTATGTGAGAGCTGATGGAGCGAGTTTTTTGATATTTTTTATATTTAAAATTATACTTGTTATTTGCGCAACACAAATATTTATAAAGTTACAACATGTCACTGGCCTGCAAATTGCAAAAAACGTAAAAAAATTGAATTTCGCGGGCTACATCGAAGCAATCACCTTAATATTAAGTGAGAAAAAAAAGCGGTTACAATAATTCAATTAGGTTTTAATTGTGTTTCTTTTTTAGGGTTCCGTAGTCAACAAGGAACCCTTATAGTTTCGCCATGTCCGTCCGTCCGTTCGTCTGTCCGCAGTTTAGCTCAGAGACGCACAGTACTAGAGAGCTGTAATTTGGTGTAAATATACGGATTTGTTGTGCCAAAAAAGTGGTAAAATAAAATCTCTTAAAATATTTTTTTTTAGGGTACCTCCAGTACTTACACGTAAAGTGAGGATTTTTTTTTATTTCTCGCGTACCCCTTAGTGTGGGGTATCATTAGATAGGCCTTTAAAAATAATGATAGTTTCCATTAACAATATTTTGATAAAAAAAATCATTTGTGAAATATTAAGCTTTAAAGTGCTAAATTTTGCTCGATTCGAGTGTCCCCCCCCTCTACCAGCTAAACGGTTATGTTTGGGGGTGTAAAAAAAATCACAATAGTAATACATATAACGAAGTTTAAAAGAAAATTATCATGACTAAGTAGGCTTTACAACTTTACGAGTAATAGTCGACCAACTTATAAAATGTACTTGATATCATATTTTCTTAAACAAAATGTATCGGAGACAACTGCAAATGTAAGTTTGTCAACTTTATTTTTACAGCTTTTATAGGTATGTTTTTTGGGGATAGGTAGGTTTTTATCGTCAACTATTTTTTACTAAATTCAAAAAAAGGAGGAGGTTCTAAATTCGTTGTAATCTTTTTTCTTATGTATTTTCCCCGATTTCTCAAAGACTCCTGGACCGATTTTGAAAATTCTTCTTTTTAAAATTAAATTCAGCGAATCAGTTTAGTTAGTTCGCATAAGTATTTTGATGGGCAACTACGGAACCCTACACTATGTGTGGCCCGACACGCACTTGGCCGGTTTTTATTATTTAGTTTTAATATTTAGCATACTTCTTGTTTGCTTTTTTTAAGTGTTATTAGAAACCTGTACATCAGAGGCTCTTTTTTATACGGGGTTGGCATGATTAATGTTATAAACAGTGTTTAAAATATTTTGAATTTAAACTTTTCATGGCGCATGAACGGATATAAAATGAAAATAAAGATGTTTTCTTCACATTGATCGTGTGTAAATATTTAATGTTTTATGTAAATAATAATAATTACTAAGGAGAATCTAAAAACTCTACCTAAATAGTTTAGAATAGAAGTTTATTCTCATAAGTTAAGACATCAATATAATAAATGTCAAATTAATTAGAAATAGTGCCCTAAGGTACTAAAAAGAACAAAAAAAAAACAATCAGAAATGTTTGTTTTATATTGTTTAAAAAAAAGGCTTTTATTTTTAACCCTGCCTTCATTACTTTGTCGGTTACTTTTTGTAGCAAGAAAGTTTTTTTGAAATTAGTTGACTGTCTGTCTTTATCGATATACCGAAGGTGCAGTTGCTGCCCAGCACTAGTTCTCAACAGTCGATCTAATGGTGAGTGTTTTGATTTCAATTATATTCGTACAGTGAAAGTCAGTAATTTTTGTAGCAAATGGGATTAATTATATTAACCTTTTTTTTCTGAAACGAAAATATCCTTCTTCTTTATTTTATTATGGCGTTATCCCATGTTTACATATTTGCAATCGGCATTCCTAATCATTATTTTTCCTAATCTTTTTCGAACATTCGTACATAGTTTTTTTTATGGTTTTAATAATGACCATAGAAAAAAAAAAACACGCATTAATTACTATTAAAATAGGTACTAATTATATTTATCACAATAATCTTAATAGGCGATCGGT
The DNA here is from genome assembly GCA_036375495.1 of Agrotis segetum. NCBI lineage: Eukaryota > Metazoa > Arthropoda > Insecta > Lepidoptera > Noctuidae > Agrotis > Agrotis segetum. The sequence goes on along the minus strand of JAQSVV010000015.1, from coordinate 4,456,329 downwards.
GTTCATATCAGTAATCCTTAAATTGTTATGTGTTTTTATCTCAATCCCTTATCTTTGTCTAGCGTGAAAATTAAGCCGTCTGTCCATTTTTTCACGTTGTACTACTAAACTGCTTTATGGATTTGCTTGTAGAATAAGAAACATTTGTATTTTTTCTTATTTCCCTTTCAGTTCAGATATTCAATAAAAATCAGCCCTGGATTTTTTGAATAATCAGTGCTTCTGAAAATAAATACCTACGCCATCTAGAAAGAAATAAAAAATATTTATTTGGCGCCACGATAGATACACATTTAAAATAAAAAAAAAACACAAAAAAATAAAACTTACATAAAGAACAAGAAAAAAAAAGAATACTAATTTTTGTGTGTCTCACGGCAGCTGCACCAAAAAAGTCCAGTTCGGCAATATGCTCAGTTCAGTAATATCTAAGTAAGCAGACAACAGATCCACACGGACGACGTTACGGGATAGATACCCATTATTTTTGTTTACAATCGTTTCCCAGAATGTAACAAACATGAACATCCAGTCAAACCTATACTCGACACGTGTTTCGCCCCTCTATGGCATCCTCAGGAGATGTTGACTCGACAAGTATAATTTATCTAAACAAAAAATTACATACAAACAAACAAACTGGGTGAAGTAATGAAACGCTCTATCTGCGTCCGTGTTGTGGTGCATCTTTACAACGTTAAAATTAATATGCTTTTTCTATAAATAACACCACATAAAAATATATAATATATCTACACACAATTAATTTACGAGAAGTGTTGTTTTTCTAAACGATCGATTAACAACCCATTTTTTTCAAGTAACTGTTGACAGATCCCGTAAATGATCCTTCGATCTGCATAGTACAGACGGACAGATCTATTTCAAGCAATATAAAAAAAAACGGTGTGAAGAAGAGTTTCCCTATTGGCTAAAGATTACGGTCTACAATCTTAAATATTATGTAGGTACTACTGCAATATTTTCCGATTTATTTATGTATTATATATTTACGCAATATTGCGACATAATTTTTAAGCCTTTTATTTGAATTTCATAATATTATGCAATTTATGAGAATGAACGGTTTTATCTCGTAAACATATAAATATCAAATATTATCAGTAATATCAGCAACTGAACTGCATTGGATAATTGTGATATCTTAATGATTAATGTAATACCTATACCTACATGTCATTGCAATGCCGAAAATGTTTATTTTGTAGCAGGGTTATGTAAGGGTATGCGAAGGGCTCCGTACTATACAGGATGACTTTTTTACAACCGTTCAATTTTTTTCTAGGCATTAGGTATCAATCACTAAGCCCATGTTTGAAAAAAAATCGATACTTCAAATTGTCATATAAAATCATTTTCACATCCGCTCTGTGTGGTCACTAATATACACTTGCCGACGCATGAAACGGGCAGAGCGCACCCTGCTTACCCCCCACCCCGCCCCGTTACACATGAGCGACACATCACAGCGCGGTGTCCAGATTCATCAACTTTTTATAGATAACATTGAGACGTGATTTCTCGATATTTTTGTATTGAGTGATACAAAAAGAAAAAAAAGTATTCAATGATTTTCGCCAAAGATTAATATATTAAAATTTGGATGGTGACTAAAAAATCACCCTGTATTTAAAACCTACCTACGTCTTTTGTACTTATTATTTAAATATTTGTTTTATCTTAATTGAATTATTTAATTTTAAAGTGAATATATACAATTAGTACTTAACTAATTAATATTCTGGTGTGCGAAAACAGCGCCTCTGATGTGCGAAAAAAGAAACTAATTTTCTCCTTGAAAATTGTCAATTTGAAATTGTTAAAGTTCCAGTTTACGTCTCAAATACTGAAAATTCGTGCTAATCAATTGGATGGTAATGATATTCACGTATCTCATTTTCATTTGTTTTCTCTGCTGGTATTTTTCATTTATTACAGCATACAGTACGGACAATTAACTACGCAATTTTTGCCACTGATTTTTCCTCTAGACTATCTCCTTATTCTAAAGTTAACCTTATTGTAACACAGCAAAAGGTTTACAATTGAATGAACACAGATATCTCTATCAGATTTACGTTGTCTTAGGCCTTATCAATTTATCTTGCCTGGATTGAGGATTACATTACGATGAATCGTAATGGAGATTATCTGTTTATGATAAACAGATATAGTTATCATTTGGTGTCCGCAAACATTCACGAGATAATAATATAAGGAAATGTATAACAGGATGAGAAAAAGGTCTACTTATTTAAAAAAAGAGAGACAAAAAGAGAAAAAAAGAGTTCGTGGCTTTTTTTTAGCGTGGTAATATCATCAAATGACTCCTCCCACCCCGGGCAGGGCGGGAGGGACTGTCAGACTTGTCCTGACTAAAATCCACGGTGTTCTTCAATAGCCCTTTATGTTTCGGGGTCACGGTAAGGAAATAAATCCCGCAACCCCGGCAGACTTTGGATCTCTGGGAGGGGGTCATTTGTAGATCTTTGACAGTCGTTATAGTCAGAAGCTCTAAAGTCTGACAACCAGTCAGTCTTATCACGGGGTATCGTGGAGTGACTGCCTATCGGACCTCCACAACACAATGACTGGGTTACTACCCAGTTGCTGGTTTGTGGAGGTCCGATAGGCAGTCACTCCATGTATAATACTGATATTCAGCTGCATCTGGTTCGACTAGAAAATTAGACAAGTCTGACAATGTGTTCCCTATCATTCAAGAAGGGACGACTGATTTTGGCACAGAAAAACGTATCTAATTGATGGTCATATTGGTCATCTATACACTGGCCTTGGCCAAGGGTCACATTTGAACGGGCAAATATTATCACATTATAGATTATCGGATTAAGCCAGTTTAAAAACAAAGATTTAACCAAAGTTTCCAGTTTTAGTAAAACAAATGAATCTTAAAGTTACAGATAAAAAGTATTTGTCTTTTTTATAATTGGATGAAATGGATTTGGTAAAGCCAAAAATTAGGGCTGTCGGCATTCTGTTTTCTGCTATTTTTTTTTTATACTAATTTTGGAGAACTGTCTTTTATCCCGAACTACACTGGCGAGTCATTGACTAAATATGATTTTTCTATTAGTATTGGACTACATCTTGTTAAACCTGCCGTCACCTAAAACAGATGAACATAAAATTCCCGTGGATTAGAAAAGAGAGGTTGTCCACTGAAAGAATAGAAAGAAAGAACTGTAAGTATCACGTTTAATTTATAAAAAAAAGTGAGATAATGGCGTATTCTGTTATTGGCACGGTAATAAATCAAATTGTGCCTAGCCTTTTCCCAACTATGTTGGGGTCGGCTTCCAATCAAACCGGATGCAGCTGGTTATCAGTATTTTACATGGAGCGACTGCCTATCGGACCTCCACAACCAAGTAACGGGGTAATACGATACCCCATGGTAAGACTTTAGAGCTTCGGACTAACAGTAACGACTGTCAAAGATCTCCAAATAACAGCCGGGCCAAAAGCTTTACGTGCTTTCCGAGGTATGGAGTAAACTCGCTATGACAGCTCACCCATTCACAGACCAACTAGTCCGACTTTCGAAAAATTCCTCCGGCGCTGAAATTTGGCATAATATGATGAGAGTAAGTGAAACGGATTATAGATGCACAATAATCCAATTTTTTTTAGCCGAGAAGTTCTGTTTTTTTTTACAAAAACATGAAAATTGCTTAAGTATAAGTCTCTGATGCGAAAAATTTCCTCAGCCTCAAAATCCAGTTTTTTTTTTAACTCTGAAGATCGGCCTTTGCGGCTATAATTATTTAGCTATGAAAATAAAATAAAGACTAAATTTTACTCGACAGCCATGAAAATTATTAAGAAGCATACTGCTAGGTTAATGTGCTGTTAACCTTAAGTAAGTAATGAACGTTAAGTTTTATCAGTGCAGTCTTTTGTAAAGACGAGAGTAGAAGTATAGTTGTCTAGTAATATTTTATTTTAGTTTTCAATTATGTTCGCTTATGGACGGCCCGTTTTAAAACAGTATTTAATTATTATAACTGGTGAGTCACTTTGAAGAAAATAATACCTTTTTTTGCGGTTGAAATTCGTTTCATACAACGTGTAACGTTAATAGCGCAAAACCTCTCGTAGGGTAACTCAGCCCATGTTACTGAACAATGTTTGATCAAAAACTTTTGAAAAAAAACAAAAATAAAATTCATACAAAATGAGAAATTGATCGAGTCCATCAGTATGAAAAATCAGTTTTTCTTTCCAAAAGTTTTTGATCAAACATTGCTCAGTAACATGGGCTGAGTTACGCCACGAGAGGTTTTGTGCTATTAACGTTACACGTTGTATATTAGCGAGTCTTTCACTTATAGATTTAGCTCCAAAACGGATTTGTCTATTAAATTGCACTACCGGAAAATGCCGATAATTTTCGCGGTCTCAGGTATTTAAAAGTCTATCATCGTGATAATTAACATCTTTTCCCTAAAACAAATAAAGAAACTGGTTTCTTCAGTTGCCTTTGTAAAAACGGAAGTTTTCAAATTTTACCCAAGTTTGATATTGGATAATCTTCGTAACTATAGATTAGATTTTGAATTATAAAACGACTTCAAAAACAACCTCAAAAGTTTTAAAATAACTTTTCGGAAGTCGATGGCTTTGTTTTTTATTTTATTGACTTTTTTGCCACCGACTTACGATTGAAGAAAAAAGAAAGAATAGTTGATTATTTTTAAGATTATCGTCTGTCTAGTTGGCAAATGATAAACCGTCTTCGAGTAATCCGTGTTTATTATTTACTATTTGACTCAATCTACTCTTACATCATTCATTATCATCATATTTTATCTTATCTACGTTTATTTGCTAATAATAATATAGCGTTAAATAGAATTAATAAAAAAAAACGATTAAAAAACTTGACAATTTCAAATTGTCAATTTTATTTTCAAGGAAAAAATTAGTTCTTTCTTCGCACAACAGAGTCGTTGTTCCCTTTTTCATACAAAAACGCTGAAATACTGGAAAGACGCTGTAAAGTAAAAGAGCGAAAATTCGTGCTAAAGGTACTGGCCACTTTTATTTACTTTTCTTGACTAAGTCCATCTAGTGTAGTCTGACAGTCCCTTCCGATCCACACAGAGAGTGGGAGGACTCATTTGATAATATTTAACCAAAAAAGCGTGTCAATGGACGATTGTATCATAAATGTAAAATGTTTTCTCTGGCTTACATAAGAAATGCATTGTTATGCGAAATACATACGAGTACTGGCGAATGTGGGTGACGAATTTCGTCTGTGGACATCTAGGTGGCATTGCATAATATTATCAATCTTCAGTTTTAAAAGTCTTTTGTATTATTATCTATTGTATTTCCCATAATTAAGGGCAAACGCAAGGGAAAAGCGAAAGTTTGTGTTTACATACATGCGTGTTTGTTATTCTCTCACGCAAAAACTACAGAACGGATTTCGATAAAATTTGGTACACAGATAGTTTATAAGCTGGACTATCACAAGAGAAAAATTTTATCCCCATTTTTTGATCCTGTGGGGTAATTTTCAATTTATAGCGGGTCAAGCCGCTGGCAGAGAGCAGTGGTGGCCCAGTGGTATCGGCCCCTACTAACGAGTTTCGGCAGGCGCATTACTTTGTGTAATTTATTTCATCACCACTGCTCTCAAAACGGTGAAGGAAAACATCGTGAGGAAACCGGCATGTCCTAGGACCAAAAATTCGAAGGCATGTGACATTCACCAATCTGCACTGGGCCCGCGTGGTGGATTATGGCCTACTCCCTCTCAGGCCTGTGTCCCAGCAGTGGGAACATGGTGTCGTGGGCATCCCTCACGGTGGTTGGGTTGTGAGGTGGAGTCGGTCCTTACCCTCACGTACCCTTTTTCTTCTTCGCTATTATTCTACAATATTATCATAGTGTATTGTTACAGCCAATCTGTCGTTTATAAGCTTGGGCTTGAACGTAGCTTGGTCATCACCGGTGATAGTCAAGTTGAAGAATGAGACGGAGACAGTTCTATCAAGACCGATCACTGATGAAGAAGGCTCATGGATTGTCTCCATTGGTGCTGTTACCGGACTTATTTGTAAGTATGATTTTGTATTTACTTATAAGGTCGAACTATTGTCGTCTTTTTTCGTATCGATTCACCAAATCAGTCCTCCCATCAAGTGCGGGACGGGAGGGACTGTCAGGCTTGTACTGACTCAATTCTACAGGGTCCTTCAATAGCCATTTTACGCCGAAGACTTTTTCCTAGATTCCATCAGTTATAATTTTATTTTTATCATGCCTTGATAGAGGAGCATAGAGGTTATCACAAATTTTGCCAAGCAGGTCAAAAAAGTAATTGCAAGAAGATATGAGGATATCCTCATCCACGCAATAACTTTTTTGACGCAGTAGGTAAGAGGAATAGAACTTTACGCGAGCAAAGTCGTCGACGGAAACTAGTTTATCATAAAAGTCACATTGATTATATCTGTTATCAAATCGATCAATTGTCGCCATCAGTAAATCCTTGATATCGAGAAAAGATTTTGTCTCGTACAACGATAAAATATATAGGGCAAACACGTGGCTGCAATGCGTGACGGCAGGCCAGCATTTATGTTGTCCCACTGGTGGGACACAAACGTCCTCTCTGCGAGAGTCAGTGGGCCTGAGTTTACGACGAAATCGTCTTCGAAGTTTTCGTGCTTGGTCATGCCAGTTTCCTCAAGATATTTCCCCTCATCGTTTTGAGAGTAATGGACATTATTGGACATGGGTTAAAATTTTGTGTATCACAATGATACTGCGTTTGGATAGGTATTTTTTCTATTAAATATATGGTGATACTGTTGATGTTACACCAGTGTTGGATATTATTTAAGTCAGTTTGAATTAAGTCAGCGTCAGTATGGGAGTTCACCACTTTGTATTTTTTATGATCGTCAGTAAACAGGGAAATCCTACAATGTCGTATTTGTTGGGTGATATCATTGCTAAAGATGAGGAACAGAAGTGGCCCCAGATGAGATCCCTGCGGGACACCTGAATGCGTGTAAGACACCTCAGATCTGAAGCCACTAATCACCACTCACTGTTGTCTTTTGGGAGAAAAAGGATATAAACCACTTCAGCAATTCCCCACCAATGCCAAACCATCTTAGTTTTTTTATTAATATTTTATGATTTACCTTGTCAAAGGCACTGCTTAAGTCGGTATACAGTCTATTATTGCTTGTATTTTCCAGTGATATTCTCCATGGGTTTCCTAATGGACCGCCTCGGCCGTAAGACCTGCCTCATAATCGGTGCCATTCCTCGCCTCATGATGTGCTTCTCTCTGATGTTCGCTACGGACATCTGGGTTTTGTACTTCGGCAGGGCCATTGATGGATTATCTAATGCCATTGTTCTTTGTGTGGTTCCTACTTATGCCTCGGAAATTGCTAGCGTGAGTATTTATTCTATGTTATTTTTTTCTTCATTATTATCATATATTCTTAATTACCACCATCACAATGTTAGAACTCACTGGCATCTGAAATAATTTTCATGTTTGTTACGGTGAGTAACAGAGTAAGTGGGAAAAATCGGGAAATTTCTTTTGGGTGCTAAGACAGCTCAGAAGAGCAGTGGTGGCCTAGTGGCATCGGTCCAGCCTTACGAGATGTAGGTCGTGGGTTCGAACCCCTCCAGGCGCATTACTTTGTGTCATTTATTTCATCACCACTGCTCTCAAAGCGGTGATGGAAAACATCGTGAGGAAACCGGCATGTCCTAGAACCAAAAATTCCAAGACAGGTGACATCTGCCAACCCGCACTGGGCCCGCGTGGTGGATTATGGCTCACTCCCTCTTACAGAGAGGAGGCCTGTGTCCCAGCAGTGGGATTATAGGCTGATGATAAAGACAGCTTACCACGTAGCGACAACACGACGCGGTTGACGCAGTTGCGATTCCCGAACGGAATAAGATATTTGTACCATTTACAGGTAGTTGATCCGGGTTTTGGTCTTTGTGTTTGGGAGTATGTTTGTAAACCGATCAACGATAGGTATAGGAGAAAATTTAAAGTTAAACAAACAAGATTACAACTGACATTTATTGAACAACAGTTCGACTTTCCCAAATTAATCTACATTCGGCTTTCACCATTATTAGGTATTGTTGTTTTGGTCCAAATTTTATGTACTTTCTTCGGTGTTCTCCTCTGTGGAAGCACACACATATTTTGGACAAAATTGACCAAATTGTTCGTGAAACTTTAACATCCATCCTTAATGTGGCACTGGACGACCGAGCGTGGCTGCAAGCCACCCTCCCTATCCGATTTGGTGGACTCGGCGTCCGCAAAATTTCTAGTGTGAGTTTACCGGCGTTCCTGTCCTCTGTCCACAGCACTGAAACCTTAACCAGGAAGATTTTAAATCTATCCCTGGTTGACTCTGAAGTGCCGTGCTTGACCGATGCGGAGAACGCCTGGAAAATGACTTGCCCGGATTCAGATCGACCCGTGAACCCATCTTCCCAGAGGCAGTGGGATGAGCCGCTCTGCAGGTTGGTACGGTATAATCTTATTAATACGTCAACCAATTCTGTGGAGCGTGCCCGCCTGCTGGCTGTGGGCGAATGGGAGTCGGGTCTATGGCTTCAGGCACTACCGTCACCCAACATAGGCACTATGCTGGGTGACGAAACCTTCCGGATCGCTACATGCCTGCGTCTTGGCGCTCCTTGTGGGGCTCCACATCGTTGTCAGTGTGGCGAAGGCGTCGGCTACCTCGGGCACCATGGCCTTTCCTGCAGCAAGAGTGCGGGTCGGCTAGCACGGCACGCAAGTTTAAATGACATTATCCGTCGTGCTCTTGTCACCGCCGGTGTGCCAGCCGTTTTAGAACCCAGTGGCTTGGCACGCGACGATGGGAAGAGACCAGATGGGATGACTATAATGCCATGGAAGTTGGGTAGACCTTTGGTGTGGGATGCAACCTGTGTCGACACCCTTGCGCCATCCCATCTTCCTGGTACTGCATGCTGTGCTGGTGCGGCTGCTGCAAGTGCCGAAAACCTCAAACGGCGCAAATACAATGGCTTGACTACTAGCTATGTATTTGAGCCGTTTGGGGTTGAAACACTAGGGCCATGGGGTCCGAGTGCTCATCGACTTTTCAAAGACATCGCCAAGCGTATAGTCGACGCCTCGCGTGACCAGAGGGCTGGCATATTTCTTGGGCAAAGGATCAGCATTGCCATCCAACGTGGCAATGCTGCCAGCGTTCTGGGCACTTTCCCCATTGACAGCGATGTGGATGAATTTTTTGACGCCCTTTAAATTTTAGTTTTTGTTTAGTTATTTCTGTAAATATTTTACTCTTAATTTAAGTTTTTATATATAGTATGTATATATAGGTATTTTTTATATAATAATTTTGTTATAGTTGTATATGTGTAATTAATGTATGTAAATAAATATCTTGTGTATTTCGGGTACGTTACATCGATAAATTATGTTCTACGGTGTGCTTTAATATGCAATCAAACTATCAATATTCTGTGAAGTAGAAACATGCGCCAAACTTGAGGTATAAGGATTTTTTTCCATTAAATAATGTTTCGCTGCATGTTCACAAAAAAAAAAATTGAACAATAAAATAACAAAAAAAAAACAGTGCAGCTCGAAGAATGCCTGTAATTTACACGCATTTATCATTTAAAAATGCAGTTTGATCTGCTGACAAGAAGTTGATTGATACTTATTATCTTTTGACAAGGCGTTCTATGACGACAACGATAAACAATTAACTTATCTAATTGATGACATTTTTCAATTGTCGTAAATGATGACTGTGTTAATTACCTCATTATAATCTGTATTAAGATTTAAATAATGATAATTAAGTGTAGGTTAACGTAGTGTATGATGCCCCTCCGCAAGATATACCGATCACCGACTATACTCTTCTTTGTAACGGCCCGATCACGCCTCTCTTTTATCTTGCCGCTATAAACGCTGGAGCGCAGGATAGAAAGCGGTAACATGAAATATCAAGAAATGTTTGAAACACATTAAGAGGCGCCGCCAGTGGCGAATTCGCGTACTTATAAAATAGTTAACGCGCCGCTCGTCTCACCGCGCTGACCGCTTATACCAAAGTGGTGAAAAGGCCGTAAGAGGCCATTTACAAAAGAGCCTTGAGATCAACCAATCGATTAAATCGAGATAGATTAAAGAATACCTATAATAAATTGTGTAAAACCAGGTCCAGACTGGTGTCACGCGAATCTTACGATTACGTGTAGAATGCGTCAACAGTGTGGACGGCAAACGAACTCAAAGCGAATTGAGAACGCGAATACTGCGTGCGCCTTTGTGTTCGCGCATAAACCGACAGCCGATGGATCAGCCGCGAGCGTTACATGTAATGCTCGCAGTGCCGTGCACACATTACACGGTGGATTCGCGTTACATTACACCATTATGGACCCGGATAAAGGACTGCCAACGCGTGTCGTCCACTGAGCAGTTCTTATACATCGGCGTGTCGGCACTATGGACGCCCATCGCGCCCACCACAGCTACCGCCACAGGCCTAGGCCGCCTGTTCACTATGATACACTTACAGTATGAATCACAATCTATGTCCAGTATTGGATCGCAACAAGCTGAAATGATGAGGAATATACACAATGATAATATCTGTCTGCTTCTAGCTTCATAATTACATTTGATAACGCTGATAATTAGCAGTATCACGTGCACTGTAGGCATGCTTAGTTGCCGTGCGAAAATCGATTTTCGGGATTGTGTAAGCAGGTTACCGCGGCATGAACACAAGGGATGTTTGAAGGAATTGGGTGAATTTAATCAGTTAGAGTCTGATAGTCTCTTTCGCTCCTTTAAGGGCTCCCGAGTACTCATTTGATGATTATACCACTGTAAAAAAAAGAAGAAATGTGCTGCAATTTTGAAGCAGCATCAAGCATTGCTTTACATCAGGAGAGTCAGTCTTCCGTAAGCTTGTTTTTTTTCCAAAAACTTGTTTATCATCTACCTGCCTTTATCCCATTTTTATGTGGTCGTCGCAACATGTTTTCTTCTAATTCAAAGCATAACATTCTCCGTTACGGTTCAGATCATTTCTTACACCAATCCATCCATCTTTTCTTTAGCCTTCCTCTTCCTCTCCATCCATCAACATTCATACTTATCACTCTCATCATCCCTACTGATCATACATACGAGAACAAACACAATGATTATAAAAATATTAATTTCAGAAAGAAATCCGCGGCGCTCTCGGCACGATATCTCAAGTGGCTTCCGGGATAGGGATGTTAATATTCTTTTCCATCGGTCCCTATATGTCGTACTTCAAACTGCACCTGATCTTCACCATCATCGTTGCTTCCATCACCGTCCCCATGTGGTTTATACCGGAGACGCCTTATTATTTGTATTCTAAAGGTAAGGTGATCATGATGAACTAGTTTATATTAAGCCATGTACGATTTTGGGTCGCGGAAATCTAAACAGAGGCCTTACTACGAGCTCCAGTTTAGGTTGTGGGAAAGAGACAAAGCTATGGAAGTCGTCTAGCGCCATCTCTTTCCCGCAGCCTAAACTGATCACGTTAAGAGTTTATGGTAGGCCACCTGGTAGCCGTAACTCTGGAACGTAATGGGCTATTGATGGAATACCGTGGATTTTATTCAATATGAGTCTTACAGTTCCTTTTCATTCAAAATGAGCGGAAGGACCCATTTGTTGATTTAAAAAAGTAAAGAAAAGCCATGTACGTAAGAGTAAATATAGCGCTGGTACTGTTTAATAACCCTACAAGTTTGTTGTGTACTCATTTTATGAAGAATTTCCTTTAAATTTATTAGAATTGACTAGCTTAGCTTATCCCACTACTTTAGTTGCGTGAAGTTTTGGCCACATACTCACCTCGTCGCATCACATTGCCTTGGATACCTTGGATAATTGTTGAAAATATTTACCTTGCATATTAACCAATCTATCTGAAGTTTTGTTTAGAAAGACGAAATAAGTAACAGCATGGTCGAGCAATAGATAGCGACGCTTTGGTTCGGGGGTCAAAACGTCACTCAAATTTGCGAGCAGCTGGAGGTTTATATAATACACAATAATAACTCCATCTATTCTTTTTCCAGGTCGCAAAGAAGAATCTCTTAAAGTCTTAAACGACCTTCGAGGCTCCTCAGAGCTAGCCAACGCAGAGTACAAACTATACTCTCTCAACAAGCCAGAAGTCTCAAAGAGAGAGATCTTCAAAGACAAGACAACATTAAAGACTCTAGGAAAAGTTCTCTTCTTGAGCTCTTTTTTGGAACTGATCGGATATAATGCAGTAATGTTTTATATGCAATCAGTGATGAAGTCCACACATACGACCGTCGGGGAAGATGTGGCGTCGATCGTATGTGGATGTATTCAGCTTTTGGCTAGCTTCTGTACTATCTTACTGACTGATAGGTTTGGAAGGAAACCTATATTGATCATCACACTTTTTGGAATGGCTGTTGGAATGGTAAGATGTTATTTTTTTTTAATTTGTTTATTTGCGGAAGACTCGCCTTTGACCACATGATACATATTTTCTCCGTCTTATTACAAAAAGATAAACATCTGTTGAACACTTGTCCAAAAAAACTGTCAACGACATTTGACGTTTACATAAGGTGATTTATGGGTTATTTTGCAGTTTTTGCAGTTACACTTTATTTAGACAGGCGTTCAACAGATGATTCTTATTGCGGTATAAGGTGGTCTTTAGTTTAACGTAGACATCACCACTTTAATGAAAGGGAACATCATCATACTCGTGTTAATTATATATAATTTTCTTTTTAATTTTATATAAATTTCCCACCTTTGGACGATATTAATTATATCGTCCAAAGGTGGGAAGCACTCATTTGATGATTGGCAAAACCTCAAAACAAAGTGATTCAACAAGTTTTTGGGGAAAACCAAATGATATGACAAGAATACTTATTTTTCAATAGGTACCTAATTAAATTGATAATTGATTTAATCTAATGCAGTATTGTCAGTGCATCAAGTACATATTATGATAATGAGGTAGGAAAAACGGAGGTTATTTAATATTTTGTGAGACAGACGACTCAGTGATAGAGTCTTAAAAGTCTCTCAAACCGTTACCTACGCATACAGTAATGTGAAATGATACAACTAGTTCACCAAAGTGGTCACATCATTTCGTATTACAGCATGCATGGTAGCGTTTTAGGGGCCTTTTAAGACAATGACACACTGACTTTTAAGACGCAAGACACAGAGTTTTCTGTCTCACGAAATAACCGCCCTTTACCTTACATTTCTTTGTTCACAGCTCGGACTGGGTACCTTCTTTCAACTGAGAGATGAGAATGTTCCAATAAGAGGGTTCCTAAATTACATGCCTCTTATATCAATGATGCTTGTTATATTCTGTTTCAATGCAGGTAATTTTATTTTCTTAAATTTTACAATACTTTATATGAGTAGTGAGTAGTGTGAAAGACTTAGGAGTTTGGAGGTTTCCGGTTCCAAAACAGAGAGGTATATTTCTTTATACTTAAAATACACCTGGGAAACATCAAACAAAACCACTGCTCTAAAACGAAGAATCGAAGTAACTTCGCCTGGAAATCGGCATATACTAGAACCAAAAATTCGAAGACAAAATTGAATTCGATGACATCTACCTTGTCGCACTGGGCTCGCGTGTCGTTTATCTCCCACTCCATCACACAGAGAGGAGGCCTGTGTCCCAGCACTGGGAACGCCCGCCGCGACGCCCAAGTCAATACCCCCCCCCCAAACCCTTGCAAGAGCCAGCTCGCGATGCTGAGCCTGTAGTTTTAAATCAGCCCCTAAATAATGAATCATTTAGATCCAGCCTGTCCCTTGCTGTCCTCCCTCAGTGACGCCCTAAGCAGAGGTCCGTACCCCACAGGGGGTGCCCTTAGCGTGTGGTTACTTAATTTTAACTTAGTTGTAAGCCCCTGCCTGGACGCCTTAGTTATCTTTGGCAACCACAGGAAAGTCCGGTTAAGCAGCACACATCCTCTTATAGGTTAACCGGCGAGATGCCAGTATAAAAAAAAAAAAAACAAACAGCATTGGGAACATAATATTAGTATTAGTTTTTTTTAAGTAATTTTCCCACAAAGATTAGTAGATATTGTTTCTTAAACTTCAATGTTTCTTTTCCAGGCATGGGTTCCATTTTCTGGATGGTAGTTGCTGAGCTGTTCGACGGTCCAGCCCGAGCATTAGGCGCCTCAGCAGCCATTGGCATCGCCACCTTTTTCGTCTTCTTAACCACCAAATACTTCGCTTACGTCACCATTGCCATAGGAGCCGCCAACACTTACTGGATATTCAGCTGCAATTGCGTGATAACTGCACTTTTCATTATGTTCTTAATTCCTGAAACTAAGGGGAAAACGTTTGTTGAAATTCAGGAGGAGATGGGAAGGAAAATTGTTAAGGATGTTGAAAAGGAGAAAGTTCCTATTGAATAAAAGCTTGTTTTATTTGGACATACTTGGCTTATTTTTGGAACGAAGTTCCTTATCGCGCGTTGTGAAAGGGGGCTAGACGGAAAAAATTCTTACGAAAAGTTGTCACGACACCTTTTTGCCTCGCCCAGCACCCCTCACTCAACCCCCGTTCCTCGTGACTCTTGTCGTATTGCGGCGTGCACATGTTTCTCTGTCTCTCTCTCTCTAATAGAAAGCAAGTCAGATATTTTCGTTTCGTCTTTCTATTTCGCATTGAACAGTGGTGTTGCGTTCGATCCGGGTGTCCCTTGACACCTCTCAAGTTTTTTTTTTCTGTCCATGCTTCTTTGCATGCTTCTTTTTCTAACGAAGCAAAATAGCTTCGTTAGAAAAAGAAGCGCTTGCAAGCAGAAAAGGCCTTGTGTGACAAGCGCTTCTGCTGTTTTGTCTTCGAGTCCTTGGTCGAGTAAAATATTTTGGCTTATTTTCTTCAGTAATTCCCTGGGGCCATAGATAGTCTTAGGTTAACCCCCTATTTAATGAAATGAGTCATTAAGTATGCATCGGCATCTCAGAGAAGAGACACAATAAAAACTAAAACATCTAATTAAGAATAATTTATTTACATGATAATTTTATTTAATTACAGTTCACAGGTAGTCATACAACATAATGATAATTAAAACTACTTATTTTGTGCTGCACAGGTATTTTTTTATCTAATATTTAGTTTTGATACGATAACAATTTGGTTTTTAGCTGGTTCGTAATTTTGCCAACCGGTTCCATTTGTGGCTTTCTGTAACTACTCAACACAGATAATCTCCTTTAATAACTTATCTTAGTGTTTTACACAAAATGAATAAAAATCCAAACAGGAATATTGTTATGCCATGTTTAGCCGCTAAGAACGATTAACCCCTTCGTAAACAAGGTGCCATCCGGAAGACGTCCACTGCTGAACATAGGCCTCCCCCTTAGACCGCCACGCCGAACGACAATTCGCCACTTGCATCCATCGGCTGCCCGCGACCCTCACGATGTCGTCTGATACTTTATGACTTTGGTATCTAGGTGACTAGTGACTATCAAAACAAATTATAGAGGATCGTTGAAAGGCACGCGTCAATGGATGCCAAAGTCGTAAGGTATCAGAAACTTGCGTCGCCTTGAGTACGAAGGGGTTAGTCACCATAATCAGCGCAGTCCCATAACATCTTCACTTGACGGGGAAACAAAAAGTCCCCAGTGAACAACAGTCAGTATAATTATAATGACCGAAACCCGGAGTAGGTAGATGAATTCTATACCGATACTTAAGCTTGTATCACGAACTGTCAAAGAAATCATAACATGGATTATGCCTTTTGCCCAGGATTTCATTTCAGTACTCACGGAATTGAAGAGCACGCGGGCGAAGCCGCAGCCATGAAGTGCTTAATATGTCTTCATCGGCCTACATGTTCCTGACAATTTTAAAATCCCGGAATCCCCGAGGCATGTCCATATTAATGTAAACGTTTCTGGATAAGGAACCCAAATCAATCTGCTTACTCCGGGCTTTAATGTGCTCAAACAGACTGTGAGCCTATCGCGGTGGCGGCGGGCGAGATAATATTGAATGTATGATTCCAGTGTGGACACACACAATCACACACGCCTTCTAGCGATATCTTTAAAACTCCTATACCTAAACATAAAACTAACCTAACACGTACTATTACTTCCCTTTTTCCTTCTCAAAATGTCTTGTATCTCCGCAAAGCTCTTTCCCTTCGTCTCAGGAATACAAAACATGATGAACAAACATAACAAAATACAGTTAACACTAAAGATCCAGTACGTCGCAGCTGGACCAATGGCAGCGGAGAACAGAGCGAAGTATTTAGTTGTTAAGAAGACAAACAGAGTGGTCATTATCAGGGAGATGGACATCCCTGTTCCTCTTGAGCGGTCGTCAAAGAGTTCTGCGTTGATCACCCAGATTAGAGAGCCGATACCTGGAAAATAGAGGTAGATGATCAACGATGATATATTAATAGACTCCTAATAACAGGGGACCGACGTCTGTCAACACATTAGGCAAAAAAGTCTTATATCCGTCTCATTTCGACCACTCCTGTGAGCCGTAAACATACGTTGAGACAGAACAGACCTTGAGTTAGCCAATCACAACGCAGTACCCCGTCCCCCTCGCTTACGTAGTACCTCAGCGAGTTGACAGAATAGTTTTTGTTCCTTAGATTGTGTATGCGGAGTCTAATATTATATCGTCGTTGCAGATGATAGACGCAACTAACACAAAGGTGCTATTGAAGGCGCCATTTCTGACGTCTTGGGCGTTCTTCTAACATTTGCAATGCATAATAACGATTATACTGATACTGATACCGCTAGCCCACTTCATCCCACTGCTGGACAAAGCCCTCTCCACATGACTTTCCAGTTTTGACGATCCAGGGCCAAAGTGCGTACCAGGGAGGTATTACAACGTCTTAAAACCAGGCTTGTTCCAGTGAGTGAACGAGATGGCGCTAGACGACTTGTATAGCTCTGTCACTTTCACTCGCTGGAATAAACCTGGTATAATACCCCCCCCTGATCGTTCGTTTTGACCAGCTCATCTTACGATTTTCTACAAGGTCTACTACGACGCCTTCTGGCTGAGTCTGGGTTTCAGCTCATTGAGTGGCAGACGTGGCCCGCCCCGGCCTATTTTAATGTAGGCCTTTTGACCAACGTCAGCAATTTGTGTTTTTGAGCGCAGTGTGGTGTTGCGTACGCGGTCTGTTAGTTTGATGCCTAGAATACTGCGCTCCATTGTATGTAGACAGACTTTGAGTTTGGCAAAGGACAAAGACCAAGTCTGGGATCTATGTAGGTCAAAATAGGAAGAACGCACATGTCTATGATTTTAAGCTTGAGTGTCAAAGAAAGGTTTAGTTTCATAAGCACTATAACCATTATCTTAAATTAATTTGCAAAAAGTATTCGTTTTCTAACTTATTCTCTGACAGCAGAAAAAACCTGCTAGTTAAAATACACGAATAATCAACACCTGAGGACTTACCACGAGCAGTTCAAGCTGTGGGAAAGAGACAGAGCTATACAAGTCGTCTAGCGCCATCTCTTTCCCACAGCATAAACTGAATCGCGTTAAGAGTTCATGGTAAGCCACCTGCTCTTGGTTCTCAAAACACGCGTTTAAAAAATAATAATATTAAAATATTAACAGTAAAGTATTTTACCTGCACTATAACAGTAGACCACTAATATGAGTGATATCAGCGGCACATAATTCAAGAAATCTGCAACTATATCCATCTCTTTCAACTTGAAGAATAATCCAAGGCCGAGCTGAAACAAAAAATAATAAAGATAAGTTCTTACTAGCTTTTTTTCCTGACGTTGCACGAAGTGGGTAATTGCAACAGAAGAACTTGTTCTTGCTCATTGATATCTATGCAGCCGTTTAGTATAAAACAGTGGCAGACAGACAAAATAATTCTTGCAATAATATAAAAAGTATTTTTATTAAAATTAAATGCATAATATTTCATGTAAAAATTGTTTTATGAGCAAAAACGCTTTTTAAGTTTCACAGAAAAATAAGTAAAAATTAAAAATTTACTTGAGATAAGAAAAGAGAAAAAAAAAACGTGTTATTTATTTAATTAATCGTGGGAAATACAATTGAAGTTCGTGCATAATAATTTTATCAGCTGTTACCACCAGGATTTCCATAAATATTTACTTTATCTTTTACAAATTCATAGTAACATACCCGCATTGTTTTTATGGATAGATCGCCGTAATTTTTTCAAGCCAAAGGCCTTCTTAGAATGAAATACCAATCATCTTTATGGCCCGCAGAGTTTTTCCAGGCAATATACAGTGTTCACAGATTTTTTATTGTAAAGTATATTAAATACGAAATACAGACTTTCACCGAAAGAGTGAGTTTTGTTTCATTAGTTCTACAAATGTTACAAGTCTTTGACATGAGAAACTGAGGCTCAAGCATGAGTTTTCAATTTTTTTTGTTTAAACGTGAACTTTGACGGATAAAAGTAGTAACTTTACATGTAATTTACATCGTATGAAGTGGTTCAAATGTGAAATTTGAGCTAGAGCCTCAAGTCTAATCTTAATTATGATTATCAAATTAAGGGATTAATAAAATTTGGTAATAAGAAAACTTTTATTATGCGCACAGATAAGGAGTGGAATTCCATGCCGGGGTTTGTATTTCCTGACAGCTATAAACAGTTTTTTGTTCAAGTCAAGAGTGAATAGGATACTTCTAGACAAGCGTGCTTCACCGTCGACCACATCTTTGCTTACTTTCATTCGAGATATTGGTCAAATACGAAACTATAGTTCATCATCAAGTTTTAATTAATTTGGCAATTTTTCTGTATGGGACACAGGCCTCCTCTCTGTGCTAGAAAAATGATATATGAATGCCATTAATCCACCTGAATTTGATGTTATAACCGTTTTAGGTGAATAGGCATTGGAAAGCTGTCCAAATGCTTTTATGACATCTAAAATTATATATTCGGTTCTAGGACATTAATTATTGCCGGTTTCCTCATCGATGTTTTTGTGCACTTCACAGAGCCATATTTCTTATTTTCAGTTAGTAACGATGCTAAATTAATTACACTAAGTTAATGCACCTGGCGGGATTCGAACCCATTTGCGACCTTGCCAACTTTCGTAAGTATACGCTCGATACCACTCAAGCGACCACTTTGCTCATACCTGTCATTAAATAAATAAAAAACGGACACTCACCATTCCCAACCCCATGCCAACACAAGTGACAGTCAAAATCGGTTTCCTCCCAAACCGATCAGTCACCATCGTTGTGCAAAAGCTGGCGAACAATTGTATCAGCCCAATAGTCACCGACGCAACTTCGGGCCTAACAGACGTCTTCGTGGACTCCAAAACAGTCTGAAGGTAAAACGTCACAGCATTGAAGCCGACAAACTGAGAGCCAAAACCCAGAATCAGCACCAGAACTAAGGATTTCAGAAACAGTCTGTTTGTCAATATGTCCTTTTTGGATATCTTGATGTTGTTTGATTCTGATGCCATTTCGTACTCTTTTAGCTCTTCGTTGGCTAAAGATTCTGAGCCACGGAGGAATGTTAGGACTTTTAGGGCTTCTGATTTGTGACCTGGAAAAGAGAAGGTGGAATTGATTAGTGTTTCGTTGGTCCCGCCGCCACGCCGCAGCTGGCCGAGTCAGTCCTCCAAGCCACGTTGGCCTCCAACAAGCATATCAGTATATAACTATCCCATACAAAAAATGGGGCCTGAAATATTAGAGGTGAAGGATTTAATAGAGCAGGGTGTATAAACCAACTCACTCGCTGTCCAATCAAGTCGAGTTTTTCAACGAAAATACGTTCCTTGGTCTATCTTCAATTTTTAGACTTCCGTTGGGGATAATGACGCCCAATATTTTTCAACATCCATTGACAAAAAACAAAAATACGTATATAAATTATTTTAATATCATTTTAGATAATTTATATTTTTGGTTTTTGTCAATGGTTGGTTGCACTAGCAGTAAAAATATCGGGCGTCATTATCCTCAACGGAAGTCCAAAAATTGAAGATTGACCCTCCCGTTTGTAAGTAGTTCAAAGCTTTTAAATGAATCCTGCTCCTTATTTTGCTTGAGTTTTGATTTGTTAACATCTCTACCTCATAATTCAGCATAATCTCATTTTGCCCGTCATGAGAATCCTCAACAAGCACATAGTAACAAAAATGCTAATTAATTATTCAGTTTCTTTGTAATAGTCACGTTTTTGGAAAACGTGTTTAAAAAAAAATGCAGCTAATTTAATATTTGTTATTATTCACGTACATTTATTAACTTTAATTTGTTTTCGGTATAATACTGCAAGGTCGTTACCTCTGTAGGTGCAGATATCGCTTGCACGTTACTAACATTGCAACTTTCGGCATCACTTCCATCAGAGTTTAAAAATCTGATAGATTTATGACGTATTATTTTGCTACGTAATCTAGAATTCGTCCTGCAAAATCAGCTACATTGCTGCTTAATAATGGTGAGTTCAAATTTACATCTGATGTGGCTCCTCAATTTTTACGGACATTCATCGGCGGCATTTTACAATGCGGTAAAGAACATTGAAATCTATCAACAGTAAATACAGTTCATAATATTCTCATGCAACTTACGGACACGTCTGCTGAATGCAGACGGAGATAATTTTGCAAGCAAAATATATGAACTGTATTTACTGTTGATAGATTTCAATGTTCTTTACCGCATTGTAAAATGCCGTCGGTTTCGGTCGGTTGGTGGGAATCGTTGCTTATGGTATAAAAGAATACGTGTGACACTCGGGGACTGCTGCGGGAAAGCAATTTTATAGCTTTTACATCAACCTATGCATTTTATTTTAATTTAATGCTATTAAATTGTCTATCAAACGCACCATTCCTGTAAGAAAGCGGTAAGTGAATTCGGCCAACTTTTCAGGAGGTAAAAAAAACGTGTTCAACATTGTAAAAAAAATCCCACGAAAACCTTGTAAATAGCAAAAGATGGCATTTTGCAGCGGCGAAATGATAGAGTTTCCGATTTTTCATTTTGCTATGTATACTCGGAGATATGTTTGAATTATACGGTTACTTAAATAATCCCCGAAACTGTTACAAAAGAAGCCGGTGTAATAACAGATATTGCTTTGTTGTCATCTTTGGTGTACTGCATTGACTGCGGTAAGTGTAGTTATTCCATTATTTATGCTCCAATTTTAGGCCAGTCCGAAAGTGTAAGTACCACTTACGTAGTTTTTACACGAAGAATTCATTTAAGTAAACATAAATACATACTTTTTGCGTGCGAAAGTATCTACGTTATATTGGAGCTTCTGAATAAACTTGTTTTTTATGAGAAAAAATATTCAAATAATGAAGTGTAACATCGTAAACTTCTATTTTACTGTTCACAGATTGTCATGTACAAAAATTGTATGTCAATACTATATATATTTAAAATAGTTAAAAACAAAATAAGCTGCTGCGTTATAATCATATTAATCGATTTAGGTTATGTATTTAGGTGTGCGAAGAAAAAACATGCTGTAGAAGCCTATGGTATGTAAAATAAAGTGACTAAAAGCTGAATAAACGGAAATCTTCTATCAATTATTAAAACACAGAAAAAAATACCTTTGTTATTGTTGAAACATTTTGACTTTAATCTGTTATCGAACTTTAATAAAGTAGCAGTATATTTGTCCATTAGCTTATGCCCCCTACCTAACCTAACAGCATTCAGGCCCATCCGAAGAAAAAATAAGTAAAGCCGAGTATTTTATACTAAATAAGTTTTATTCTAAATCGACACCAGGTTTCCGCGGCGTAGGTGAGTAGGTATTGGTAAAACTAAGGCCTTATAAACGCAAATTTTCGTGTGCAGTTTCAGGTCATGAGAGGTCCACACACGCTTGTGAAGTTTTCCAAAGGCAGCGGCTGCTTTAGCAATCCGTTCTGAAATTTCAGACGCCAGTCGATTCTCGTTGGAGACTAGACTTCCGAGATATTTAAAATGCGGTACCTCTTCCAATGAGACAGAATTCAACTTATTGGTAGTTGTTTTATATCTTGGGTTTTCTTTACGCGTATTACTAGCCAAATCTAGAACAACAGGCCTGAAGGTTATTAAGATATTCTTGGAGAGTTTCCACACGGTCAACTGACGGGCATACATCATCGGCATACATAGATGGATATAGATAGAATATACTTTATTGTACACCAAAATTTTTACACAACTATTTTAAACATTACTTATTCTATGGTTACAATGGCGGTCTTATCGCTGATAGCAATATATTCTAGACAACCAGAGTGTGTCAAGCACGGGAACCCTAGAATCTTAGTCTTCGCCAGCGCCCTGAGATGTCGAAGACACTTTTATCAGAGCGAACATTGAGTTCAACCTGTCCAAGACTATGTTGTAGAGCATCATTTAGCAGAGCCGAGAAATAGAGTGAAAATAACGTTACCACGTTATCCGAACACAGTCTTGCTTCACATCGCTGGTTATATCAATTAGGTCTGAGAAATCGTTTTCATGTTGAACACACGCCGTCATACCTTCGTGATACTGACGAATCATGTTTACAAATTTTTTAGGACATCCAATATTCTGCAACACTACCCAAAGAGGAGCGCGCGACACGCGGTCGAAGGCCTTTTCTAGGTTAACGAAACACATGTACAAAGGACGGTTTTGTTCAAGGCAGGTTCTCTTGGATTTGTTTCACTATAAAAATGCGTCAACAGTTCCTCTGCTGGGTCTAAAACCGCACTGCGTCTCTGGAAGTATCTGTTCCACAAGGTTTGATAAGCGGCCATCGATGATTTATGAGCCAGTACCTTCCCAGTAGAAGTCAGAAGACAGATGCCTCTGTAAGAACCACGGCCCAATATATATTCACCTTTACCCTTATACATTTTGCAAATGGAGGCATTCTTCCAGTCTTGGGGTACAATTTCGGCTTCTCAAAGCTTGAGCACTAAGTTGCAGAGTCTACTTTGTATTTGTGGAACAGCATATTTGAAAACCTCTGATGGTAGACAGTCGGCTCCTAGTGTTACCGTTCTTCAATCTTTTGACGGCTGACATGAATTCACCAAAGGTTGGTGGATCAGCTAATTCCTCATTTCAAGATTTCTAATGTATGAATCAGTTGTCTGAGAGAAAGAAAAGAAAAATCTGCCCGTTTGGTTTGTGTCAGCACAGAGTTGCATGTATTTTGTCATGCTCTATCCAGCCACCATTGATTTATTAAGTCAGGATATTATTTTTTATTTTATTTGAATGGATTTTCGTCTCTCGGTGTTTGATAGAGATCTCAGTTCTAGTCTGTGGCTTTCAAGAAATGCTCTGATTTCCTTGCCTATGTAAGTCTTCGAACCAGTTCTGGTTTTTCTTCAGTGGTTTTGGTATAGTACAACACCAACATTCACTGGTTTCTTATGCGCTACGTGTCGAGGAGCTTTTATTTACAGACGCATCTTCGATCGAATAAGTCGATGGTCTGGCCAGCACTCCACACCCCACATAGTTCTTGTTATCAAGACGTGGTTCAGGTCTTTTTTCATACAATAATGTAATCAATAAGGTGCCATTGCTTGGATCTAGCGTGCATCCACGAGGTCTTATATTTTTCTGCTAGGCGTAAGAAGGTATAAGTCAGCCACAGGTTAAACTTTGAGCCCAGAGTCAGAAGCTCCAAGCAGTTCCTAACTCCATGCCGACCAAGAACACCATGCCGTGCTTCGTAATTAGTACCGACACGCATGCATTATAGTCACCCAGTAGGCCAATTTTGTCTTGAGCTGGAATTCCCGTAAGAACGCAGGGCAGGTACCGATAGAATTTTGCTTTGTTATCATCATTAGCGGTTAAGGTTGGTGCGTAGATACTGATGAGGTGGATATTTAAGTATCATTAACTGGCAAGCGCAAGGTCATTAACTGGCAAGCGCAAGGTCATTATGCGATCATTCCTTTCGGAAGTTGTGTTAAGGATGACGTAATAATGTTACGCACTGATGTGAATTCCAATTTCCGCTAGCTGCTTGCTCTTCTGCTGTTTTTCCAATCCAATAATAAGTTCCATCTGCTCGCAAATATTTCCGCTACTACTAAGATGGGTCTCACTTATAGACGCGATATCCATGTTGTACTTATCTTGAAAGTACTACTCACTGATTTATTTATTTGATTTATTTATGATTAAACTATATGTATGTATCATTTCTCAATTGTGACACAAAGTATTATATATTTTTAATTATCATATATAAGTATTTAGTATACACACAATCACACACACATAACTGGTTCGACGTACACACCTCTCAACCAGGTCCAGTTGAAAACCAGCGTCAGGCACTTGTTGCCTGACATAAATGCTGAACTGGACCTGTTTGGAGCAGCCGCGGGGCAAACAAATATTTGTACCAAATAGTTTTAGGTTATTTTTATTTTATTGTTTATCACTGTTTTGTTCATTTTAATTTATGTCTCATTATTGTGCTATGCCCTGCGTTTGTACCAATAAATGTTATTTCTTTCTTTCTTTCTTTCAAAGTTCCCCCTTGCGACGATGGCAGTCATCCTCTCGGGACACAGGTTAGAGTCATCATCCAAGAGTGTACGTACATTCCATGCTCCTATTGTAAAGTTTATCGAAGTATTCTTATTATGTCTCTTGCGAGCGTAAAGAAGTAAGTGCAGCTATGCATCCGATGTTATTGACATCTCCCTTGGAGAAACTACGTAACGATATAAAACGCAAAACAGTCCCGCAACAAGTTTCGTGCAATAAGTAAGCAAGTGAACTTGCAAGACACGCCTTCGTAATAGTATCCAAGAACAAATGCCTATGTTTATTTACGTTTATAAACTTATTTTAAATCTTCGTGTTAGATATGGGTATGTGTGTTTACGGCTTTATACCTAGGGAAAGTTTTAAAATAAAGAAATGTATGTATGTATACATCTTTATAAGAATGGAAAATTATTTTATTTTTTGTCGCAAAAATACACATTTTTTGTGCCAGTAACCTTATTTTTGGCGCTAGCTTCATGAAAATTTGTGAGAAGGTGTATTAGATTACGGCCGATTTTTTGCATAAATAAAAAAAAATTGACGCAAGTCGAGTTACGCGTTTCTTCCAGGAATGGTGCGAAATGTGGTAGTGGGTAATTCAGGGCTGATTTTTTAATAGCCTTACAACTTTTATCTGAGGGTAGATTTTTCAATAGTCAAATAAAAGTTATCTGACTATTTAAAAATCAGCCCTAAGTGAAACGTCAAGGAAAACAAACACACATGAAGTCGAAGTCTGCCGAACCGAAACGACGTTAGACGTTGCGGGGTGTTATATTTATTTTCGTTACAGAATTTCTTGATTCGATCGCCGCGTTCAGAGCCCGCGATAAAAGCTACACAATAGCTTAAGAACCTACCTCTAGAATACAAAGAATAGGGCCCATCTGGCAGGATCAGCAGTGGTATAGTACTCAGTATAATGATGGCAGTGTAGATCACATTCAGCATGGTGTAGGATATGAAGGGGCCCATGGACAGCATGGTGACGACGCCGAAGGAACACATGATTTGGAGAATGGTGCCTAGACTGCCCCGGATGTCTTTCTGGAATTGGAAAGAGAGAATGATAAATATTATCATTATCATTATCAGCCTATAATTGCTCCTGCTGCTGGGACACAAGCTTCCTCACTGTAAGAGCATTCCACAATGCACTGATGTGGTTGGTAGTTGTCACAAGTCTTCGAAGTCTAGGTTCTAGGACATGCCGGTTTCTTCGCGATGTTTTCCTTGAATTATTGCCGTTGGATCCCACTTTTGAATCCCACTTGACTATTTTTCCCGTAGGATCGCACAAAAAATTAAAATGTATTCCCGTTGAATCCCATAATAAAAGAAAAACGTTTTAATCTCGTTGAATCCCAAAAACTATTCAACTAAACTATTCAAAGGGAATTAAAATGAGATTCATCGGGAATACCTAAAAAATGGGATCCAAAAGTGGGATGCTGAATACCACTTTTGTTTTGAGAGTCGAGAGAAACGGGCGGCAGTAAATAAAGTAACTAACAAAGCAAATTAAGTAAATAGAAAAACAAATGTTTTGCAACTCACACTAGCAATCTCCGAAGCGTACATAGGCAACAGAGTGAAGACACCAGCATCCGCAATGCCCACCAAAGCCCTCCCAAGGAGGATCATCCAGACCTCACTAGCGTAGATAAACACGAAGCCGGCTGCAAACTTGGGCAGAGTAACTAGGAGAAGACATGGCTTTCTTCCCAAACGGTCTATTAGAACTGATCCGATGAATATGTTGGCTGAAATCAGAAATAATGAAGGTATTATTTTCGGGGTCGCGGGACTGGAATCGGTAACCGTGACAGTGT
The DNA here is from genome assembly GCA_036375495.1 of Agrotis segetum. Lineage (NCBI taxonomy): Eukaryota > Metazoa > Arthropoda > Insecta > Lepidoptera > Noctuidae > Agrotis > Agrotis segetum. The sequence goes on along the minus strand of JAQSVV010000015.1, from coordinate 4,429,767 downwards.
GACTAAAAAGGCAACTGTCTGAAATGGTAAATGTCACCCTGTAAGGTAAAATGCAATGGGGAAGGCCGGTCAAAGCTAATTGTAGATGGCGCAACCTAATCCGACCAATGAGGTAGTACTATTTTGAAGTACCTATAAGAATTGATCCAATGATGTTGATGGGAACTAGCTATGCTAGCGCCATTCGTTTCCTAGTTGCCATCCCCATTGAAGGAACACAGTGGATGTTAGTGAGTACGAATATCAAACCCAAGACCATACTCAGTAGCTTTGCTGACGACTTCTAAACCAACAAAGCAATTTAATCAGAATTTTATGTAAAAAATAAAGTATGAGCAGAAGCCCTGAGTTTCAGTGTTTGGAGTCAGGTAACGTTTTTTTGTGTGAACGAAAGAAAAAGAAAGTGGTCGTGGGTTTGAACACAGACAGAGGCACATTACTTTGAATTATTTATTTCATCAACACTCAAAATAGAGGCGAAAAACATCGTCAGGAATCCGATATGTCGTAGAACCACAAATTCGAAGACATGTGACATCTACCAACCCGCACTTGTCCTGCATGGTGGATCACAGTCCACTCCCTGTTCTAAAAGCCTGTATACCAGCAGTGGGGACATTATAGCCAATATCAATAGTCCGACTGTTGGGAACAAACTCTCTGAAGTAGATTAGACCTTAATCCCCTATACAGTAGGTTGGATATCAACTGCCTTCAAATTGTTGGCTCTAGGATATACCAATTCCCATGATCTTTTCCGTATTGCCTTTTGTCTTAACTGTTAATCCGAGTTTAAAGAAAAATCTCGGGCAAGGATTCATTGTTTAAATAGAGCAATTGGTATCTAAATACCTAGGTAATAAAGTTAGAAGTAGATAAACACGCAAAATTGTAATTTTTGTTTACATTGTACGGATTTAACAACGGTTTAGGTCAAGGTGAATGTTTTGAATAAATCCTGCAAATCTTTTTGATAACTAATTTGGCAGAGACAAACATTGGTTAAAAGGAAATGCTTGTTTATAGAGTTTTGAGTTTTTATTGGGACTTAGAGACCTTGTCCAGCTGTGGCCTAAGATATGAGGTACCATCATCATTATCCTATAATGTTCCTACTGCTGGGACACAAGTCTCATCTTTGTGAGAAGGATTGGACCATAATCCACAACGCGGGCGCAGTGCGGACTGGAAGAGGTCATATTATCCGAGTTTTTGGTTCTGGAACATGCTGACGACGTTCTTCTTAATCGTTTTGAGAACAGTAGTGATTAAATAATTTACACAAAGAACAGAAGCCTGGATTTCGAAGTCAAGACCTACAACTAGTAAGTCGGTGCCGATACCACTGGGCCACCAACTGCTCTCAAGATATGCAGTACAGAAGTTGCAAATAAAGAAGTCATACCAGCAATCCCTGTCAAAAATCCAATGGACACGATCCACGATCCCTCCTCAGCAGTGATAGCCCTCGGCAGTACCGTTTGAGCTTCATCGCTGAGCTTCACCAGGACTGGTGATGGCCAGGCTAGGCCTACTCCAGTGCAAAGGACGCTCAGGTTCACTGAAACAGGATAAAAGTAAAAAAAGTTATGAGTCGAGCTATACGATAACCGACAAATTCTTGCATTGACTGGACTGGATCAGTCAAATCTGTGTGGTTCTTTCTTCAAAAGACCATCTCGGATACTAACATACATGGCAGTCGTGTGACATGACCAATATAATGTCTGGACTTTAAAAGAGACAGTGACCTCTGTGTTTGTTTCGGCTGTTTCTTCTCAGAGTAGTCAGGTACGAAACACCGACCTTATCTAGTTTGGGAAAAGCCGACGTTGAAAAGGTTTTTATGTACCTATTTGGAAAAATAAGTATCATTACTATTTCATTCAACTTAACATGCTATTATTCAATGATTTTTTAGGTAATCTGTGTGTGGAGTTTCGAAAATACAATAAAATTACCTGACCTCGACAGAGTTTTTTTGTGGTCGCTGTTATTTCCAAAAACATTTTATCTTCCTGTTTGTTGGCTTTCTAAACCTAGCAGAACTAACTCGAAGCCATAATAATTTGAATGATTATTATGGCATTATACATGGAATCAAAAATTATACATATTATGGACTATCCAAGATTAAATTCGAACCAGTAGTTCCAGAGATTAGCGCGTTCAACTGAAGAAACAGTTTCATCAGTTTCATAATATTAGTAGGTAAAGATTTAGGAAAAAACATAACAAAAGCACTGGATTAAATTCAAAGGCGAAAACATCAACTGCACATCGTTGTCAATCAAATTTTCTCATCGTGTGCTATCATCTAATAGAATACAGAGTTACATTGTTACACAACAATAGGAACTCCTAACAGCTAGGTAACAAAGTCCTTGACACGACATATTGTGCCGTAACGTTCGACACCATGTTTGGTCGGTCCGGTCTTGGTTTGTTTACAAACATATACAAACTACCATAAAGTTTCTTTACGAGGAAATAGATTATTTTCCTATAATATTTTGATTTAAACATAAAATTGTGTTTTTCTTAATGGAAAACTAGTTTCCTTGAAAAAGACAGATTTTTGTAAATGTAAGTTTCTGTTACCTACTTATTTGAGTTTGGTTGGTTTCCTTGTGAATTGGTGAAAAGAAGCACTCTATCGAGAGAAGTGGAAGGAATGGGGAATTGGGGATAGGCCTTCGCTGAGAAGTGGCACAGAGTAAGCTAGTAAAAAAAACGAGATTAGGCTTTTACGAAATACGCACATTTTCTAAAAAAAACAGACATTCCGTGGCTTCGCACATTCAGACTCATGTGCGATTAGAAAAGGGCAACTCAAGGAACGGGGTGGATTTTTGGTCACAGTTTCTTCCGCTCCACACAAGGCGGGACTACCCATGTCATGATTTTGAGGTATTCCCATTTCAGCAACTTTTTCCAGAGCACCTTTTTTAAAGGCAACTTTTAAATTTTGACGAGTTTCTCAATCGGTAATGAAAATATAATTCAAAATTCCCATTAGAGCAACTAAGGTAGCTTTTGGCAAACCCAAAAAGGCCCTATTTATCTCTGTTTCAATATTCATCAAACATCGATATAGAGGTGATGAAAGACAAATAAAAAGACAAACTGACTTTCTATATCATCACCAACATCTTCTTGTTCTTGTTCTTATACCATTTTACTTGGGTTCGGTACAACACCTTTTTTTTTTCTTCCATTCAATCAGACGTCACATTATCATTCACTCCTTTTTCTTTCATATCATTCCTTAGACAATCCATCCATCTTTTCTTTGGCTTTCCTGTTCCTCTCCGTCCATCGATAATCATACTCTTATCAGTCTCTTATTCACAGTAATGAATCTGACTTTGGAAATCAAAACGTGACCAGATTTTAACAATACAAATATAACGGGTCATAACCTAGTTAAATTACATGACATCTCTCAATCTTCATGTCATTGTGCTGTCTCCCATACAATGCATGAACCAACACATATGACGTATACAATAGGTAAACACGATTGAACCAAATTGTCAACTTCCCATTATTGTAAACGTACAAGTTATTATTTAAAATGCGTTCACGTGAGTGAAGTTTTAAGTGTTGCTTTTTGATGATTTTTTTTCATTGGGTTTCAGAAAATACTACTTTATTGTGCGTAAAGTTAAGAAGCGGAGTTCCCTGTCGGGCTCAATATTTCCTGATAGCTTTTTTAGTTATAAAGGCCACGGCAAGTAGCTCTGACTTTGGATTTTTGAATACTAAAAACAATTGACTGTCTAAAATCATCATCATCATCATCAGCCTATAAATGTTCCCACTGTTGGGACACAGGCCTCCTCTCTGTGAGAGGGAGTGGGCCATAATCCACCACGCGGGCCCAGTGCGGATTGGTAGATGTCACATGTCTTCGAATTTTTGGTTCTAAGACATGCCGGTTTCCTCACAATGTTTTCCTTCACTGTTTTGAGAGCAGTGGTAATGAAATAAATTACACAAAGTCATGCGCCTGGCCGGGTTCGAACCCACGACCTACAATTCGTACGTCGGGCGGGACGGCTACCACTGGGGTACCACTGCTCTCCCGAAAATTACTACTAAACGTATTACTCAGTACTACTAAAATTACTTTCAGAAATTTAAAAAAGATTAAAATAATTGCTCCAAAAATGATTGACTTCCGCTGTACGAATACAGTCGAATTCAAAACACTCACCATCCATCCGTCATACGGTATGCTTATTACCTACTTAGTCACCTAAGGCATAATAAACGGAATCTACAACTTAACTGATAGTTTTATAGGTTTGCTTACAAACGTAACATTTATCTTCATTATATTTAAAACAGATTGATGGTGATGTCACTGTTATTCTTCTCTTAATAATAACATTTTCAAGTCATTGCGCTTTCTCACACGAAACTACCAACCTGTAGTAAACATGATTGGTGCAAATTGTCAACTTCCCTTCATTTGCCATCTACTAAAAGTCTGAACTGAGTTCTCATCCAATTGACTTGGTACTCTATTAATGACGTGCTTAAGTTGTTTTTCAATTTGTGGTAACTAACCGCAATGGCCGCAGAGCAGATGGCTGATGGGGTCGAAAAGTACTAGAGTGGAGACCACGGACTAACAAGCGCAGCGTAGGACGTCCGCCAGCAAGGACGACAGACGACCTTATAAAGGTCACCGGAAGACGCTGGATGCAGGTCGCTTCCAACCCAATGATATTATAAAGTCATAGATATGTTATCACGAACAAAAGCAGCGGCAAAAAGTGTGCCGAGCACACATACACACTTTTTATTTACACACATTACATTTCACGACAAGTAAAAAGGATAGCTTGATAAAACCTATAGGAAAAAAAGTGACAGCTAGATAAACAAACAGCGCCTCGCGTCATCAATCCCCCCGCACGTCCGCGTCTCCTCTCGCTCACACCCGTGCTCGCACTCTTTCTTTTACGACGCCATATTATAGAAACGTTTATGTTTTATTTGTGAAAATATTAAAGATAAATAGTATATTTACGAATGTTATGTGATTCTTTGACTTTTAGAAGTCTTGCATGTTTAATTTGTACAATATCTCATCACACACGACGGCATTTTCGGTAGTTTTAAGTCACTTTTACTTTTGATTCAGTCTGTGGTACGTGAAGTGCCGCTGGCAACGTCGCACTGAGGTCAAGTTGTGTGAATCAGCCCGATATGAGCGTGTGCGGTTGTGGGCGCTTATAACGTATCTACACCTTTTTTACTTATAATATCATTGTTCCAACCGGTATATATGTGGAGATCTAAAGGGGAGGCCTATGTTCAGCAGTAGACTTCTTTAAGGCGGGAGGAACTGTCAGACTCGTACTGAGTAATATCCACGGTGTCTTTCAATAGCCCTTTATGTTCCAGGGTCACAGTAATGAGACAAGTCCCGCTACCCTAGCAAGCTTTGGCCCTCTAGAGGGCTCTGGCGTCGTGCTGACGTTCTTTGAGGTGCGCGTGGAACACAACGCGCCGTCGACCCGGGCATGGTCCGTGTTCGGACAGCGGGTTGCCCTTATTGAAGAAGTACTGAATCAAAGATAGCATGTCTCAAGCACTTTTTCAAAATTTCAAACAACTCTTATGGTAGCCATACACCCAGTGCCGTATTATCCATAAGGCACTTTAGGCCAGTGCCTAGGGGCCCACTATGACCAGGGGCCCATCACTCCCGATAAAAAATGTAAAAAAGGGATAGAGTGTGAAAAAAAAAAGTGAAACTTTTTTCACATTATAAGGTAAAAGCCCCCATTCTTGACACTAGAAGAGTGACGGTGAATCTGAATTTTTTAATTGTATTGAAATTATTCAATTTTTTTTATAGATTCTTATATTAATTTACTGGCTGTGCCCGCGACTTCGTTCGCGTGGATGTCGGAACTCACCAATGTTTTTTTTAAAAACAAATGAATTGTTCTAAAATAAAAGTAGCCTAAGTTTCTCCTTATTAAATCAGCTATCTGCCAATAAAAGTCGTGGGATGAAAAGGGAGGGCCCGAAACGAGCTATGCCTTGGGGCCCCGAGATGGTTAATCCGGCCCTGCATACACCATACTGCCTATTTGTCAAATCGGCGTATAACTGCCAATTTGATCAAATAGAATTGACCGTGTATGGGCGTGGAATGCCAATTTGATGGCATGACATGCCAATTTTGATAGGTCATCAAATCGTTTTTGACACAACGTCAAATCGGCAGCAATGATGCCATCTTAGCAAGTTCATAGATAGTTAGCTAATTTTATAAAGGTGCTAGAAAAAAAGCTAAAAAGTGTAACTTGTGGCTAAATTTTTTAGCTACTTTTCTATAGGGACGGTTAGGCCACGTTCACACGGCGATTATTTTCCCGTATACCGTACACGAGATTTTATCGAATAGAGTTGACCAGTTTTAGGACAACTTTGCACCCCGTACAGGGTAAAATATTATATTTCTCGAACACGGGATTTTCCCGTATGAACGCCGTTTAAACTATTTTTAAGTTTTCATTTGTAAACTGTTATTACTGCTCTATTCGATAAAATCTTGTATACAGTATACGGGAAAATAATCGCCATGTGAACGTGGCCTTACCAGGAAAACTGAGGCTTTTCACACATGGATCGCATGTACACTCGTAAAAAAAAGAGTTATTCATTTTATTTTAAACCAAAATACGATTGAAAACTTGAGAGGTGTCAAGGGACCACGAAAGCAAGTTAAAAAAAGGCTGTTAACGAATGAGAATGTGAGAAAAACAAACTAAATTTTAAATGTCGATAAGGTCGAAAATCGCTTGCACCACTTTTTTTAACTTGCTATCCTTAAGCAAATGTTTTCCGACCTTCAAGCGATTTTCGACCTTATTGACAACGATGCAAACACCGGATTTTAATGAAGAATTAAGCAATGTTAACGAATGAGAATGTGAGAAAAACAAACAAAATTTTAAATGTCGATAAGGTCGAAAATCGCTTGCACCACTTTTTTTAACTTGCTATCCTTAAGCAAGTATTTTCGGACCTTCAAGCAATTTTCGACCTTATTGACAATGATGCAAACACCGGATTTTAATGAAGGAGCAATGTTAACGAATAAGAATGTAAGAAAAACAAACTAAATTTTTAATGTCGATAAGGTCGAAAATCGCTTGCACCACTTTTTTAAATCGAATTTCGATAGTCTCATGATGAAATGAAAAGGTGCTAGAAATTGTAGCTGTCGTCACCGAATAATAGCCAGATCTAGTTGCTGAGTTGGCATCACTGCTGCAGATTTGAAGTTGTGTCAAATCTATCGTATCGATAGGCAGGATGGTGTATGGTGTATATGGACGAACTGCCGATTTGAAACAATTGCAAGCGTCAAATCTATCGTATCGATAGGCAGGATGGTGTATGGCTACTATTAGGCCATCATTATCTTTCAAAGACGTAAATAGGAAAGATTTATAATATTAGGTATCAAGGTTATTCGGTTTTAAAATTAAACTTATTATTGACAGTCATGCGGTTGCGCTGGCAAATATAATTTGACCCTATGTTAGATATTTATAGAAAGGATTATGTTTGATCATGCATTAAATAAAATAGGTTTCGGCCACTTTGCAACCACGATGACTTGTTTTTTTTTTTGGTATTTTTTTTCCGAACACTTTGTTTTTATAGTTCACTGACATAACGCACAGCCAAATGTGTTGGATCTAGAAGTATGAAATGATGATATTTATTTAACTTACATAATTATGTACACACATAAAGACAATAATTAAAATTAATGTTTATTAATGTATAAAGGAACGAAAGATACTTCTTATAATTTATCTAAAAGAAATTTCATCCAAAAGACCTAAGAGAGAAGAATTTGAGGTATAATAATTATGATAAAGTGGTGGGTAGGAACAAAAAAGCATTATATAATACACATACATAAATAATACAAAACATGCAATTATAATATACACATATTTAGGTAAAATACATAAATAAATTAAATTATAATAACTAAAAAGAACCTGCTGTTATGTGTGTTATGTCAATTTAATTATATAAATGAGAACAAATGTATCTAATCAGCTGTTTTTTGATTAGCATTATTTGATACTGAAATAAAATTATAACCTACTACCTACTATGTATTATATGCGGAATAAATTGTTATTCTATCATACAAAAAATACTGAACGAATTTTGTTGTTTGGTACGCAGACAGTTTATTCTGTAACCGTATCCCGATATGAGGATTTTTTTTTATCGTGGTAAAATCTTCGAATGAGTCTTCCCACCCAGGGCAAGGCGGGACTGCAGGCTCGTACTGACTAAGTGACTAAAATCCACGGTGTCCTTAAATAGCCCTTTACGTTCCGGGATCACGGTAACAAGATAAGTCCCGCGACCCCGGCAGGCTTTGGCCCTCGAGAGGCGGTCCCTTCACAATGCTGCGACGAAACAAAACTCGCCGTCGACCCTGGCATGGTCCATGGTCGGGCAGCGACCTGTTGCCCTGGCTGCTGACGTCCGACGTCGCGGGCGCCTACCACTGCGGTAGGGGCGGAGGGAGGACGCTGTCCTCTCTTAGAAAAAAAAATAGGACAGGGTAACTTAAAAATCCTAAAGATGTAGGTTCTTAATTTTCTTGCCGTTAGGGAAGTCCCATCCGTCACACAATACTTGTATTTGTCGATAAAACCAATTCTGTTTATTTTTGGAGTGATGATCACATACATCCGAGGCGTCAGTTATCGCTAAACACTGTCAAAGGAAAATTGTAATAATTATGTATTATGATAGAGGATAGTGTTCGACCAAGTTCAAGGATTATCTTACTTATTTACTTCTTTGTTGTCACAATCGTCTATAACGTTCCGACTAGGGGCAAGTTACACCGAGACGCGACGCGGCGCGCACATTTCAATGGACTACTCAAAATCTAACTCTATTTACTACGCGAAAAGATACACATTTCGCAGTATCGTTGCGTCTCGGTGTGAGCTGACGCTAATCCTCTGTTCGATCTACGAAGTTTCTGACATACTAAATTGAAACGTATTTTACTCTTTTGCAAGTTTGAAGTTATGTGTCTAAAATCGTCACGATACGATACAGTATTTAATTCATTTAATCAATTTTATCGCAATAGAGGGTGTATTATGTACGAATGGGAGAATACAGCCAAACACTGCATACATGCACTTAGAGTATACAGGAAAACTGTTTAAAATTTCTGCCCACTTAACTCTTTTTTTTGACCGTACATCCTGTACTGTACTAACGTCAGTTAATCCTACTACTAATATAAAGGCGAAAGTTTGTAAGTATGGATGTATGGATGTATGGATGTTTGTTACTCGTTCACGCAAAAACCACTGAACGGATTTGGCTAAAATTTGGTACTGATATAGTTCTTCTTCTATATAGTTATATAGTTATAACCTGGATTAACACATAGGATAGTTTTCATCCCGTTTTTATGTTCCCGTGGGATTATTTTCGAATTGTAGCGGGTGAAGCCGCTGGCAACAGCTAGTAACTCATAACGAAAAGTGATGATCTTACCGTTTATTTGACGTCAATTAATGACGATAGAGGAAACATTTTGAAGAAGCCTGACGTGATATAAGCATAAACAACCTGTGAGTTTTTTATTTTTTTTATTTTTATCTTCATTAGAACTTTTTCCAGTAACGTCACGATATTTTTTTCTGTATCGTCACGAAATTTTTTCCTGTTTCGTCACGATACACACGGAAAAATCTTGTACGAAAAAAAACACTTACAAGCTATTAAGACATTAAGAATTACGTGTATGATACGGCAGAGACTGGATGAGGAAAGCTCAAGACAGGGCTCAGTGGCGCACATTGGGAGAGGCCTATGTCCAGCAGTGGACGAATACAGGCTGATGATGATGACGATGATTAATGAAAATGGCACGATTTCAAAAAAAAAAAAAACATCAGTTGAAAACTGGACTCCTAATAGGCTGTCGCAAACGCGACTGTGACGCATCATCAACCAGTCACTCATTTAATTTAAATTAAAGTCATTGATAAAATGTTAGCATCACACTTTTTATTTCCGATTCAGGTAAGTATAGTTTTTATTAAATAATCTTGACAAAAACAAACTCATCATCATTTCATCACGTTTACATGCAAAAAACGTGTTCAAACAAATCATTTCAATTGATTCGCGATGAAAATATTATTTACTAGCTCTTTCCAGCGGTTTTGCTTGCATTTATTTTGCCTTATACAACCTATAAGCGCATCTAGTCTGGGTTATTTTTAAAACACTAACCACTTCTGGAGCTAAGAGTATTTATGCTTTTCTCGAACCTGTGTTCTTGATAAATCGATTCCTTGAGCCGAAAAACCCCTAATCTGTAACTTTCATGACAATTCTTGGAGCCGTTTCCGAAATCCTGATATAAATATTAATGCTGTAAATTAAACTATTGCCGTCCACTACTGAATGGAAAATTCAGTTATGTTTTGATTATCTACACTTCATAATTTAACAGTTTTTTCAAATATGTTTAATTTTTATTTCCTTATTTATAAATTCATGAAAACTTACCAATCAATCATTTTACACAACAAAAACATCGCCAAACAGACATCACGCATCACCAAACAAAAATAAACACGACAATCAACGAACAACACTTCAAAAAATTTATATGAAAATACCCACCAATTATAACAACAGCATACTGCCTTAACAACGGACTTTTTTGGAACTTAAACATGTTCAAACTTCACTTTTCAAAAAAGAAATGGCAACGGGCATTTGAGTCTAACTATTATCGAGTACACTGCACTTATCTTGTCCGCGTAGTTGTAACGAATGTACTGCGACCGATGTCATTACTAACTCGTCGAATAATAGAGGGGGGTAGTGAGTTGGTCTCAGTGTTTATTTATGTTTATGTAGTTAAGTCATTATCGCATCGTTTGCAGCATCAAGTAAAGTACAGAAGTTCTATTTTGTAATGTTCACGAGTTCAATTAGGCACGAAGCACATCATCTCAGTCGTAGGACGTCCACTGCTGAACATAGGCCTCCCCTTTTGATTTCTACTTATACGAAGCACAATTTAAAAATATTTTTTATACAAGTAAAAATTCAACCAAAGTCAAAACATAACCTCAAAATTTAAATTTCGTAAAAGAAAATTAAAAGCAAATCCTCGCAAATACTAAACCACTAAAATAAAATTAAAAGTGTCTCATTGAAAATCCGCGATATACTTTAAAAAAAAATAGTTTAGTTGTGAGCTCATTTTGGGTAATTTACTTAGCTTGTGAACTTTGAGGACTTAATTTTATTAGGTAACCCCTTGATTTCCTATGATGAGTATTTTGAGATTAACTTTATAGAGAGATAGACTTGAAGTCCATGAAGGCTATGGGGAAGTATTATAAAATCTTTAACACCACAGGGTTCTGACATGGCTTTGGGCTTTTTTTTACGTGGTAAGATCATCTAATGAGTCCTCCCACCCCGGGCAGGGCGGGAGGAAATGTCAGACCTGTACTGACTTAAATACCCGGTATCCTTCAATAGCAATTTATGTTCCGGGGACACGGTAATGTATTCTGGGTTAAGCTCGCCTTTGTACATAACTTACTTTATTTTAATTATATGTGTGTACAATAAAGAATAAGAATAAGAATAATAACAATGAGATAAGTCCCGCGCACCAACATGGCTTTAGGCTTTAATAGATTTTGGTATTCCAGGTTTCCTTCACCAAATGTCAGTAATGTCCAACCTAATATTAGAAATGCAGCTGCATTCAAAAATACACATTGCTACTTGGCTGGATTTGAACTCACAACCTCTTACATGAGAGGCAAGCCGTTAACCTTTGGGCCATCACGACTCATGACTGGCATGACATGGCCATGGTTGGCCAGTGCTTGTAAGACCATGAACTGACAACAAGGTTGCCAGAGAGGTTAACGATTGGTTACGGTACTATGGTACGGTTCACAAATAATAATTATCTGTAAGGTCCAAATTACTGATCATAATCATTAGTTAAGTAAACTATTTGTTAAAATACTATGTTTTTTTTTAAGTATTTAACTTAACTAATGGTTTTGTTTTTTTATGGTGGTAAAATCATCAAAATAAATGAGTCCTCCCACCCCGGACAGGGCGGGAGGAACTGTCAGACTTCTACTGACTAAAATCCACGGTGTCCTTCAATAGCCCTTTCTGTTCAAGGGTCCCTTTCTGTTCGGGGTCGGATTTAACTAATGGTTAGCTTAACTATCGATCAAACAATAAATGGCCTTAAGTTTTTGATTTTGTGAAAAAATGTACGCGGAAAGTTGAGAACCTCACAGTTTTCGCCGGTTGTAAAAACGATTTAGAGTATTTTATTATAAACTATATATTTATGGTCAATAAAAGTATTGCAATGTTGGATTGTTTCGAACGCCTTGACTACGGACGAACAGTATAATATTATGCAGAAAATGAAACAAAACTATAATAATCATTGTAAATATTCCGCTAGAAGTCCTAGTTATCTCTATGTATACCTATTTATAAAAATCGGTCTAGTCGTTTTGACATGAGATCAAATTATACATCACGACACGGTGTATCTTGCACTATACATACATAAATAATTTTAATCATTGATCAAGCTATGTCAACTCTTTAGAAATCCATTTTGCAAGTTTGCCCACTGCCCTTTGGTTCAAACATGGAATGGCAACATAAATCCAGTCTACTTTAGGGCTACATGTTCAATCAGTAATTAAGAAAACTACTTTTAATTAAAAATCCATACATTTTTTAACGAATGATTTAAATTAAAAAAAAAAACGAGACCGATGCAATGTTTTAAACTAAAATATACAATGAGCCAAATAGCTTAGATCCATAGTTAAGTACAAACTATTAGTTACAAGCTATAATTTTTTAAATGAATTATTAAAAACCATCAGTAAATTATTTTATAGTTAACCATTAGTTAAAATACTACACATTTCTTAATCGGATGATACAACATTTCAACTAAAAGTTTATCTAACTACTGATCAAGAAACTGGCCCTTAAATGAAAGTAAATGCAATGTGTGAAGTTTCCACACAGTTCCAGCGGGTTATAAGTAGTAAAACAAAACTATTACATAAATACCTACGTATTAACGTTGGTACTTAATACAAGTACAGGGTACTTACATGATTACGTTTAACGAGTACTTTTGAGTTCCTCGATATCTTAATTATGTATGTATTTGAATAATTTTAGGTACTAATCATAACAATGACTCAATGAGTACACATAATAAGAAAGAATTCGTTTACAAAATACCTACATACCGTCAAATGTGGTGAATAGGGACGCTTGGAGGAATCGGAGACCTTACCACGAGCTCTTACCGCGATCCAGTTTAGGCTGTGGGAAAGAGATGGCACTAGACGACTTGTATAGCTCTGACTCTTTCAAAGTTCGTTCTCACTCACTCTCTCACTCTCTCTCTCACTCACTCCGTTTCAAAGTTTTGTCCCGATTCAGTCCCGATTCAGTAGGTGCGTCCAGACAGTGCGAACAGTCTCGCAAGGCATTAGCCGTGCGAATCAGCTCGGTTAAGGTGTCGTTCGAGACCGCGACAGGCGACGGCGACCGAAGATTACTTATCTATCATCTGTATATCTGTCGTTGTCGCGATCTGCCGCTCATACATTGCCTAATTTTAAGTACTGTCGGGGTCTCCTGTCGCGGTCTCCTGTCGCGGTCTACTGTCGCGGTCTACTGTCGAGGTCTCGCGCGGGAACCTCCACCTTTAGTGTGCCGGGTCGTGTTCGACGTGCTCTTGAAAAAGCAGCTTTTTGACAGCCTTAGAGAACCAAAGCCTGCCGAGGCCAACTAGAACTAGATAGACTATCAGGTAACCGTGGCCCCGGAATGTAAAGGGCTTTTGAGGAACACCATCGATCTTAGGCAGTGCAAGTCTGACAGTCCCGTTCCGCCCTGTGTGGAAAGACAGGACTGACTCATATGGCGATTTTACGAAGTATTTTTTTAAATTGTCTTATAATATCACCTATTTCATATACACCCTACAAACTGTAGTACACCTCTGCAAAACCTTCAGAAAAACGAAAACTTTCCAAAAAGAACCACATCTACCCTTATCCAGTGCTTTTCCATTTCGAAATATCTTTGCCACTATAAATTCATATTTATCCACAAACTTGGAATGTTCTGGAAACTTTCCAGGAGCTCTGCATACAGCCGCAAAGGGCCTGAGGCAACATCGATGAATGAAACTGAATCTTTTTATGAAGTGTTATATTACTAGTACTGCTTGGAGCGATGAGATTTTATTGAAAATGTATTACCGAATCGAAGAGCCTGTGGCTGAATGATAATATGGAGCAGACATGGGGCTAGAGGTTAAATCTTCAATTTTTGTTAAAATCAAATGAGTTCTCCCAACCCGGGCAGGGCGGGATGGACTCTCAGACTTGTACTGACTAAAAACCATGGTGTCCTTCAATAGTCTTTTATGTTCCGGTGTCACGGTGAGGAAATAAATCCCAAGACCCCGGCAGGTTTTGGCCCTCTGACCCTCTCAGAGGGCCAAAGCATGCATGCTACTGCTAGTGCAACCACTCCACTGACAAAAAAAAACAAAAATATAAGTTATTTTAATTTCATCTATGTTAAATGTTATTAAAATAATTTATATTTTTGGTTTTTGTCCATGAATAGGAGGCACCATGAGTGAAGTAGGTACGTGTCAAGTTTCATATTCACCACAACAGATGGACAGGCAGACAGTTTTAGTAATAATGTGATTTACGCTTTAAGTACGGAATCGTGAAAAAGGTTTAAAAAAAAAACACTTGTTGCCTTTTCGTTTCTGGATAGCAATGAATTGTAATTCCACCTTTAACTACGTGCGCTTTCTATCAGATTTCAACACGCGTGCGAGTTTACCCTATTTCTTTTTGTTGTTTAATAATATAATAATAATATTCCCCAACTAGCACAACCCCTGTCATCTAGTCCCAAGCTAAGCAGAGCTTGTGTTATGGGTACTAGACAACTGATAAACATACTTATAATATATTTCTATACAAAACCTGCATGACAGCCTGCAGAAAACTACATAAAGCGTGTTTTCCCGCTGCTTTAAATTTTTTCGTCGGCAAATCCGCATTTGCGGTGCCAAGAACTTCTTTGACGTCAACTTTTTCAATTTTGATATTTTATGTCAATGATTAATTTAAATGAAAAATAAATACAGGGTGATTCGTATTTCGATGCGGTCCTTGAAATGAAAAAAAATGGGTTCCAAACTATAATATTGAACTTATTATATTACGAAAAATAAGAAATATTACATGAATAACAACTCAGAAATCCACCACACAGAAAAAAATGGCCTATTTCAAATTACTCAAAGGAAAAAGTTCTAAAAATAATTGTCCCAGATTTTATGAAGATTCCTTTTTATAAAGTGGCCCACCCGAAGTTAATCTCATAATCCGTCCTAATTAAGTTGACCACTAAGAAGCAGACCTCATCTAATTTTAGTAGGTTATTAAAGTTGGTCGCTTCGTTATTTCATAATTTTTGTAGCAAGTAAAAGTGAGCTTCTGAAAAGTTAAGCATAATTTTTACTAGTGGCATAATAAATAATATTCTATCCTTACAACGTGGTAAAATCACCAAACGAGTCCTCCCACCCCGGGCAGGACAGGAGGGACTGTCAGACTTGTACTGACTAAAATCCACGGTGTCCTTCAATAGCCCTTTATGTTCCGGGGTCACGGTGATGGAATAAGTCCCGCGACCAAATAATCTATCCTAGACAATTAGTTAGTTTTATTATGCTTGTTGTCTAGATATAGTCCAAATCAAAATGATGGTTATACAGAGTGGAATTTTGTAATGCCACCTGGAGGGAAAGTACTCTTAAATACAGTTCAGATAGAAAATTTTACTCAAAGGAAACATTCCTTTATTTTTGAATAGAAAGCAAACTGCCTTCAAAGATTTTCGAAAATGCTCTTCTCCCACACCCGGGAATCGAACCGGCTAAAATCTGAAAAAAAATTACCCTGTTTTTTTATTGCATCGATCGTTAGGGTCAATTATAAGGATGAAATCTCTCTAACAAACATGATCATTTTAATGCCATTTCGAGGCACGCTACAAACCAGTCAATCGTCCAGCCACAGAGCTAACCGTACCGTGGTTGTAGGAAAATTACCAATGAATCTCGTCAGATTTTTAGCCAAAAGCAAGTCTGTAAAGAAAATCCGAGGAGAAAATAATAATCATGTTGCAGATATTTGGAACACCAAAATGAAAAAGTTTTCAGGAGAACTTTTATCTAACACAAATTGCTGTATTCATTAATATCGATAGCGCCCAAGAAATGAAAACTTCTTACAACCACGCTCCATCGTTTCGCGCTGAGACGAATAAAAAAATATACAACCGAGAAAAGTTTCAATATCTTTGTGTAGCTCAGGGTATGAATGAGACGAGGTATTTTAATATCGTGGAAAAATCATCATTGTCCTGAGCTGTGCGCCCGCAAACGGCAAAGCGGCGTCGAGGGACACCACAACCGAGGTGGGGGGACGAACTGGCTGCCTTTCTTGAGAATTGGAAGGAAATGACGCAGAACCAAGACCGTTAGGAGGAATGGAGGGAGGCCTTTGCCCAGCAGTGGGACAGTACGGGCTAGTTATAATAATAATAAAATCATCAATTGAGTCCTCCCGCCCAATGAGGGACGGGAAGAACTGTCAGACTCGTATTGACTAAAATCCACGATGTACCTTCAATAACCCTTTACGTTCCAAAGTTACGGTCACCTCATTAGAGAGTCCCACGATCTCAGCAGGCTTTGGCCCCTATATGTTTGAATTAGAAACAAAGACTGAAGTACAACCTTTTTCTACCGTGCCATGCTAAAACGTCTTCGTGGATTAGCACATCTACAGGTTTTCTTATTCATACTCAAAGGTATACAGTCTTCATTTTATTGTTTGGTGAGCCCGCTGTTCCTTTATACTGTGTTATTTCTTGTGCAGCACGAATCCTTAGGTATGGTGTATCGAAGCGATCTTTTCTACATTACACCGCGCCGCTGTGGAAAACTTTTGAAATATATCTGAGTAAAGTAAAAACTTATATTTTTGTTTAAATAAATGGTCTTTCAAACTGAAATTGAAAGTAGAACTTTTAAATTGAAAGAGTATGAGTTTGGATTGATAGAATTGCGTTCCTAAGGCGCTGGACACACAGAAAAGACGTAAGACGCAGACGGGCAGGAACATTTTGTCTGTAAGGGCCGAAACTGCGTTAGAGTGCTCCCACATCTATCGACCGGAATCGGATTTTTCCGTTGCCCTTTCTCTTTCTGTCGCTTAGTAGAACTGCCATTTGCTAGACCGAGACAGAAAGCATAATGCGATAGCAAGCGGCGGAATCCTCGAGGTGGCCGCGTGCTATCGCATTGTCTCGGTCTGCTGTTTTCAATGTTATCTCATCGACGGGCGACCCGCTGTGACATTTCTCTTGTGTGTTTTGTTACTTTTACCACACCACAAAGTCAATTACTTACTAATAAAAACCAGTAAAAGTGAATTTCCATAGTACCTAATCACATTTACAACAAATCCATTAAAAATAATCTATTAACTACATACATATCCGTAGCCACCTACTTACATATTTTTCCATTACATACAAAAGGGTAGATTTACAATTAAAACGACCCTTTTAAAATGCTACTCAGAGTCAAAAATGTGACGTTTCAAAGGGTACCTCATACATAATTCATTATTTTACTTGCGTAGCGCTTATATTGTGTTACGAGAAATATTAATAAACCTACGTTGTAAAAGTATAATAAAAGAGAGAATTTATAAACCTAGCTTAGCGCCCGTGGCGTTGCCTGTGTGTAGTTCGTATTATTTGCTGGACTGTCTAAGCAGGATACCGTGACCTTGGAACTCAAAAGGCAGTCATCAACAGCTGGAAGACCACTGCAGCACGCCTACCGCCACGGTGAACGACCGTCACTTGCGTCCATCGGTTGCTCGTGATTCTCCCGATAAAATAAATTAAAAACTCAACATACCTTTATAAGAGGTATTGTGGTATTACGCTTTTCTAAATTCAGGATCCGATATTCAGGACACGAAGTAGGATAAGAAATTAAGTCGCCGAAGCTCGCAATTACACGTACTAAATATTGACCTAACTAGGATGTTACTCATCTTAAATTCGATTACACTTTCCTGAATTTATTCAGGACGTCCTAAATATAGGCTCCTAAGGCTGTTGGAAACAGATGGCGCTAGACGACTAGCATAGCTCTGTCTCTTTCCCACAGCCTAAACTGGATCGCGTTAAGAGCTCGTGGTAAGGCCTAAGGTCTTAAGGGGCAATTACATTATTCTGAATTCAGGATCCGATATTCAGGACATCCTGAATTTAGGAAAGTGTTAAATCCTTAAGTCACGAGGAGGCAGTGTGGCTGTAGAGCTAAAGGAGCAATTACATTGTCCTGAATTCAGGATAAAAAAATACCCCATCATTCTAGCATCATTAATATAGTTTCTGCGGCTGCGCAGACACAACAGAAGACACTGCAGGCCGCCTCGTCGACATCGTAGAGTCCAGCGCTGAGATTTGTTTTAGAGAATAGCATGACCTTAAAATGACTGATGAATGAGCCGAAACATATTTTTTCTGGGTCTCTTCAGAGATTCATTATTATTAAAACGACCAATTTAGTAGACTAGTATCGAACGTTTTATTCCGTGGTTGTCATTTGACTTATTGATTTGATTTCGAACAGTATTTTATAGCAATTTATAGATAGCATCATAGGACGCTTTAGATGCCCCACGACGCAGAATAATTTTCTAGGCGAGATTAAAAGGTTTTTAAACAAGAAAAAGAAACTGGCTATAACGTATCATGCAGGCCTACCCCATTATTTTATCGTTGTTAAGGCCGAGACTCCACCAAAGCTGTATCCAGCTGTGCGGGGTTGAGACGCGTTTGAACAACCAATAGAATTGCGTTATTGACACAGCTCCACTCCGCAACGCAATTCTATTGGTTGTTCAAAACACGTCTCGACTTACACATCTTTGGTGAAGTCTCGGCCTAAGTCAGCAAATGGGTTCTCCCCACCCTCACCCAGGGTGGGACGGGAGGGAGTATCAGACTTGTACTGACTTAAATTCACGTTGATCCTTCAATAGCCATTTACGTACCAGAGCCACGGTTACCTGGTGAGACAGTCCCGGACACCGGCAGGCTTTGGTCATCTTAGGGGGACCCACCAGATTGTTGACAGCTATTTGAGGCGCGCGTGGAACACAACGGCGAAAAATTATTTTTATTTCCATTGTCATGAGTTTTATGTCAGGGTTTTTCTTTTTAGCGTGGTAAAATCATCAAATGAGTTCTCCTACCCCGGGCAGGGCGGGAGGGACTGTCAGACTTCTACTGACTAAAATCCAGAGTGTCCTTCAGTAGCCTGTTATGTTCCGGGGTCACGGTAAGGAAATAATCCCGCGACCCCGGCAGGCTTTGGCCCTCTGAGAAGGGGCCCCGTCATTAGGCTGACGCTCTTTGAGGCGCGCTTGGGACACAGCGCGCCGTCGACAAGGGCATGGTCCCTGGTCGGGCAGCGAGTTGCCCTTTACTCGCTGCCCGCATGCCCTTTATGTCAGGGATAAAATAATTGTGACAGGACTGGTCACAATCAGCGCTAATAAATTTTATCCCACACTTCGTGGACGAGTTATTTTGGTCAGAGCCTACAGCAAAGACGTAGATAGGCTTTCGCTATCCACCTGTACATAAACAGATTACAAACAATTTAGTAGCTCAATCCCCACAACCAGGGCCGGAGTTGCCACATTGGGCACGGTTTTTTTGGGGCGGATAATAATTAAATGTTTCTTTCCGCACTGAGTCGAGCAAAAGGGACACTCTGGGAATTTGGGACTATGTGGCTCAATTAACGTATTGCAAAAGCAATACAAGTAAATTCGATTCTCTAGTCTTGCTTTTTTTTTATTTAATAGAGATGTTTTACTTTAAATTAAAAAATCTTTTTTTTTCTTACACAGCTTTCAATTATACAATTCTCTATAATCAGCGGCTTTACCTTAATTTGAGAGCAGTGGTGGCCCAGTGGTATCGGCCCCGACTTACGAGTTGTAGGTCGTGGGTTCGAATCCAGGCAGACGCATTACTTTGAGTAATTTATTTCACCACCACTGCTCTTAAAACGGTGAAGGAAAACATCGTGAGGAAACCGGCACGTACTAGAACCAAAAATTCGAAGACATGTGACATCCACCAATCCGCCTTGGGCCCGCGTGGTGGATTATGGCCCACTCCCTCTCACAGAGAGTAGGCGGCCTGTGTCCCAGCAGTGGGAACATTAGTAGGCTGATGATGAACCTTAATTTTAAATTACTCCTGTACGTAGCCAGGTCATGGGTCTACTACGGTTGGTGCAGAAAATAAAACGAATCATAATTATATGAATGTGTAGTAAAAAACATAACCCTCCTGGCGCAGTCGGGTAAAAAACGCATGTAGCAAACATTTTTGACCCCCCTGGGATGTAAGACTTTTGTTTTGGTAGCCTCCATATTATAAGGCTTTAAGGCCTTACAACCTCTACCCCTGTGGGGTATTGGCCCAGAGCGCCCAATAGATAAGACGGCCCTGCCCAAAACCTCAATGCCAACACCTCAGTATCTCGTTAACAGGCTTCAAAACTATTCGTCCCAAGATAATCACACACAACATTTGACAGATGACGACTTGCAAACAAGTTTGATTGCCAATCATACTTGCACAATACATACGTTAGAACTTGTGGTCGACTTATTCCAAAGTCGAGAAGTTTGTGAAATCAATTCGAGACGAGATTCCGTTGACAACCGTCATTTAAACATTGAAGGTCGGAGGGCACTGGAGGCTGTTACGTCAGCGGTAAAATTTTGATCTTGAGCTAACTTAGGCTGAAGTTTTTAAGAGTTCGTACGAGCAAATGAAAAAAGGGAACCCTTTTAATAAACACTCATGTTTGTTACCACCATTTTACTGGATATCTGCGTATAACTGTGGTATAATAAGTATCCAGCAGATACCTACTCCGACTTTTCATCAAAATCGATAATATAAAATATATCTGTAATCCAAAACCGGACTTCCCTGTTATCTTTAAAACTAATGGCGGTATATATTTAAAAATACACGTAGTTTAGTAAGTATACCCTAATGGCGGTATATATTTAAAAATACACGTAGTTTAGTAAGTATACTTAAAGACCATTGTTATTCTCTCAAGATCGTGCCTATTTAAATATCAGGAGTATTTGTTCCGGGCAGGAATCAAGCAACTGTCCAATCGTTTAAAAAAGTATGTTAACCCAGACTACGGTCGACCTTTGTGCCGAGTTTTATCTGTTGTGACGTGATTGATTAACAAAGATATTACATCCATCCATCCAAACGTTTGCATTTATAAGGTTGGTAAAGGTATTTGTAAAGATATATTCAAGACAAGGCAAAGATTTTTTTAGACATGATTTAATATTTATGTCTTTATAGTAATGAATTAGAATTATTCTATTTTAAACGTTTCATAAAACTTATAATAGAATAAAACTCACAAGTAAAGTTGTAATAAAACGTAGACCAGAAGCTTCGGTAGTTCACGTGGTAACATTTTCCATAAATTGTTCAGAAAAATTTTAATGTGAATGTTTTTTTCGAAAAATAAAAAAGTCGCTGCTATCGTCGACCCGGGTTTCCAGGGCAGAAACAAGGTTTTGGACACGATTTCGGACCTTGAGGTGGTGGACAAGCCTTCGGCGGTGGTTGATGCGGAGGCCCTGGTCCCGGCGCATCATGGACAGCCTGTTTCATCTGTATCATCAACTGCTGTATCTGATTGGTGAGTTGCCCAACAGTGTTACACATTTGCTCGACAACATCCATAGGAGGCATTTGCACTCTGCCACCTCCGCCACCGCCTCCGGTCCTCGATTGGTAGATTCCGTAATCCCCAGCCATATCGTTATTTGATGAGCATCCAGAAGGACATTTTGGCAATATCGAGCTGGCGTCGCATGGATCAGGCTTGCAAGGCTTAGGCGGACCCACAACAGGAGCGGGGTCATCCGCTAGCCTTGGAGTACTGTATTGCTTGCAGTCCTTTTTCGCACATTTGCCAAGGGCGCACGGAGGTGGCCCGCAACCCGACTTTATGTTAAGTGTTGGGTCGTTTATCGGACACTTGTGATTCTCACATTTCGGAGGCACATTTGCAGGACACATGGAGTTGTTGCAACTGTAAGGTGTATCAGTCCGAAATTCTTTCGGCTGAGTTGTTTTGCAATCTGGGCAGGGGCATGTTACCTTAATGATACCGGCCTTTATATCTTTGATTTTACCAGGAGTGTAGTTCAGGCAGCTGTAGTGCACCCAACATCGGCAGGCACCCTGGCATTGTAAGCCTGTCTTCTGCGTCACGACTCCTAAGCAAATCTTACATGGATTTTTCACTTTGTTGCACTTCTTTGACATTGTGACTAGAAACTTATTAAACCTTTCTTGAAAACAGTTACCATGGTTGATGTTTTAGGCTACTGTTTGGAATAAATAATTTTATTTTTTTGACGGCATGGCGAATTCAGGCGAATTTGTACTACGCTGTAATTTGACATTGACATTAAACATTAAATATTTTTCTTTCTTAAGCCGTCTGTCACAGTTAGATCTGTCAACTGTACATAATGTTGATCTCATTAGAATAAATAGTCTTTAACTCTACGATTTCAAAATCGGCAAAAGTCCCCGAAGTTGGCTGGAGCTCTTGACTCATAGTCTGAGATCTACAATCCAACTCGCCGGTAGGTGGGGAAAACAGAATACCAAGAAACTAGACATCTGGCGGACTTCAGATCATGAGGCTTTACCGTTTCAAATTGGAATCTTTCAGAATCCTTTCCAGGCGCAGTTGGTCTGGCTGGTTGTCAAGATTGCTAAGTTACACGTTTTTGTCAGAAACCGGAAACTTCTGAAAGAGACTGCAAACAGCAATTTATTGATGTAGTGTATGTTTGGTAATCCTAGGTGTATTACAATAATGGCATTTTTTTAGACTGCGTCTGTATTTTAACTTTTAAAGGACCTTGCGTCATTTTGGGCCATCGCTCAACAGCGATGAAACCTATGCCAAATGAAAGCTTTGAGGATGTTAAGCATTTATTATTATGGCAGCTAAGTTGAATTCGAGCGCCAACAAGGTGATTTCAAGCATCGAAAAATTTTTCCATTACCTAACCTAACCTGTGGCAATATTCTCCAAGGGAATTGAAACAGGTGTCATTCGAAGCGTGAGGTAGACACGATATACTTTTACTATGGCGACATTCTTCAAATATGTAAGGTTCACCTGGAATATCTGAAAATGTCATCCTAACCTAACCTGTGGCAATATTCTCCAAAGGATTTGAAACAGGTGTCATTCGAAGCGTGTGGTAGAGACGATATACTTTTACTATGGCGACATTTTTCAGATGTGTAAGGTTAACCTGGAATTCTGAAAATGTCGACCGAACCTAACCTGTGGCAATATTCTCCAAGGGATTTGAAACATGTGTCATTCGAAGCGCGTGGTAGACACGATATATTTTTACTATGGCGACATTCTTCAGATGTGTAAGGTTTACCTGGAATATCCGAAAATGTCAACATAACCTAACCTGTGGCAATATTCTCCAAGGGATTTGAAACAGGTGTCGTACATAAAAGTTATGCGTATTATTGCAATGGTCAATCAACAAGTTCTAATAGTAGCTACCCAGATGTCCTTGGCAAACTCTTGCACTTATACATCATGATGCTCTTCTCAATCTGACATCTCACCTCAGAATACTTTGGTTTTGATTTTTAATTCACTTCGCGACTTTCACTTCCATATTATTGGATTTTAAACCAGTGTATATAGTATAATTTAAAATATTTTGTTTTATTGTATATACCTATTCCTGATCTTCCGGGTTAAGCCGCGCTTGACGAGGTTGGTCTGTGGATGGGTGACCATCTATCATAGCGAGTTTCCTCCGTGCCTCGGAAAGCACGTAAAGCCGTTGGTCCCGGCTGTCATTTGTAGATCTTTGACAGTCGTTACTGTTAGTCAGAAGCTCTAAAGTCTGACAACCAGTCTTACCAAGGGGTATTGTATTACCCAGTTACTGGGTTGTGGAGGTCCGACAGGCAGTCGCTCCATGTAAAATACTGATATCCAGCTAAATCTGGTTTGACTGGAAGCCGACCCCAATATAGTTGGGAAAAGGCTAGGCAGATGATGACGTATATACCTATTACGAAACTTAATGTCCCAGAATAAAACTACGGAAAGTAAGGAAGCTAACTAACAGCTAGGGGTAGATCCAGACGACGCCTTGTTTCAGCCGCCGTAAACAGTCCAGAGTCTGTAGCTAAACGGCAAGCGACAATCATTAACGTTCAGCAGTTGCTATCCCATCGCATATAGTTGAAAATCTAGTAAATACTAGTAGAAACACGAAAACGATTATTGCTATATCTATGATAGATTTTCAACTTTATGCAATGGGGTATAAAGTAATAGATTATTCCCATCGAAATAGACTCAAGACGGCGGCGCGTCTTGTATCAACTGTTTCAAGTACGTTTCTGTCCAACAAAATGGGGGAGTTCAAAGCCCAGGTCGAGACCCGCAGTTGAACGGGTTAACGGTTGTCCTCTAACGCAGGTGAAGAATGTCGCCATAGTAAAAGTAAATCATGTCTACCACACGCTTCGAATGACTCCTGTTTCAAATCCCTTGGAGAATATTGCCACAGGTTAGGTTAGGTTGACATTTTCAGATATTCCAGGTAAACCTTAGACATTTGAAGAATGTCGTTTTAGTGAAAGTATATCGTGTCTACCACACGCTTCGAATGACACCTGTTTTAAATCCTTTGGAGAATATTGCCACAGGTTAGGTAAGGTTGACATTTTCAGATATTTCAGGTAAACCTTAGACATTTGAAGAATGTCGCCATAGTAAAAATATATCGTGTCTACCACACGCTTCGAATGACACCTGTTTTAAATCCTTTGGAGAATATTGCCACAGGTTAGGTTAGGTTGACATTTTCAGACATTCCAGGTAAACCTTAGACATTTGAAGAATGTCGCCTTAGTAAAAGTATATCGTGTCTACCTCACGCTTCGAATGACACCTGTTTCAAATCCCTTGGAGAATATTGCCACAGGTTAGGTTAGGTAATGGAAAAATTTTTCAATGCTTGAAATCACCTTGTTGGCGCTCGAATTCGACTTAGCTACCATAATAAGAAATGCATAACATCCTCAAAGCTTTCATTTGGGATAGGTTTCATCGCTGTTGAGCGATGGTGCAGCCTCCATACATTTTTGCCCGTGGTCCTTTAATTTTGGAGTACTTGTAAGTCATTTGACACGTTTAATAAACAGACAAAAAATCTTGAAAAACTATTTATTTAGTTCTGTCAGACATGATTTTTGTACTAGTTTCTAAAATATTACATCATTTTGTTAATCTTGCACATTAGGTCCTTTAACTGGTTGGACAACTGTCCAACCGTGCCGCACATTTCTTGTAGAGCTTGAACCATTGCATCCTGGTCCTGTTCCTTTGAATACTCCTCTTCTATTTTTGCGCCTGAAATGAAGAAAATTGTTAAATACAAGATAGTCTCGAACATCGTCGCCCTGTTGCCAGCCTGCCAATTTTTATTGGAACTGCGCAACTCGATTCCGCTTGTGCCTTTCCATTATCGGACTATAAGACGTTCGAAAATGCGCCATCTTGGATCGTTACATAACGGGTCGCGGGTCATCGGGTAACCCTGTGACCCTGGAACGTAAAGGGCTATTGAAGGATCTCTGTGTGTGATGTTAGTAAGTAGAGTCTGGCAGTGCCCCCCGCGGCGGGGGCCCCTCCACCCTGGATGGGAGGACTCATTTGATGTTTTGCACAAAAAAAAAACGTTACATGGTGGATGGTGGACATCCCTCTGGTACAAATAAAGCGATTTTGCCAAAACTTTATTGTGCATACAGCTATGGAGTGTAATTTTCTACTATGGTCTGGATTTTCTGGCAGCTAAACCTTGGGGCCAAGAGTAAATAGTTTATTTTTAGGCAAGTGTGCCTTACCGTCGACCAACTACTTCGTTTACCAATAGGCGAAATAGTGGTAAAAAACATAAATTGCTTGTTTATTTTATTGTAGGTACTAGTTTTGGCCCATATAAAGGGCTTGGCATAGAGGTCGGTTATTATTCCAAAGAATGGACATTCTGTTTTTTTTTGGGATAAAAATAAGGGAACACTACCCTAACCCGGGATTTCTAAGACTCCGCTGTCCATCTCTTTCTGTCTGTTTGTTTGACCTTTTCTCACCAGACTATATCTCATGAACCTATTTTTTTTTCACATCACTACTTTTTGCTCCCATACTTTTATGTTATGTTTTTCCATCTAAATCCACTGTCTAGGTATAATATTATTGTCGTTCAGTTCTAGTCTTCCCTACCTCTTATAACTAGGCAGATCAAATCAAAAAGGGCTAAAAACTTACATGGTGGGGGTTCGTCATATGAAGTGTCAGAATTGGAACAGGCAACTTCATTTGTCTTTTGATTCCTAGGTTTCATGGTGGGTCTTTCGTCAGAATTTGCATAGGATTTAGGAATTGGTGAACATCGAGGAGGAGGGGACGATGATCGAGGAGTGCATTTCTTTCGAGGGGGAGGTAACCTTGGAGGAGTTGGACACTCCACTGCATCGTCAGCACAAGTCTTTTTCGAGCACTGCTTTTCCTTATTCTTATTTGAAGGACATTCAGCAGAATCACATTTAGGTGGTCCTGTTATGTTGCCTGGACATTTACGGTTTGAGCATGTAAATGGAGGATTTGTTAAAAATTCCTTTTCCTGGCTTGTTTCACAGTCAGGACATGGGCACATCACTTTTATTATACCAGCTTTGATGTCAGAAATCTTGCCTGGAGTGTACTGGAGGCATTTGTAATGCGCCCATTTCTTGCAAGCACCTTGGCACTGCAATCCGTTTCTGTTGGTCACTTGTCCAAGACAGTATTTACAAGGATTCTTAACGTTATTGCATTTGGATTTAGATTTCCCACTCATTTTATCTGACTATGGTATCCAGGTGGCTATTGATGTTAGTTACGGTTTTGCGGTAGGATCTAACATGGTTGATTTGGTGATAGATGTTCGGCTTTTCAGTTTTTGTCCATTTTATATGATTATTTTCTATTGCAAATTGATTATAGTTTTAGTTCGGTAGGAATTACATTGACAGCCATCAAATCTACCCATCAGAATATTATAAATACTCTTTGACGTTCTTTTATAAGCCCCCATACGCACGAGCACTTACATTAAGGGCGTTATAATAAAAGGCTGCCTTGGAACGAAAAAGTAAATTGAATAAATTAAAAACGCTCCGCTTTAAAAGTGCTGAAGTGTGAACAGGCACATGGGAATACAATACCTATTTGTTCTATTTCGGCACTTTTTTAACGCCGGCACAAAAAAGCGCTCGTGCTTATTTCGTCTATGGGGTCCAACGACCAATGGGGTCCCAATGATCTATTCTATCTAAAACATTTTACAAAAACTACTCAAAAATGGGACAACATTGGCGTTTAATAGTGAAAATCGCAGAAACAAGCCTCGTGCTTTTATTTAGAAAATAGGCTCAACAGTCTAATTAGTGCGCGAAACTGTAAAAATTGTCAGCAGTAGAACCAGTAAAATACATAATAAATAGGTATGTGAACATTCCATTAAAAACGTTAATAAAAAACATAGGTTGCTCCACGGGTTGCTCATAGCATTAAATTGCTCGTAGCATTTACGGGGTCAATCTTGACCTTTAACGTTTCTCGAGGATAATAACGAACGAGTCAAAAATCTGGAAATTGTTTTTTGAGCAGAAACCAGATTGATCGTCTAAGGTTCCCTTATAGAACTGTGTTGTCTATGATCTACGAGCTGTCAAAGTCAACATGACATTGACAGTCTGCACGTTAAGAGGTTAGAATTCTGTGTTCGGTGATAGGTTATTTTGTTTGTAAAAAATCTAATTTAAATCACCAAAAATGCCGTTCATGAAAGGAAGAGCACCTATCCGACGTACACTGAACTACCTGAATGCCGGCAGACTAGTATTGAAAGACAAAATCAAGATATTTTCGGTGGCGTACAATATTAATGGAAAAAATAATCTTGGTGCCAAAGAGTTCGTTTTCTGGTATTTGCCACAAATCCAGTACAAAAATCCTGATGTTCAGGTAGCAACGTTGAAGAACCTCACTCCTTCTCCTTTCATTAAGTGTTATTTCGAAGACGGCAGAAAGATTTTAGTAGATGTTGACAATAAGTCGAAAGAAGAAATATTGGAGCATTTAATTAATACTGTTGGTGAGTTTCGCTTTATTTATGTACTACATAAGCCTATATGCTGTCACAAGTAATACCAGGCTGGTGGTACTGACAAAAGTTTGGTTAAAAGTTCATCTTAGTAATCTTCCCAGCCATTTTCTGTACCAAAATTCTTGTACAATACTTGTAGTCTGAATTACTGATATTTTACCTATATTTCTTTACATTATTCATAACGTCACCCTATAATGGGTCTGGGTGTTTGTGTATGTGAGTAAAAAAAAACTAAAACTGGAACAAAATACTGCTGGCATGCAATTTTAAAATAAGAGGTTATTAATTTGGACCTCAAGAATGACAGTGTCAGTACTGTTTTCTACTTGGTTTTTTACTGCGTCTACAAAAATAATATAATAAATTATGTCCAACATAACTCTTCTCTTTCTAATTACAGGAAAATCAAAGGAAATATTAGAACAAGAATCAATAGCTGCGGAAAAGAAAGATAACCCGGCTAACTTCGGTATTGGTTGTGAGCGACCATGCATCTGTGAAGTGTACGGACAAATCCCATGTCCTGGTGTTGTGCCATTACCTAAGTTTATGAGAGGAAAGTTTAAGAATGCCACTGATTAGGATATTTTAAGAGTAGATGTTGAAAATGTTAATTTTTTTTACTCATTAAAAAGTTCCCACTTCTGGGACACAGGCATCCTCTCTGTGAGAAGAAACAGGCCAAATGTCAAATCATTGCATTGTTTTACGTTACAATACACAAAAGTGTCAAATCATATTTTTACATTTTTGTCCGAGTCACAGATTTTTTTGGTGATATCCTTCAGTATTGAGAGAACAGTCAGTAACATGAAATAAAATTACTCTTAAGCTACTAGGTGGGATTGGACATTCTATGTTAAACTCCACACTGTTGCTGCGTGACAATGATTTTATGACAAAAAAAAAAACAGAAAATTAACATTTCCAACAATGTAAAGTTAGGTTAAAGAATGTAGATAGTTATTTAGTAATAATTTTATTGTAATAAAACAATTTGAAATTAACTCAATTCATTTAATTAAATGGACTTCATTTTTGTTCAAAAACTTGACAATGAAAATCGTTAAAAAATTACATTGCTTTAACCCATTAGGGACTGAGTTTTCGAAACTCATTTTTTTTTGTTTTAACGTTACATTTTAGTTAAATGTTGACCAGATAATACTATTTTAACTAAAAAAAAAAACGTAATCTCCCAATATTGAGTTTTAGACTGTTGCCATATGGCAACGCTAGGTCAAACTAGGTACAATATTTTACCGATTCAAAAAATATAAGCTTTTGAATATTCATTTTATTTATTTAGTACAATAATATATTTATGAAAATACACCAGGTAATTACTAGGTACTTAGAATTATAATTTTCAAAACATTTAATACCTACCTAAACCAACGTCACTTTTTGAATATATAGGTAACTCGTCATACATTTTTACAGTCAGCTCCAACACATTTGCGTTATTTTTCTACTGATTTTGGAAAATGATTTGCTCCGTCATATCTAACTCCTTCCAAAACCCTACATCCACATCTCGAGGTTTATGCTCGACCTCCAGATTTAGACCAGCTGCTCAATATCCTTTCCTGATTTGCACATCAGGATCCAGACATTGTTTATAATAATACCTACTAGCCACATAAAGGAAGGTCTTTGACTGCTGGCCTTTTAGAGAGACTGAGAGTCACTCAACGAGCAATGGAAAGAGCTATGCTCGGAGTTTCTTTGCGGGATAAAATTAGGAACACGGATATTCGGCGAAGAACCAAAGTCACCGACATAGCTCATACAATTTGCAAGTTGAAGTGGCAATGGGCAGGTCACATCGCTCGTAGAACTGACCACCGATGGGGAAGAAAAGTGCTCAAGTGGCGACCACGGACCGGAAGGCGCAGCGTAGGCAGGCCTCCTACTAGGTGGACCGACGACATCGTGAGGGTCGCGGTCAACGGATGGATGCAAGTGGCGAATTGTCGTCCGGCGGCGGCGCACAGTGGTCCGAAAATCGAGCTCCATACTCATAGAAACTGAAAGTGAGGAATTAAAAAAATAAAAATTGTAATGGCTCTGGTATACCTCCCTTGACAACATATTAAAGTATGGATGGTATAAGTTACACTAGGCGTGAGAAAAAAAATATTTTTGTTTTTTTTGTATGGGAGAAAACACTAAAAGTACGTTTTCTCGAAACTTAATAGAACTGTTAGGCTGGTGCTCACACGAGCTATAGTCCCATACACGGCGATCAAGATGACATACAATTCATGTACCGCTAGGCGCCGCTCCGCACGTAATAAATTTTTGAAATTCTGAATTTTCGACATGTGATTTTTCAAGTCTTTGGCTTGGTTAAATGACGTTGCCAGTCGATTTATTTTTATTATTATACGATTAACCCTGCGAATGACTTTTACGACGACAATAATTAAAAAAAATGATTGTACAAGTTTTTTTGCGCATTCTAAGAACTAACTCATAACTAATTATTTCATCTAAGAACTTCTCCAACTTTTTAATTCCCGAAGGAGTATCTTTACTTATATCACATGTCTGCTCTGCTTTACAACATGGCTTCCCATAATAATCCAATAGAAGGCTGCAGTGCTTCAATCTCAACCTCAATCAAAGCCTGTTCTTCCACAGTGTTTCTTGTTTTCGTTTGAAAACTTAAAATAAGTAGGTCTGTAAAACATGGTGGAACATATTTAAAAAAGTATGAGACACGGCTTCAAGAGAACATCAAATGGCCTGAGATCGTGAGGGTAAAAATGACTACTTCCGTAGTGTCGCAAAGTAAAGCAGCAACCATGTTCCAGTTCTGACTTTGGTGTAAATGAGGGTGCATCAACATCCTACACACCGGAGACATGCAATGTTGGAACATCAACACCAGTTGTGACGCCGAGAAAACCATTCGTGGAACTAAGCCCGCTATAGCAAAGAAGGAGAGTGGAAGAGCTCCAAACGCATAGCACTGAAAGCCTTGCTCATGCAACTGGTTTGAAAGCACAAATCAAGAATGTGCCTAGCAGATATCATTTAACTGGTAACGGAGAATCCCGAAGACTTGATTGACACAGCTTTAGGTATTTTGACCTCATTGAGGAAAGTCCCTCTAGCCACTTCTAAAGAGAAGTGGCAGTATATTATAACATTAAGATCTTGTGCAAAAGAAGAAGGAATACCATTGTATCCTTCTTGTACTGCCATCCCTGAAGCGAAGAACTGCTAACCCCCAAAAGATACCATAGACATCACGGAAAGAGAGGTTAAAGTAAACCTCCAAGCAGTTTTGGACATAACTGTGGCTAGGCTTGGAAAGTTGTCACGTGTGCAATCTTCGCCGAATCTCAAAGAGTTGATATATGCAAATGGGGCTTTGATGGTGCTTCAGGGCAAAGCTTGTATAAGCAAACTATGGCGGACGAAGACGATTGCAGTATTTTTATGTGTTCTTTTGTGTCTCTGCGTTTAGTTTGTAGCGATGAAAAAGTATGGGAGAACCCAAATCCCACCCAGACCTATTCATTTAAGGTTTACAAACGAAAACAAGTTAAACATCGTAAAGGGCTGGCCCTGTTTGAGACTGAGATTGAAGCATTGCAGCCTTCTATTATGGGAAGCCATGTTGTAACGCACTCAATGCTAATGATAGCTTCAATGAGGTCAAAATACCTTAAGCTGTGTCAATCAAGTTTTCGGGATTCTCCGTTACCAGTTAAATGATATCTGCTAGGCACATTCTTGTTTTGTGCTATCAAACCAGTTGCATGAGCAAGGCTTTCAGTGCTATGCGTTTGGAGCTCTTCCACTCTCCTTCTTTGCTATAGCGGGTTTAGCTCCACGAATGGTTTTCTCGGCGTCACAACTGGTGTTGATGTTCTAACATTGCATGTCTCCGGTGTGTAGGATGTTGATGCACCCTCATTTACTCCAAAGTCAGAACTGGAACATGGTTGCTGCTTTACTTTGCGACACTACAGAAGTAGTCTATTTTACCCTCACGATCTCAGGCCATTTGATGTTCTCTTGAAGCCGTGTCTCATACTTTTTTAAATATGTTCCACCATGTTTTACAGACCTACTTATTTTAAGTTTTCAAACGAAAACAAGAAACACTGTGGAAGAACAGGCTTTGATTGAGGCTGAGATTGAAGCACTGCAGCCTTCTATTGGATTATTATGGAAAGCCATGTTGTAAAGCAGAGCAGACATGTGATATAAGCAAAGATACTCCTTCGGGAACGAAAAAGTTGGAAAAGTTCTTAGATGAAATAATTAGTTATGAGTTAGTTCTTAGAATGCGCAAAAAAACTTGTACAATCATTTTTTTTAATTATTGTCGTCGTAAAAGTCATTCGCAGGGTTAATCGTATAATAATAAAAATAAATCGACTGGCAACGTCATTTAACCAAGCCAAAGACTTGAAAAATCACATGTCGAAAATTCAGAATTTCAAAAATTTATTACGTGCGGAGCGGCGCCTAGCGGTACATGAATTGTATGTCATCTTGATCGCCGTGTATGGGACTATAGCTCGTGTGAGCACCAGCCTAACAGTTCTATTAAGTTTCGAGAAAACGTACTTTTAGTGTTTTCTCCCATACAAAAAAAACAAAAATATTTTTTTTCTCACGCCTAGTGTAACTTATACCATCCATACTTTAATGTGTTGTCAAGGAAGGTATACCAGAGCCATTACAATTTTTATTTTTTTAATTCCTCACTTTCAGTTTCTATGAGTATGGAGCTCGATTTTCGGACCACTGTGCGGCGTGGCGGTCTAAGGGGGAGGCCTATGTTCAGCAGTGGACGTCTTCGGATGATGATGACATAAAAGTAGTCCAAAACCATTTTTTTGCCTTGAATTACAATCCTGTAATTATTTACATGAGGGTCCATGAGGTCTGTCCCTCCCATATTCGTATGACCCTCTTGCATTTTCTTCATTGATCCAACCTTTGTAATTGGGCATTCTTTTGGCAATCTGTTCTGGTGAAGCGTGCCTGTTCCTCCAAAAACTATTTCTTTCAAGTGAATCAGAAGTCGAAGGCTTGGACTCACTTCATTCGGCTCAATATATGTATTTTGCAAATCATCATCAAGTTCTTGTTCCAATAAATCTACAATTTTATGTAAATTCAATCGAAAAAGATAAATTATCACTTTCATGAAAAATGTACCTTTATAGACCTAGCGTTGCCATATGGCAACATACAAAAAAACTTCCGTGACGTCAAATATGCATAAAAATTATAAAACATATAATGTTATTGTAAACTTGAGATGTATCTGAACATTTATTAGACAAAGAAAAAATGAAAATCGACGCGATATAGAAATAAATGAAACTTTTGTTTTTTTGTGCTCCATTTCTGCTAAATTTCTGACTACCAATAAATAAATCAACAACTACCCACAAACTAGAACAAGAAATGACCACAAATCGTTTCTTATCTGTGACTTGGATATCTAACTTTACATTGTCATCACAGAAGCATAGCTGAGGTTGTTAGTTTTTTATATATAATCTGTAAATGAAATGGATCACTCACGTTGCCATATGGCAACGCTAGTCTTTAATGGGTTAAAACTCACATTGATTCTGTATCACTCAAAATGATCTCTATTCAAACCACAATAAAGTTTTCTGCAGAATTGCTGTTTTTCCTGTTGCAGAAACAACGTAATCCTTATTTTGTTTGAGACATGGTTTATGTCTGGGAGAGAAAATTTAAATTGCTTATCAAAACTAAGTCGGAGTAATGACCAAATACAGAAACTCTGTTAAGTAAACATATAATTTTTTACATGATAGGCCATCAACGCAGCGGCAATGTAGTGCATATTTTGGAAGGCGGTGAAAGTCCTGGCATTACAATGATCGAAGAGATCGTTTTCCACTTCAGATCCTCGAGGACATGTGTGGAGGAATATCCAGGGACAACTGCATTTGCTGTTTAGTTCCTGAAAAATAAGATTTAGGTAATTGAGTTTGACTGGCCTGGTGGTCTAGTGGTTAGTGACCGTGACTGCTATACGGAGGTCGTGGGTAGGACAAATGTTTGTGTGATGAGCATGATCATTTGTTCTGTGTCTGGGTGTAATTTATCTATAATATGTATGTATTTAGAAATATAAACACATCTGCTTAGCTTGGGACTAGATGGCGTAGTGTGATAGTTGTGGAATATTATTATTATTAATTGTTTTTTGAAAACGCTTTATGGTTGTTTTTTTGTGGAAAGTGGTTGAAATTTCTCTGCTTGTTAAATGGAATACTGTTGTTTTCCTAAAATGTGGGTTTAGGTTCGTTGTTGTTTTCTATAAAAATCGGGCCCTAAATTTTTTTTTCTGAATATCGATCAATTTTTTTTATTTGTAGAAATTTCCCAAATTCTTGTCCTAAAATTTTAGTGTTTTAGTTTTTGCTGTGTTGTTTTAAAAAGATTATGGAATAGGATTTTTGAACTTTGTTTTTTTTTTATTTATTGTTATTTATGTATCGTCTTTATTCGTAGTCGTTATTTATAATTATGTCTGAGGATGGTTTAAAAATTTTACAGTGTTTTGTTCATAAAAATGGAAAAGATTGTTTTTCTGAAAAAAAAAATTTGGTCTAAACTTTTATTAGGTTTCTCTGAATTCAATTGCGTAGTTTAAAAAGCCTTATAATTTTGTTTGTCAATACTTATGTAATTTCCGAAAGAGAACACCAATTGGGATATTGACGAACGATTTTTTGTTGTATTCCTTATTTTCAGTACAGGGTTTGAAAGTTTTCTGAAAAAGATAAACTTCCCGGGTTCAAATCAAATCCCTACCCGATCGATTTGAGCCAGTGCGAAGTAGGGGCAGGCCGCTTCATCATCGACATCTCAGCCATAGGACGTCCACTGCTGAACATAGGCCTCCCCTTTTGATCTCCACATAAACCCGGTTGGAGGCGACCTGCATCCAGCGTCTTCCGGCGACCTTTATGAGGTCGTCTGTCCACCTTACTGGTGGACGTCTTACGCTGCGCTTGCTAGTCCGTGGTCTCAGGCCGCTTGTTATTAAAATTCCTTAGTTCTGCGAATTTGACAGTATGAGAATTATATTTTGGTTGAACTTCAAACAACAAAAAAGGCACAAAGCTGCTATTGGTAACTTTTTCATGGGTGAAATTAGGCGTGTTGACTCTATCAATAAACTGCAAGTTGCTACAGTTCGAGTAATGTTGTTTTATAGCCTACAGTAAATGATTACCAGGTCGATGAAACCCCGCTTTGCGGGGCTCCTTCTGGATGACTTTAATATGTCCCAATTGCTCTTAGATTCAACTTACCTTGAGACTTAGGACAAACTCAGAAAGTTTATCTTTCTTCTTGGTCGTTGGCCCTGCGATGATGACGGATGCTTTGCACAAAACCTCGTCGGAATCCTGGCACTGCTTCGATATAGTGGACGATGTTTGTATCAATTCCTTACTGGCTTTCATAAGGAGTGGAGAGACGGGACATTCCTGAGAAACATTGCATTATTAGTATTTTAAATCCAGAGACATGAGGGGTCCACTCAACACATTGATTCTTCCTTTTTTCCTATTGCCAATCGTCATTATTTAGATATTTATACCTAGAGGAGCTCGTGGCTAAATAATAACAGGCGCACAGGCCGATCTTCCGGGTTAAGGCGCGCTTGCCGAGGTTGATCTGTGGATGGGTGACCATGCTGCTCTCTCGGAAGGTGTTCTTCCGAGTAAGTTCGTTCCATCATAGTTCTCATCTTTGCTTCTAGGATAAAAAGAGGCCAAGAGCAGATCTAAAGAAATAAAAAATTAGAGTGAAATTACCTTGCAGCAGCATTTAAATCTTATATTGGCTCCAAGCATAGGCATCAGTAGTAGGTAGGAGTTCAGAACTGGATGTGGAGGCCCCACCCATGCAATGTTTAGATCTTGTATTTGACCAAATTGTTCCTGAAATCAAAATATGTACCTAGTTGCTTGGTCTCGAAGTCAAATGACTATAAATCGGTTTGATTTCCTTGGTGTTATCTGTAAGTACGGTGCAATAGTTTTGCTATATTTGATGGCTATAGGTTCGCCTGTATTACCTAAATTGAACGTTAACATAATTGGCGAAATGTGGTCGTACTTAAGTATTATGTACATTTCAGCCTAACTCTTTGAGGTTTACAGAGTTGTTCTTTTAATGTTAAATTGTGAATGAGCTTATGGGTTTGAGTTTATAATCTGTCCAATTTTATTAGCTCTAAAATTGTGAACTATCCTTGTTTCGTCAGTTTTTGGGTCAAACGTCAAAATTTCAAGTGATCACTTCAAAATTGGTCGATATCGATTTAGTGACATGACTACTGTTTTTGACTGGTCATCACTAAAATAATGACAACGATCTTTATTACTGATACAATAAGGTTGTTGTTAGATTGCTGCCATCAGAAGTGATTGACACATAGTCGATACTTTACCATTATAGTCATGATAGTTGCCAGAGCTTGAATACCAGCGTGTGTTCTGGATTGCATACATATGACTGGAACCGTGGATGTGTTCGCAAAACGCTGAAGGCACATGTGTGTTTTAGTCGACACAAATATTATGTCCGCCATGTCAGAGAATATTCTGGAAAATTAAATGAGAGATTTTAGTCGACTTTGAAAATACTAATATTTCGATAAGCACAAAAGGCCCAAGGCTAGCTTCAAAGTCTGAACAATCTTACCAAAGGGTCGCATCGTATCTTTGCAATGACCAGGTTGTGTTAGCCCATCCCAATAGGGGATTAGGAAAAAAAGGGAGATGACTAGAATAGTTGAAAAGCTGGACCACAGGCAGCTTGGCAAAAAGGAGGGTGCAAAAATTTGGGCTGTGAATGTTGAGTATTTCATTATGCATAACTTACCTGCCTGTATAATCGTAGTCCCAAACTAATCTGTCAGTTATTTCCACATCGTCTGCCCCCAGAAGTGAAGCAGCCTTGGAAACCGCCATGTTAAGAATTGGTTGGTTAACTTCTTGAAGGATCATCACTTTTGCATGCGTTAATGTGTCCTGAAATTAAGCCTATTGGCTATTCTTATAACATTACATTACGACTAATAGAAGCCGCGCATCGGCTGAGTACTGATGCCTTTGGGTTTCCAGATAAAGAGGTAGGCACATTTATGTTGCGAGCAGTAGTTGCCCAGTGGTATCGGTCCCGATTTACGAGTTGTAGGCCGTGTCGAACCCCGCCAGGCGCATTACTTTGTGTAATTTATTTCATCACCACTGCTCTAAAAACGGTGAAGGAAAACATCTTGAGGAAACCGGCATGTCTTAGAACAAAAATTCGAAGACATGTGACATTTACCAATCTGCACTGGGCCCGCGTGGTGGACCCACTCCCTCTCATAGAAAGGAGGCCCAGCAGTGAAAACATTATAGGATGATGGTGACCTCAGATCAAAGAAATAGGCAGATAGAACGCTCAGAACACGCGAGTGTGTCCACCAAAATAAATACAAAATCGAATCGAACTACATTCCATATTGTTTTCTTTGTTTTTGAGAACAACTTTTACAATGTTTAAAGACACGAGACGGCATATTTTGGCAAACAACAACAACGACGCGCAGCTTGGTACGACGCGTAGCTTGGTACTGCCGCGACTTTGTACTCGATTTTGATTTTGTATTAACTTTGGTGGACACACTCGCGTGTTCTGAGCGCTCTATCTGCCTATTTCTTTGATCTCAGATGATGACATTTATAATTATTGCCAAGTACCAGTTTCCTTTGATGAGAGTCGTACACTAGCGCTTTCAACCTTATAGCACTGCACACCACTTCTAGAACCATTCTGGCAGTCCATTGTTTGAAACAAATCAAATGTTTTACTTGTTGACACTCCGTTGGTCTGGAAAAAAGGGTTTCGTATCATCACATTTTATGCATCAAGAGAATCTATCTCTGTGAAGCAAGTGCAAGTGGAGAATTGTCGTTTGGCCTGAAAGTCTAAGGGGGAGGCCTTCCGTTCAGCAGTGGACTTCTTCCGGCTAGCGAAGATGATGCTGGTAATACATATAATTCATCATGTTGTATAAAAATACTTAATTTTGTTTTTCAAGTCAAAATGTTCCTGAAAATCTTTATCACCGTCATGCACTCCTGGGTGTAGACGATTTTCTTGTAACAATTTCCACTTGCCGGCTTTTTAACGGGATTAGTGGACCTACGATGGCAAAAACAATTAATTACAAAACACCCCTCTTTTAGTGTCGTTGGGTAAAAAAGTGGATTCGTAACCACATCACCATTGAGTGCTCAATCTGAGAAGTGCCATTTGAGAAAATCTGTTTGAATATTGCTGTTTTGAGGAGTGCAGATTTTGCGAAGTACATGGTTTGCGAAGTGCACATTTTGCGTCAAGTGCACATTTTGCGAAGTGTACAATCTGCGTCAAACCCTCTTGAACTTTAAGTTCCTACTGCGCTGTCGCTGCTTATAATTCATAAATATGTTATTAGAAGTATCTAATACTAACTCACAACTCCTCTTACGTTGAAGCTGTGTTATTGGCTCATATTTTAACAAAGATTTCAAACAGTTTGAAGGTAGACATGCGTCTATTGAACTGGAACGGAAATTTATCTTCATTTTGATTTAATTGCTGGAATTTCTACTAAAATATACAAAATAAAGTTTGTCCTAACCAAAAATACAAAACGTTATGATCAATTTGACATTTTAGACAGTTTTCATCATAGAGTAGGTACATTTGTATAGTTTTTATTGTCACAGATATTTGATAAAAAGCAAAACCTATTTTGAATGTTAAACGGCATTTTCTGTTAGTGTGGCGTTGTGGCCAAGCCAGTGACTAAGGTCACGTTCGCACGAGAGCTTTTATTTTGGTCGTTAAAAAAGCGCTGAGTTTGAAAAAAAAAGGTGAATTGGACTTAAATGTCTTAGACCATCACTTGAAAGTCAAATACAGATCGAATAAAAATTGTTCAGTAGTTTGCAGATGTCGTCGGTAATGTCTTATAAAATATGTTCTTAAAGCTATACTAATATCGGGCACGCCGCAATTGCGGCGGTAAGACCCCTCTTTGAGGAGTGGCTGGAGAGAAGTCATGGCGTCCTGACCTACCGCTTGACGCAGGTCCTCACCTGACACGGAAGTTTCGGGAGGTACCTGTATCTGATGCGAAAGGAGGAGACGCCTGGGTGTCACCACTGCGAAGATCGCCCGGAGGACACGGTGGAGCATACGGTGCAAGACTGCCCAGCTTGGGCGGAGCACCGACGTGTCCTCACGGCTGCGATAGGCGGAGAGCTCGCGAGTAAAGGGCAACTCGCTGCCCGACCAAGGACCATGCCTGGGTCGACGGCGCGTTGTGTCCCACGCGCGCCTCAAAGAGCGTCAGCATAATGACGGGGCCCCCCTCTCAGAGGGCCAAAGCCTGCCGGGGTCGCGGGATTATTCCCTTACCGTAACCCCGGAACATAACAGGCTATGAAGGACACCGTGGACTTTAGTCAGTAGAAGTCTGACAGTCCCTCCCGCCCTGCCCGGGGTTGGAGGACTCATTTGATGATTTTACCACGCTAAAAAAAAAAAAAAAGAGCTATACTAATATTATGAAACGCTTTTTGAAGCTTCGTTGTTAAGAATACTCTTTTCTTTAGTCCTGCGGCCGTATTACAACGTCTAAAACCAGGCTTGTTCCGGCGAGTGAAAGTGACAGAGCTATACGAGTCGTCTAGCGCCATCTCGTTCACTCACTGGAACAAGCCTGGTTTTAAGACGTTGTAATACCCCCCCTGATCAGGATTTATAAAAAAGACACACTGTTTTACTATGCGATAATAGCTAGTTTACAACGCGCCGCGACGTGATCCGACCATCCCAGAAAGAAACGTGTATCTTTGCAATAAATAAAGTTGGGTTTTAAGTCGCTCTGATAAAATGTGCAATGTGCACAGAGCGTCGTACCACAGTATAAATATCTACAGTAGTGGATCTCGGCCGCATGATCGAAATAAATACCTACAGCCGCGCGGTACGTAAACATGCGCTAGGGCTGTTCGATCCGACGCCCGTCTCCAGCATTTTAATTACATTTGCCTACTTTCTGTATCTATTTAGTTTTGTGATTGTAAATATACTTTTCTTATATCAGTAAACAAATAAAATACTTTGTATATTGAATAGGAAGGATTTTAACACAAGCGTAAGTACCTACCGTATCATGATTCATTCAGAACTGCCTATTTCACTCGTTTCAGTAACTTTCCTTTAGTATATTCACTGTATTTATTAATCCAAATACCCTTTTTTTCGTGAGATAATAGAAAATATTTATCCATTAAAAAGTCACACATTATGTACCTACCTGCCAGCTACTAGTACTTAAGGTGATTGCTTCGATGTAGCCCGCGAAATTCA
The DNA here is from genome assembly GCA_036375495.1 of Agrotis segetum. Lineage (NCBI taxonomy): Eukaryota > Metazoa > Arthropoda > Insecta > Lepidoptera > Noctuidae > Agrotis > Agrotis segetum. The sequence continues at coordinate 4,388,722 of JAQSVV010000015.1, read as the reverse complement.
ATTTTTTTTACGTTTTTTCCAATTTGCAGGCCAGTGACATATTGTAACTTTATAAATATATGTGTTGCGGTAATAACAAGTATAATTTTAAATATAAAAATTATCAAAAAATTCGCTCCATCAGCTCTCACATAGAAAAGGTGCATCGAAGTTAGATTTCGGAGATTTTAATAACGATAATTTTAAAAACGTAAATATATTTGAATTTCGCGGGCTGGTTGGAGCATCCCCCTTAAGTAAAATTATTTTATAGTCAGTACTTGAAAAGTACTGACTAAAAATAATTTTACGTTTACAGGTATTAAAAAAAACTTATGACTGGATACGTTATTGACGAATTCATACACCCAAAAACAGCACAATATTTCCTACTCGTCATATTAAATTATGTCCATGAACTGATTTTGTTAATAAAACCTTTTTAAAAAAAAATCAAACCGACGAAACATCGAACTGAAAAGCAAAAAAATAAATTTTGAGGCGGCGCCAAACAAACAAACATAACATAAATTAACTATTTGAAGAGCAGAATAGCTCGTTGTATAGCTTGTAGGGGTTGATTAGCTCGTCGTAGCTATTCGTTGATTGTTTCTTTGGCGCCGCCTCAAAATTTATTTTTTTGCTTTTCAGTTCGATGTTTCGTCGGTTTGATTTTTTTTAAAAAGGTTTTATTTTTTACTTTTGAGTTTCCTATCTCGTGTCAATTTCTGTAACTAAAAAAAATATAAGTTTTTTAAAATGATTTATTTTTGTTAACTATTGACGACCTGCTTTCTGTCTTCATTCTGAAACTCTCAACGACTGTCATACCCCAGCTACGTCTAAAGTTCTCATCAAGATGAGTGAAATGAGCCCAAATACGATATAGTTACAGTTAACAGTTAAGGATCTCTTGCTACTGCCCTCTGTCACCATCCTCAGACCCTCGATGAGAATTATACCCCAGCTAGGTATAAAGTTTTCATCAAGACTAGTGAAATGAGCCCAAACACGATAAAGGTGCTGTTAATTGTTGAGGACCCTGCTATCCGTCACCATCCTCAAACCCTCGATGGCAATGATACCTCAGCAAGGTCTAAAGTTCTCATCAAGCTGAGTGAAATGAGCCCCAACACGATATAGCTGTTGATAACTGTTAAGGAACTCTTGGGACTGACTTCACAAAATAACAGGGATCTGGAGTTGATCTGATGATGGTGACGCTATAATGTTATGTTCTCCACATCTCTGCTATATTATAATGTCCTCAGAACTACAATTGTTAACCTTATTTTAACAGAATCGGTTCATAATTGAAAATTCTGTAGGAAAATTGACAATTATACCCTTTTTTTCTACCCTTGGAGACCTATTTTAGTTTTGAACTTAAAATGGGACCAACTTTGAGATATACTCTTTCTAACAAAAAAAGAATTTTTGAAATCGGACCACGTTAGGAAAAGTTATGCGTGGTCATATACATAAAAAAAAAAAAAACAAATATACATGTCGAATTGAGAACCTCCTCCTTTTTTTTTCGTCGGTTAAAAAAATTGACAATTAATTCCTTTTTTTCTACCCTTGGAGACCTATTTTAGTTTTGAACTTAAAATGTGACCAACTTTGAGATATACTCTTTCTAACAAAAAAAGAATTTTTGAAATCGGACCACGTTAGGAAAAGTTATGCGTGGTCATACATAAAAAAAAAAAAAACAAATATACATGTCGAATTGAGAACCTCCTCCTTTTTTTTTCGTCGGTTAAAAAAACAACACACCGTCCGTTCATCACTACGGTACGGCCGTGACTGTCAGCGCACCGAGCGCGCCCCGACATCGAGGCACGTAGGTATAGCTCGCGTTTCGTCCGTTTGTATGAAGATCAAGTACTGTAGATATTATTACCGTGGTCGTACCTCGGTGTCAATTTGAGCCTAACGACGAAGCCAGAAATTCCAGTTATAATATTTTTCACCGTAAAGTAAAAATCCAATAAACAAAAATTGAGCAAAAAGGCGATTGTGGCATGCGTGGCGAGTTTGTTGAATTCGTTAGCCAAATATACGGTTTGGCAAAAATGTTTTCTGTTATCCCATGGCCACTTCACAGAAATGGGGCAGTATTACAAGCCGATTTACGTGTGATGATGAACGTGCCTTAAGGGCCTTCGCGCCTTTTAAGCCGTAAAAACGTTACATTCTAAAGCAAACTCCTGATTAACGGCTGGGTGTAAAGATTGAAAAAAAATATATGTTGAATGTATATTCATGTACAACAATGTGAGTAAAGGAGAACATTCACGCTCCATACATTTTTGGGCCTTTTCCGAAAGTGCCGGCCAACGAAAAAAATTGGCACCTATGGATAGTACTAGTCATTTGGAGCAATAGTTACTATGGCACAAAAGTTGTAGGATTGCTCTCGGCCAAGTTATACAAGTTTGAAGATTCGTAATTTTCATACATTTTTTAATTTTTGGAAGTGCTCAGAAACACCAAATAATGATAAGTATTGCTAGAACTAGGGACCTCAAGCAATTTAACATAAAATATCATCACGCCTGTAATCCCTGAAGAGTTGGGCAGAGGTGTTCCGAATTAAAATGAATAATAATCTCTTTGGCTTCTCTAATAATAATAATCTAATAAGGCCTTTGCCCAGGAGTAGGACAGAACAGGCTAACAAAAAAAAAAAATCTCTTAATTTTTTGTGAAAAGAAATAAAAAACATGTTAAGGCTGCCTTCAAGCTGTTATCCAATCTTGCGGGGCAAACGACGGACACAGAGTTTCAAAGTTTTAAGCGCACCACTTCCACGTAGAGCCTCCACTCTACGTGGAAGTGGTGCGCTTAAAGCACCTCTACGGGAACTCTGTGTCCGTCGTCTCCATAAGGGGGTGACCAAACAAGCTGATCGCACAGGGCATCATGGCTATTAGGGTGATCCCCACATAGTTGCTGGAGGGCTTCCGCTTCTAGATCACACGGTGGCAATCCGGAAAGGAGGCTGCCATTTCTTCTGCAACACATGAAGGAGAGGACACCCTCGAAATCTCACTCCAGCCGCGTACGGCGAGTAATGGGGAGTACGGACGACAGCATATCGTGTTCCTCGCGCGCCTAAAGGAGCTTTCAGAGGCCCTTATAGAGCCAATCGCCTACCAGCTACCCTACCAAGTCGCAGGACTATCTTAGTAGAACCTCTACAGGGCCCCTGTGTGGGCCCTGAGCATCCCAACGCGACCACTAAAGTTGGTCGCATGCCTGAGGGTCATGGGTATCCGGATGATCCGGGGATACCGCACGATTGCCGGCGAATCGGCCAACCTGCTTGCCGGATTGCTGCCCTGGGATCTGGAGGCGACTGCCCTCCAGCGCGTCTATGAGTGGCGCGTGGAAGCGCAGCGCCGGGGTGTAACCCCGCTGCCTCGAGAAGTCGAGGCGCGGCGGGAAGAGCTCCGGTGCGATCTCAGGGCAGTATGGAGGGGACGACTGTCGCAACCGAGGTCCGGACACGCTGCAATCGCGGCTGTAAGACCCCTCTTTGAGGAGTGGCTGGATAGGTCCCACGGCGTCCTCACCTACCGCATGACACAGGTCCTCACCGGACATGGCAGCTTCGGGAGGTACCTGTGCATGATAAAAAAGGAGGAAACGCCTGAGGACACAGTAGAGCATACGGTGCAAGACTGCCCCGCTTGGGCAGAGCACCGACGAAACGTGTCCTCACGGCGGCGATAGGCGGAGACCTCTCGCGCCCGGTATTGGTGGCGGCCATGCTGCGGGGCGAGACGGAGTGGTAAGCGGTCGCCTCTTTCTTCGAAGCAGTAATGCTCGTGAAGGAGGAGGCGGGCCGCGAGAGAGAGAGAACAGCGTCCTCCCTCCGCCCCAAGTGCAGTGGTAGGTGCCCGCGGCGTCGGTCGTCAGCAGATGATCTCCGGCCACCGTAGGCGCGGGCATGCGGGCAGCGAGTAAAGGACAACTCGCTGCCCGACCAAGGACCATGCCCGGGTCGACGGCGCGTTGTGTCCCACGCGCAGCTCAAAGAGCGTCAGCATAACGACGGGAGGGCTCTCAGAGGGCCAAAGCCTGCCGGGGTCGCCAGATTATTTCCTTACCGTGACCTCGGAACATAACAGGCTACTGAAGGATGACGTGAATTTTAGTCAGTACAAGTCTGACAGTCCCTCCCACCCTGCTCGGGGTGGGAGGACTCATTTCATGATTTTACCACGCTAAAAAAAAGGACAGTTAATGACTTTATTAGCCAAACAACGTGGCTGATTCAGAAAGCAGTACTTTTAGTCAGGATTCGTATTGTTAGAACGCTCTCGCAAGACCCCTACCACAGGCAACGTTGATTCTGTTCCCGATGCTGGCCCCACCAGCAGATTTATATTTTAACTTGTTTTTATTTCTTTTCACAAAAATTAAGAGATTATTATTCATTTTAATTCGGAACACCTCTCCCCAACTCTTCAGGGATTACAGGCGTGATGATATTTTATGTTAAATTGCTTGAGGTCCCTAGTTCTAGCAATACTTATCATTATTTGGTGTTTCTGAGCACTTTCAGAAATTAAAAAATGTATGAAAATTACGAATCTTCGAACTTGTATAATTTGGCCGAGAGCAATCCTACAACTTTTGTGCCATAGTAACTATTGCTCCAAATGACTAGTACTACCCATAGGTACCAATTTTTTTCGTTGGCCGGCACTTTCAGAAAAGGCCCAAAAAAAATGATCTCCTTTTATTTTCTTATGACAAATAGTTGAACTGTAAAAAAATATTTAACAACACGCTATTTTGTTCAAATAAATGCTCACTCCTTCTAAACGGCTTCGTTTATTTAAAATATTTTTGAATGTATCAATTGGTGTTAAAATTTACTACAAAGTGAGTAACGCTCATGTAAATCAGTCAGTATTTTACAAAGAATATGTTGAAAATTGAGATTTCCATATATAAAAACCGGGCGAAGGCGGGTTTTTGCAGCTGTTTCTGCCTAGCTGCATAGTCTATGATATCATTTTGAGGTATCGCGGTATGCTCGGGACATATTAATATGTGCGGTGAAGATATGAAAATGTGCGTTTAACTCCGTCTGGATGTTCAAGGTCATTGAGGGTACTATGCGCCTTAACACTTTTTAATTAGGTCATCATCATCATCATCAGCCGGAAGACGTCCACTGCTGAACATAGGCCTCCCCCTTATAGACAGCCACGCCGAACGACAATTTACTACTTGCATCTATCGGTTGCCCGCGACCCTCACGATGTCGTCGGTCCACCTAGTGGGAGGCCTGCCTACGCTGCGTCTTCCGGTCCTTGGTCGCCACTCCAGAACTTTTCTTCCCCATTAATAAGGTGCCTAATTAAAACGAATAAAAGCCGTATATGCAAAGACCATTGACGAAGCTTCCACGATGTCGTCCCATCGGTACCCTTTATAACATCGGATTGCCCATTTACACTCAGGTTGTAACCCGAATCTCTTCAATGTTAGGCTTTTTCTAAGCTCAGTCTTTTATGCGCATCCTTTTTTTACATGATTTTCAAAGTAAAGGTCAAAGATCTTTATTGTGAGACAGCAGTTGCAAAATTATACTGCTCCACCATGTTAGGCAATGGTATTATAAGTACACAACACACAACAGGTTGTGACAAAGGATCATTCAATTATTAATTAAGGATCTAAGGTTTGTAATGTACCTATTCAAAAATACACTTTAATTAAAATAGAGTTATATTTTGCGTCATAACATAAAATGGCAGCTTCGCACGTTTCCGAATCTGAATTCATGTTAACTTTCCCTTGTTTGTTCAGGAAGCTTTTTTTTTTTTTTAGCGTGGTAAAATCATCAAATGAGTCCTCCAACCCCGGGCAGGGCGGGAGGGACTGTCAGACTTCTACTGACTAAATTCCACGGTGTCCTTCATAGCCTGTTATGTTCCGGGGTTACGGTAAGGGAATAATCCCGCGACCCCGGCAGGCTTTGGCCCTCTGAGAGGGCCAAAGCCTGCCGTCATTATGCTGACGCTCTTTGAGGCGCGCGTGGGACACAACGCGCCGTCGACCCGGGCATGGTCCTTGGTCGGGCAGCGAGTTGCCCTTTACTCGCTGCCCGCATGCCCGCGCCTACGGTGGCCGGAGATCATCTAGCGACGTCCGTCGCCGTGGGCGCCTACCACTGCGGCTGGGGCGGAGGGAGGACGCTGTCGTCTCTCGCTCGCGGCCTGCCTCCTCCTTTACGAGCATTACTGCCTCGCAGAAGGAGCTGACCGCTTCCCACTCCGTCTCGCCCCGCAGCATGGCCGCAACCAATGCTGGGCGCGAGAGGTCTCCGCCTATCGCAGCCGTGAGGACACGTCGGTGCTCCGCCCAAGCTGGGCAGTCTTGCACCGTATGCTCCACCGTGTCCTCCGGGCGATCTTCGCAGTGGTGACACCCAGGCGTCTCCTCCTTTCGCATCAGACACAGGTACCTCCCGAAACTTCCGTGTCCGGTGAGGACCTGCGTCAAGTGGTAGGTCAGGACGCCATGACTTCTCTCCAGCCACTCCTCAAAGAGGGGTCTTACCGCCTTGTTCAGGAAGCTTATTATAAATTCTTGAAGACATTCCGATGAAACTTAGAAAGCAGAGCTTTTTTAAGGGTACATTAGTTACTTTGTCGGCATGTTGACGGGAAAGATGTTTATTGGTTTTTACGAATACAGCGATCTCATAGATGTAGAGAGCAGGAAAAGTCTTGAGCTTCTTAAAATATGGCAAACAGCTATCTGATGCACGTATGCCACAAACAACTCTCTTTTTTATTAGGGTTCCGTATTCAACAAGGAACCCTTATAGTTTCGCCATGTCCGTCCGTCCGTCCGTCCGTCCATCCGTCTGTCCGCAGTTTAGCTCAGAGTCGCACAGTACTAGAGAGCTGTAATTTGGTGTAAATATACGGATTTGTTGTGCCGAAAAAGTGGTAAAATAAAATCTAGAAAAATATTTTTTTAGGGTACCTCCTGTACACGTAAAGTGGAAATGTTTTTTTTCTTTCTCGCGTACCCCGTAGTGTGGGGTATCATTAAATAGGTCTTTAAAAAATAATGGGAGTTTCCATTAACAATTTTTTGATGAAAAAATTCATTTCTGAAATATTAGATAAGCTTTAAAGTGCTAAATTTTGCTCGACTCGAGTGTCCCCCCCTCTACCAGCTAAACGGTTATGTTTGGGGGTGTGAAAAAATTCACAATAGTAGTATATATAACGAAATTTAAAAGAAAATTATCAAGACTAAGTAGGCTTTACAACTTTACGAGTAATAGTTGACCAACTTATAAAATGTACTTGGAAATCATATTTTCTTAAACAAAATGTATCGGAGAACATGCTCTTTAGCTGCAAATGTAAGTTTGTCAACTTTATTTTTACAGCTTTTAAAGGTATGTTTTTACGTTATGTTTTTTGGGGATAGGTAGGTTTTTATCTTCAACTATTTTTAACTAACTTCAAAAAAAGGAGGAGGTTCTAAATTCGTCGTAATCTTTTTTTTTTATGTATTATCCCCGATTTCTCAAAGACTCCTGGACCGATTTTGAAAATTCTTCTTTTTAAAATTAAATTTAGCGAATCAGTTTATTTAGTTCGCATAAGTATTTTGATGGGCAACTACGGAACCCTACACTGTGCGTGGCCCGACACGCACTTGGCCGGTTTTTAAAATCAAGGTCAAAGATAAAGTTGATAATAGAGGAGGCTTATCCAGAAGAAGCCTGATCACTCTAAAAGAGCTGTTAACGCATGATGTTGACGACGTGCATATTTGCTATTACTAAATCGTAGGCGTTTCGTCTTTGGGCCGCCTACCTAACCTACACGTCATGACTCAAAATTATCACATCATCCTCGGACAGCCAATAAGAGGACCTCAATGGATGCTATCGACGAAGCACCAATAGGAGCAGTCTAGGAAGATTCCGTCGAACGTTATATACGCGGGTTTTCTAGAATAACTAACCACATTCGAACCTCAACCTTGCTCTGTATAACTGCTTTTTCAAACCATCAAATTTTGAACCGTTTTCATAATTGTAAAGTACTAACTCTCATTGAAATATACCATTTTATATTTGGAGAAACCAAGGAGTATCATTCCATCAAATCCACAAGCACAAATTGAAGAGGAAGGCGCCTAACGCATGAACAAGAGCCAATGACACAATGTACACGAAAACAATAGGTAAAGGATTCGTCTAGTGTAATGGCTCTGTCCTCATAAATTCTCCATTACTTTGAATAGATAAGGATTGTATAACTTCGGAGTTCCACTCTTAGGTACAAGATTTATACAAGACGTTTGCAAACGCTTCGTGGCCATATTATTTTGATTGCCGTCCTTCCAAAACATTTGTCTCTCGTTTAACTAGTCTTTCTAGAATTTATCTGTCTATTCTCGTCCCCCATTGAAAGTTTACGTCGTTAACGAACCGACGCCGTCAGTTCCATTCATCATCACGTTGTTGCTCTGTTCTTGTTGTCAAACTGTTGTTTGTTGTTACCTGTTGTTTGTTGTTATCAGTTGTTAGGTTCCAATTTGGAAACGATTTAGAAGAGAATTTTAGTAGTATTTGGGAAGTGGCTGTTTGAATCTTGGAATGTACACTTCCGTTGAATATTTTTTTTTTAAGGAAATAATAATATACAATGTGTTGATCTGCAACCTAGTCAAATTCAAGGACGTGATTATACTCATGATTCTCGACCCAAGTCAACAATAAAATAGGTAGGTATTTTTTTTATTTTATTTTTCCTTTTTCTGAAATCCGTAAGTGTGAACTAGTTTCTTCAAGACTAGTAGATTCAATTCACGCACACTAGCTGCTATCGCTGTGTACGTACGCGCGGACTGCGTAGTCGGGTGATTCTCTTTCATTTGTATTGAATTAAGGGTTTAATTCTGAAATACTGTAAAATTTCAACAACAAAAAAAAAGCAGCCCTTATTAGTTTTGCCCGGTACTGTACTTTCAATTGATTATTTATGACTTTTGTGACAACCACCTGAAGTTTGACGAAAATGCAAAAAAACAGCGTGTACTCGTAATAATATTCCACAACTATCACACAACACCATCTAGTCCCAAGCTAAGCAGAGCTTGTGTTGTGGTTACTAGACAACTGATAAACATACTTATATATTTTTAAATACATACATATTATAAATAAATTACACCCAGACACAGAACAAATGATCGTGCTCATCACACAAACATTTGTCCTGGGTGGGAATCGAACCCACGACCTCCGACATAGCAGTCAGGGTCACTAACCACTAGAACAACAGGTCAGTATTGAAGGCGATAATGGTACATTATTATCTAAGGAGTGAAAGTGACTTATTTAGTCCCGAGACGAAGTTTGACGGCGCATTGGTCTCTCTCCTCTCGTACCATTATCTTCGCCCCGAAAATCGCAGGGCATAAAAATAGCTGCCTGAATGTGGGTATATTACAAGACACATTTCTGCTAAATCCTTTGAGGATTACCTGGGCATTATCTACAGAAAAGTAAGTAGGCGTCGCATATCGAATTTCATCACTTCCATCTGCCAAAAATATCATGGATATTAAAAGAGTCCTTTACCCCAAAAGTCTTGATGGCTCAATACGATTATTGAGAGTGATTTTATTTCGGGATGTACCTACTTCGCTTCTTGTTCTAAGTGGAGTGGAGCTTTGTGGGAGACCCTTATTTAATCTGATTCGATTTGGAATCGATTGATTTAGAAGGATACTTTGTAGCAACGTCTATGAAGTGCCGGCAATTTTTTACAATCTATAAATAATGACTGTGGTAAGAGCAATGGAACAGACTGACGATGAGGCAGACATGTACTAAAGTGATGATAGTACATCGGGAAGTATAGTGTGAGACGCCCAGCGGCAAGTTGGATCCGTGCTAGCAGCGGATGGATGCGAACTGCCCAAGACTGGGAGGGTTGGCGCTCTTTGGGGGAAAGCTTACGTCCAGCAGTGGACGGCAACTTTTTGATATATCAGAGCAAATCAGTTTTGGCGCCATCAAGAACTTTGTGTGAAAAAAATAATAATAAGAAAACAAAAAGGCTCTTTCTGTTATGTTGATACTCGTGTCAACCAAGATAGATAGATAGAATACACTTTATTGTACAACAAAATTGTTACAAAAACTGTTATATAGTATTTCTAATTCTATGGTTACAACGGCGGTCATATCGCTAACAGCAATATTTTCCAGACAATCTTATGAACTGCAACCAACATCTTAGGAGGCTCTCGTTAGGCAGTTGGATCAAGGGCCTGATTCAAAAGGCAGTATGTACTTTTTGACATTGATAGGAGGTTCCTTTCTGGAGCCCTGACTGGTGGTAGCTCCTTATTCCTGATGCAAGCGTAAACTGGCGGCATTATATCCTCAATTCCCTAATCGGTATAAAAAGCCTTTATCCAAGGAAAGAATTTACACACACTTTTATTTTTGTCGCACAATTTAGAAAATGAAATGCTATCATAGAGTATGCATATGACAAGCTATCCAGCGGTAAGTGGTTTCAGTAACATAAGCTGGCGGCCTACCAGAAACTCTTAACGCGATCCAGTTTAGGCTGTGGGAAAGAGATGGCGCTAGACGACTCGTATAGCTCGGTCTCTTTTCTACAGCCCAAACTGGATTACGTTTTTTTAGCTACTTGCAAAAAATAAATGTAATTTTATCATCATTTCATTTCTCCATCAGACTTTAACACTAACACCGGTCTATCTCCACTCCTGCTGGTCAGTTCTGGTCAAGACATCTCTGACTTTTGTCGTTTTTGTTGACTCTGATTACAGACCTGAAAATAATCATGCTACATGTCATTCGCGAACTCATGTATGGAAAGATTAATTAAACTATCTTTAAAAACAAGACTTTTCTAAAAATAAATTGTTTTGAAAGAACAATTTGTCTCTCTATGTTGATAACGAAAATAAAATATCTTGAGATTCAAAGGCTACAAAATACTTCGCAACAAAATTATCTCCTTCGTCTGCCACTCAAGCACTGTACTCACTGACAGTTGAATGGCGCTCTATTGTCCCTTTGTACTCATAGGGAACCAAATTATTTTTTCTCTAAGAATAAAAAAAATATGAGGAAGCGGCCTCAACAATATAAATTGCCGTTCCTTTCTTCTTTAAGAAATATTAGAATATTTAATACTCGTACTTTTTCCGTCTTAGAGAAAATTCGCAAATTCTGTTTTGTTGTTTTTTTAACAATAATTCTATTGAAACTTCGCCTTTTGAGCTAGGCAATCCTGTGGGAAATCTTTTTTGAGGAAATCTGATAGTATCTTTTTGTAGTCAACAGAAAAAATATTACTTGCAAAAGTTTTGTCTAGACTTTAAATTGGAAACTCTCTAACTAGATTAGACAGAATTTAGTTGTGAGATCTGCTGATTAATCTTCGTCGTGTCTTTTTCAATTTGTAAGTTAATCTATCTTCTCAGATTAATGCAGGCCGGAGTTGAACCTAGGTCTCACCCTGCTACACAACACCTTGTCTTCCTATCTCAATCCTATCGACTGGCCTGTTGGTCTAGTGGTTAGTGACCCTGACTGCTATGCCGGAGGTCGTGGGTTCGATACCCGGCCAGGACAAAAATATTTTTGTGTGATGAGCACGATCATTTGTTCTATGTCTGGGTGTAATTTATCTATAATATGTATTTATTTAGAAATATATAAGTTGTCTGGTACCCATAACACAAGCTCTGCTTAGCTTGGGACTAGATGGCGTTGTGTGATAGTTTGTCCATTCCTTTTGATTTCAAAACCTTGAGTTTATTATAGTAGTGTCAAAGGGAATAGAAGAAGTGTACCATGGTTACGAAAGGTTGGCAAGCTAATACTCGTATTTTACAACAAAAATTTTCTAGAACGAAACTTGTGTTACACTGCCATCTTTATAGCTGGGAGCACATGCTAAGTCACGCTTTGGACATAGTTTCCAAATCAATCTTTCTTTTCTACTCCGCTGACTTTTGTGCATTGAGGGAAATTATCAAATGATTCATATCGCCCTTATGGAGCACAAGAAACTATTAGACTTAAAGCCATCATATTCCTTCAACGACGATATATTATATGGTCGTTGTATTCCTTCGAAATTAAAAAAAAATAATAAAAAAAAAATTAAAAAAAAAATCCTAGAATGCAAAGGACAATTCCTTTGCATTCTAGTGTCAGTGAAGCAGAGATACCTTGAGTGGCGAAGTTGGTTAATTTCACGGTAGTTATATGAAAAACAGCTTATCCAAATAATCACACATCTTAAAAAAAATATTAGTGAACGGAAAAATACACATTTACGAGTAAAATATAATCATGATATCACACAATATTCCCATAATATAGAATATTTCAAAAAAAAAGTAATTTAATCTGTTACAAAAAAATCTAATATCCTTACGTTACGCCACGGGATGACGTAAATCAACCGTCAATTTGCTATTAGCTATTCATTGCTGGTTTTATGGTACAATGTTTCATTTACATTGCCTACTTATACCTCATACATTACTGAGGAACAATATGTTGGTGAATTATTAGGTTATATGAATAAGCAGTGCTTAGCGAAGATACCTAACTTTATTGCGTTAGTGCCTATACTTTTCTACACGCGTAGCATGAAACGAATTTTGACCACGGAAGAAAAGAAAAATAAAACAAGTGCGTGTCGGGCCACGCACAGTGTAGGGTTCCGTAGTTGCCCATCAAAATACTTATGCGAACTAACGAAACTGATTCGCTGAATTTAATTTTAAAAAGAAGAATTTTCAAAATCGGTCCAGGAGTCTTTGAGAAATCGGGGAAAATACATAAGAAAAAAGATTACAACGAATTTAGAACCTCCTCCTTTTTTTGAATTTAGTTAAAAATAGTTGACGATAAAAACCTACCTATCCCCAAAAAACATACCTATAAAAGCTGTAAAAATAAAGTTGACAAACTTACATTTGCAGTTGACTCCGATACATTTTGTTTCAGAAAATATGATATCAAGTACATTTTATAAGTTGGTCGACTTTTACTCGTAAAGTTGTAAAGCCTACTTAGTCATGATAATTTTCTTTTAAACTTCGTTATATATACTACTATTGTGAATTTTTTCACACCCCCAAACATAACCGTTTAGCTGGTAGAGGGGGGGGACACTCGAATCGAGCAAAATTTAGCACTTTAAAGCATAATATTTCACAAACGAATTTTTTTATCAAAAAATTGTTAATGGAAACCATCATTATTTTTTAAAGACCTATTTAATGATACCCCACACTAAGGGGTACGCGAGAAAAAAAAAATCCTCACTTTACGTGTAAGTACTGGAGGTACCCTAAAAAAAATATTTTACGAGATTTTATTTTACCACTTTTTTGGCACAACAAATCCGTATATTTACACCAAATTACAGCTCTCTAGTACTGTGCGTCTCTGAGCTAAACTGCGGACAGACGGACGGACGGACGGACGGACGGACGGACGGACGGACGGACGGACGGACGGACGGACGGACATGGCGAAACTATAAGGGTTCCTTGTTGACTACGGAACCCTAAAAAAAGGAGAAAGATGGAAAAAGATGATTGATGAATGGAAAGAGCTATTCTCGGAGTTTCTTTGCGGGATAAATAAAATCCGGAACATGGATATTCGGTGAATAACCAGAGTCACCGACATAGCTCATAAAATTTGCAAGTTGAAGTGGCAATTGGCAGGCCACATCGCTCGTAGAACTGACAACCGATGGGGAAAAAATGTTCTCGAGTGGCGACCACGGACCGGAAAACGCAGCGTAGGCAGGCCTGCCACTACGTGGACCGACGACATCTTTAGGGTCGCGGGCAACCGCACTTGCATCCATCTAGTGGCGAATTGTCGTTCGTCGTGGCGGTCTAAGGGGGAGGCCTATGTTCAGCAGTGGTCGTCTTCCGGCTGATGATGATGATGATGAAGCATGGCGATGTTTAAAAGTGTAAAATAAGTTGTATGTATTCTTCAGCCATCAACAGGTGGTATATAATAATCTCCGAACAGTAAGTCCCTTCCTACACAAGGCAACACAAGTTTCCCATACCTCACGACTTTGGTATCCAGGTAACTCGCAATATAAATCCATAGAGGTTCGTACACCGGCATGCGGCAATGGTTACCAAAGTCTAGGTAGTCTAGGTCAGGTATCGGAGATTTGCATCGCCTTGTGTACGAAGGGGCTTATTCGGGAAGCGAACATAGGACCCCCGCTCTGTAGTTGCGCTTACGACCAGTGGCATTACCATGAGTTGTCATTACGATACTTGATCAAAAGCATCGACCGCGTTTGTCGCTCTCATAGGTTTAGAGTTCATACAACCTTGGAGCGGGTCAGTGAGAGCGCCAAACGCGGTTGATATCGGTTATCGAGTACCCTTATGACAGGCTCATGGTATGTGTACAGGAGACCAACAGTGTAGTTTGGGGCAGTGTGCAATACGTTAGAAGACGGGAGCAGTAAGTATATTATTAGCTCAGCATAACCTAAATATGTTTTCGTCTCATCCATTCATCTTCAAAAATGTTATCTGTTAAAACCGGCTGCTACAGCAATAGAAACTCAGTTATAGCAACGTTTAACACTTTACAATGTAGTAAAACGTTTCAGGAGATTGTGTCCTAACTACCTACATTTAAGTGCTTCATTTAAGTCCGTCCATTAATCCTAGTAATCGAATTGTAAGCCTAGTCTGTAAAGACATAATACTTGGCTGGAAAGTTTGTCAATTAAAGTTATTATTATTAAGTTGGTGTCGTCAGGAGTTTGGATTCGTGGCTGGCTGATGGCTATAGGCTTGTTCCTTGTTACATTGGAGTAAAGTATAAGGCCGAGACTCCACCAAAGCTGTGTCGAGCTGTGCGAAGTCGAGACGTGTTTTGAACAACCAATAGAATTGCGTTATTGACACAGCTCCACTCCGCAACGCAAATCTATTGGTTGTTTAAAACACGTCTCGACTTGCACAGGTTTTGTGGAGTCTCGGCCTAACTGTCCTGCCACCCAGGGCGGGACGGGAGGGACTGTCAGACTTGTACTAGCTAAACTCCATCATGTCCCTTCAGTAGGGTAGTTAATTACAAAAAGAATTGAAAATCTGTGAAATCCGTCAGTCAGGGTATTGAAAAACAATGCACACACATTATTCCTTTTTGAAAATCAATCAGCAATATTAGCAAAGATAAAACCCTTCAAGATTCGGGAGTGACAAGGCCCCCCCGCTTGTGACGTCATAAAACCTGTAAAATTTAACTGACCGAGTGACGTTTTGCGATTTTTGGAAGCGTTGTATTTTCGTGAATTTTAGTTTTCGTAATAAAAGTTAAAAATAGAGGGTCAAATATTTTTTGATAATCTACTTTTCGTTTTTTTTTTAGTAGGTAGCATACCTGCCCGTTACATTTCATTATCTCGGTTACCTGTAAGTAAGTAAGCCCCTTAAGTTGACACCTCTTTTAGGCACGCGTGGTACTTATACGACGGAAATCGAATCCAACCTCTGCTCAATCCACTGTGCCATTCATCTCGTGGTTTTGACGAAACTGCAGTCCGTAATAGGGATACCTTTTACCTACCTGTGTTCGACCTACAGGTAAGCGAAAGGTATTTTATAGTTTTCCTGTTATAACCTGGAGTTTGCACTAGTACTAGTAATGGCAATTGGGCTTCCCGCTACCGTCCTGTAATTGCCCCACTGCGGAGCAAAGGTATCTTCCTATAAAGAGGTGAAACGGGTACGAGGCAATTGTCACGTTTCCTTAAAGCGAGTAAGCACTTTTGGATCTTTCCACTTTATCCGAAAAAAAAATCTTAAATAAATTAAGTGAAATGAAGTTGAGGAAAACCGAAAATATACCTGTACAACTAATTTTTTACTCTTTTGACTCAAGTCTAAGTCAGAGGTGGCCAAATAGTGTCAGGATGTTGACGGGACCCCTCCTCTAGATGTGCATCTGGACTAGATATGAGCGCCGCGCCGGCGCGCCGCCGTCGCCGTGAATTTGGTCGGCGCGCCGCCGCCGAAAAAAACGCGTGGCGCGCCGCCACGACGAGTCACCACTTGCTTTCTCGCTCGCACGCGCGTCCTGATGGCATTTGGCGTTTGTTCGCTCTAGCCTCTTTGCTACACTCACTAAAGTTCGGCCGTTCAGAGAATGCGTTCCTGACACCTGTCAGTTAGTATATGTATTTGTCATAAAATTATAACATTCATTGATTATTGATATAATAATGTTGTTTTAATGCTTATCAATTGTTAAAACGGTAAACAACCAGCAAAAATATTGTTATCGTAACTGCAACGCCATTATAAAGTTACGTCGTCAGTTCAAAATCGTGACCTGTCAGGAACGCATTCTCTGAACGGCCGAACTTTACGTAGCTTACGCCAGACACGTTAGTGCCTTTTCACACGTTCCGGTTGCCGGGTAGCCGGCAGCGCAGTGTATGGCATGTACTATAGCTTTCACACGTACCGGCGTAATTTGCCATACCGGCACCGGCTACCCGGCAACCGGAACGTGTGAAAAGGCACTTACAGTATACTTGCGGTAATCCAGACTTGCGCAAGTATACTGAAACGTGTGTGGGAAGATACTTTTTTTATTTTATTTTATTTTTTTAGCGTGGTAAAATCATCAAATGAGTCCTCCAACCCCGGGCAGGGCGGGAGGGACTGTCAGACTTCTACTGACTAAAATCCACGGTGTCCTTCATAGCCTGTTAAGTTCCGGGGTTACGGTAAGGGAATAATCCCGCGACCCCGGCAGGCTTTGGCCCTCTGAGAGGGGGGCCCCGTCATTATGCTGACGCTCTTTGAGGCGCGCGTGGGACACAACGCGCCGTCGACCCGGGCATGGTCCTTGGTCGGGCAGCGAGTTGCCCTTTACTCGCTGCCCGCATGCTCGCGCCTACGGTGGCCGGAGATCATCTAGCGACGTCCGTCGCCGTGGGCGCCTACCACTGCGGCTGGGGCGGACGGAGGACGCTGTCCTCTCTCGCTCGCGGCCTGCCTCCTCCTTTACGAGCATTACTGCCTCGCAGAAGGAGCTGACCGCTTCCCACTCCGTCTCGCCCCGCAGCATGGCCGCAACCAATGCCGGGCGCGAGAGGTCTCCGCCTATCGCAGCCGTGAGGACACGTCGGTGCTCCGCCCAAGCTGGGCAGTCTTGCACCGTATGATCCACCGTGTCCTCCGGGCGATCTTCGCAGTGGTGACACCCAGGCGTCTCCTCCTTTCGCATCAGACACAGGTACCTCCCGAAACTTCCGTGTCCGGTGAGGACCTGCGTCAAGCGGCAGGTGAAGACGCCTTGGGACCTATCCAGGCACTCCTTAAAGAGGAATCTTACCGCCGCGATTACGGCGAGCCCGTTGACCCTAGTCTAGGTCACGAATGACTAAAACAAGGTTGACGATACCCAGAAGTAGGAGCCCCGCTAAGCGGGGCGCCGTCACCGGACAGTGGACACGGTTGCTTCGGGAGGTACCTGTGTCGTATAAGGAGGGAGCAAACGTCTGTGTGGCACCACTGCGAGGACCGACCGGAGGACACGGTGGAGCATACGATGCAGAACTGCCGTATCCTGACGCAGGCGATAGGCGACGACCTCGACATTGGTCGCCGCCATGCTGCGGGGCGAGACGGAGTGGGAAGCAGTCTCCTCGTTCTGCGAAGCAGTCCTGCTCGCGAAGGAGGAGGCGGGACGCGCGAGGGAGAACCCTCACCCACGGCGCAGTGGTAGACGCCCACGGCGTCGGAACGTCGCGGGACGAACTCCGGCCACCGTAGGCGTGGGCATGCGGGTGGCGAGTAATGGGAGACTCGCTGTCCGACCATGGAACATGCCCGGGTCGAAAGCGCGTTGTTTTCCATGCGCGCTTTAAAGAGCGTCAGTGCAATGACGGGGCCTCCCATTTAGAGGGCCAAAGCCTGCCGGGGTCGTGGGACACCCTTATACCGCGACTCCGGTACACAAAGGGCTACTAAAGGACACCGTGGATGTTAGTCAGTACGAGTCGGACAGTCCCTCTCGCCCTGCCCTGGGTAGCAGGACTCATTTGATGATTTTACCACGATAAAACCCATTTCACATAAAAAATAGATAGTGCTTTGATTAAAAACTCGCATCTTAAAATACTGAAACAATTATTGTTTTTAGTAAACGTGATCTGTAATTATAGAAGACTAAAATTGTAATTAGCAAATACGTTTCTTTATAAAACTTTTTTTGGTTACTAATAACATGATTTTCTTCATTTTTCTTCTTAACCCATTCGTTGCGGCAGACGCCTATCGGCGTCTTTTTATTTCATATTCAGGTGCGGAGGACGCCTATCGGCGTTTTTTTACAATTGTTTATATCTTCGCAAAAACCAGCCTAAAAAGTAAAATTTTGCAATAGGTGCTATTTTTTTTTTTGAATTCACAAAGTAGTGCTCACAGTTTCCGGATTTTTAACTATAAAAAAAATTGCGAAATCCTTTCTAGGTGCTGAAGACGCGTGCGTTTTCCAGGATTTAACAACCTTGGATTCTAAATATATTTTGTGAATTACTACTTTTCTATAATAAAGGTATTTTTAGCGAACACTTACATCACATAATTTTTATTTCCGATTTTGCATTGGTTTTACGAGTTAGGTATGACTTTTAATGACATAATATTGTGTAGGGTATATTTACATAAGTATAAATTCAATAAAACTTAATAAAACTTTACCGATAACAACACTGACAGTCTTACCGATGTGGAATTTAGTTCCAATTTTTCTCTTAGCTAATCCCGAACCGGTCAGTACACAGATTAAAGTTAACCTTTATAATTTGAAGTTAAGGTTCACTTTCGTTTGAAAAGTAGGTAGTTTGCACTAAATGACGGTTAATATTTTTTTAATACAGTTGCTCAAAAAGTGGCGTATTGCAGGGACGTATAGCGTGCGGGATGTGAATACACACCACTGCTTTTTTTTACCATTCCCGAACTCGTGCGTTCTCTTTCCCAACTTTCAAAATAATGTTATATTATTATAGTTGTGGAATATATTAATGTCTATTAAGTTTATTTATTAAGTTTTTATTTTACCCTTTTTAGTTTATTTATTAAATATTTAACCCAAATTCTTGTAAAATTACAAAGTTTTCTTACATGATGTGCACTAATCATGTAATCCATCACAACGAAAAAATCCATATCTCTAAAACTACTGAACCGATTTTGATGAAACTTGCAGTGTACCCTAAGTTGAACAATACCTAGTACATCAAAAAAATTACTTAAATCGGACTTGTAGTTCCGGAGATATGCGTGCACAAACATAAAAACATACATACATACACTTATGAAATTTTGTACATTTGTTCAGACGCTGATATAGACTAACATATACGAAAACTGGGCAGTTCTGATAATATTACATACATACGGGTCGAATTGATAACCTCCTTTTTTTTGAAGTCGGTAAAAATAAAAACCAACCATGAAGTTTTTGTGATTCATACAAATAAGTATATTTCTAAAAAGAAGCTATTAATTTATTTCAATATCAGATTTAATGCTTTAGTTGAATGAATTAGATTAGGTTTCATTTCATTTCATTTCATTTTCATTTCATATCAATAAAAAAAAATCTACTGAAGACTAAGCTGTATGCAGTTCCCTTTGCCTACCAAAATGGGTGAAGAAAAAAAAACTAATAAATAGTGGTATTGTAAAAGTAAGAAAAGGTTTACTACCTCTGATATTAACCATTTATCGCCATATTCTTATATTTTTCACGATCCAACTATTACAAAACCAAAATTCTAATCGATGTTAATTTATTTTTTAACACTAACTAAGTTCGTTATCGTACCACAAATTTCGCGCATTTGAGGTTTGTTAAACATTTTAACGTAAGAATTATTAATCATTTTGAACAGTGCTGAAAACGCCCATCGGCGTTATATATTATCCATTTGAGGTGCTGAGGACGCCCATCGGCGTCATAGACGAAAACCGCCCCGCACCTGAAATATAAAGTTATTTTTCTCTGCCGCAATGAATGGGTTAAGAAATCTCTCCCTAATAAAAAAAAACTAAGGCGCACGGCCGGACGCGACGCGCCGCCGCGACGCCGCCGCCGCCGTGAAAATATGCAGGCCACGCCGCCGCCGTGGAATTGGCCATCGGCGCTCATATCTAATCTGGACTGAGAGCCCGTTTTTTTTTTATTGTTGGATCAACTTGAAACTTACAGGGGTTTTAGTAAAAAATAGTAAAAATTCAATGCCGCAAAGCATAAATTTCTTAAACGTGAAACAACGCTGTTATGGGCAAATATCTATGGCCCTCAGTTCAGACGCTCGCTAAAAACGGCTTAACATAAATCTCAGAAAGTACTACCTCTGTGATAATAATTTTTATTTTATATTTTAATAAAGAATTTCTTAAAGATTTTAAGAAATTTTAAAATTCCTAGAATATGGCATTACTGATTTATAGCAGTTTTACATAGGGCTCTCAGTCCAGACGTTTATGAACTGAGAGCCCCACTGAAACATAGCTTTAAATGAAGAAATACATACATTTGCTTCTTTTACCATAAAGTTAAACACCCCAATGAATTTCTTAAAAAGAAATAACGACATAGGAAGTAACTGTTGAAAGGTAAATTACAATTGAATTTTCGGATAACGTCTGAACTGAGAGCCCTTATATTTTCGGTTTTATCGGCTATTTGCGGGCTCCGAGTTTGAAATTAAATTAGCTGAAAAGTTTTAAGAATTTTTTAAGTAAAACTTAACATACGGCTTTTTCTTCTAAATGCTATACTTACCGAGAAAAACCATTTTTTAATTTTTCAATCGAACAATTTTTGTAAGGTAACCATGATTCAAAAATCTCAAACGTCAGTTAGTTTCAAAGATGGCAGCACATGTGTGGTTGCGTTTGGAAATTTAATCTTCATAAAATTATGTGTGACGTCTTAGTGCTCGCCCGATGATGCAGCGCGGCGCCCGCCGTACTACGTACTACTCCCTTTACAGGGCCAAAGGCTGCCGGGGTCGCGGGACTTATCTCATTACCGTGACCCCGGAACATAAGGGGCTATTGAAGGACACCGTGGATTATCGTCAGTACGAGTCTGACAGTTGCTCCCGCCCTGCCCTGGGTGGGAGGACTCATTTGATGATTTTACCACGTAAAAAAAAAAAATTCAGACGTGGCTGAGACAAAATTTACGATGGAGTGAGCTTTCCCTAACGATACTTGTTCTACTTCTTTCAAGCACTTAATTAACAAATTTAAGAAACAATCTTAACGATGAAGTACCTGACGCGAAAGATGGAAGGAGTGGAGAGAAGCCTTGGCCCAGGAGTGGGACAGAGCAGTAGGGATGTCGATTCTTTCCGAAAAAGATCGATTTTTGAATCGTGACCTAATGAATCGAACCACAAAAAAACCGACCAAGTGCGTGTCGGGCCACGCACAGTGTACCAACCCTACTATAGGTACACGCACAGTGTAGGGTTCCGTAGTTGCCAATCAAAATACTTATGCGAACTAACTAAACTGATTCGCTGAATTTAACTTTTAAAAAAGAAGAATTTTCAAAATCGGTGAAGGCGTCTTGGAGAAATCGGGGAAAATACTTACATTAATAAAAATACTACGACGAATTTAGAACCTCCTCCTTTTTTTAGTTAGTTTATAATAGTTGACAATAAAAACCTAGCTATCCCCAAAACATACCCACCCATTATAGCTGTAAAAATAAAGTTGACAAACTTACATTTGCAGTTGAATAACATGTTCTCCGATATTTTGTTTAGGAAAATATGTTATCCAAGTACCTTTTATGAGTTGGTCGACTATTACTCGTAAACTTCTAAAGCCTACTTAGTCATGATAATTTTCATTTAAACTTCGTTATATAATATACTACTATTGTGATTTTTTTCATACCCCCAAACATAACCGTTTAGTTGGTAGAGGGGGGGACACTCGAGTCGAGCAAAAATTTGCACTATATAGCACACAAAATATTTCACAAACGAAACTTTTTATCAAAAAATTGTTAATGGAAACTATCAATATTTTTTAAAGGCCTATTTCATGATACCCCACACTAAGGGGTACGCGAGAAAAAAAAAATCAAGCCCCACTAATTTACGTGTACATGAGGTGATTTTATTTTACCACTTTTTCGACACAACAAATCCGTATATTTACACCAAATTACAGCTTTTTAGAGAGCAGTGGTGGCCCAGTGGTATCGGCCCCGACTTACGAGTTGTAGGTCGTGGGTTCGAATCCCGGCAGGCGCATTACTTTGTGTAATTTATTTCATCACCACTGCTCTCAAAACGGTGAAGGAAAACATCGTGAGGAAACCGGCATGTCCTAGAACCAAAAATTCGAAGACATGTGACATCCACCAATCCGCACTGGGCCCGCGTGGTGGATTATGGCCCACCCCCTCTCACAGAGAGGAGGCCTGAGTCCCAGCAGTGGGAACATTAATAGGCTGATGATGATGATGATGACAGCTTTCTAGTACTTTGCGTCTCTAAACTAAACTGCGGACAAACGGACGGACGGACGGACATGGCGAAACTATAAGGGTTCCTTGTGTTGACTACGGAACCCTAAAAATCGAGGCAAAAGATCGGTTTTTCTAAAAAGTTGATCTTTTTTTTTCAAGCTTTTGTTTTTTAATGTTATAATAATATAAATCTATTTTATTATAAACAAGATACATATTATAATTTAACAATCTCTTAATAATAAATCAGGTAAATCGATGATAAGAAATATTTTTATTACCATATCAAAACAGATCAGTACCTCTAGAGCACCGCTGGCACATTTTTGTGCCACCAAACCCCGACTGACTTTAAACTATATTTTTAGAAAGATGAGTCTTAAAACCAGTCGGGGTTTGGTGGCACAAAATTGTTCCACGGGGCTCTAGACAGATATAAAAAAAAAAAACAATATTTATTTAAAAAGGAATTGGTTTACAAAGTTACTATAGTTCCCAATGCTTTATATCTAAAGTTTTTAAAAACAGCAGTGTAGCCTACAGGGATCCAAGCCTGCCGGGGTCGCGGGATTATTCCCTTACCGTGACCCCAGAACATAACAGGCTATTGAAGGACACCGTGGATTTTAGTCAGTAGAAGTCTGACAGTCCCTCCCGCCCTGCCCGCGGTTGGAGGACTCATTTGATGATTCTATCACGCTAAAAAAAAAAAAAAAGCCTACAGGAATCCAAGCGGTTTCGCTCATCGCTTGTGATATTTAAGGTGCTCACAAGGAACAGATGATCCCACGATACTCATATACGTCATGGCTATTGAGTGAATGTGGTGATAATTAGATTTTTTTTTTGTTTTTGCCAGTAAAGTATAGGATCATAATTTAGGTGCACAACTGCCTGCGATAAATAATGTTTAAATTCGCCATTTAAGCCCTGACTTTCTTGTGCAAGTGCATTACACATAGACAGTTGCTTTTTTACAAACAACTTATTTATGGAAATCCCTAATTCCTTTTTTCGTATCATTGTCAGTCGCTTCTATTGCATCGACTTCTTCTTCCGGCGTTATTTGTTGCCGTGTAATATTTAAAATTGAAGTGTTTATTCTATTTATTGCTCGAGAACAGGTGACATGGTCAGAAAATGATATTTTTTAAAACCTTGTATCTAAAATGGTCGCAGCAGCCAACAAGTTAACTTTTTCGACACTTCCAAATCTTTTCTTTATGCCATCCACTATTAAAGTTCTTGTTTTAGCACCAATATCAGTTGAAGTTATCATTGTATTATATGTTTCAGTCAGGCAAGATATGATTGGTATAATTTTACTGGCTGAAACATAGGCTTCTCCTGATATTGCTTTGGTTCTTACTTCTAGTCTAGCTTGTAATCGCCCGTCATTTTTTCCAAAATTTACTATAAATAAACTACATCCTGTTAAATTTTTAAGCTTACAGGATCAAGTTTTTTTTAAAAATTTTTTTTATACTTTTAAAATTAAATTGTCTAGATGTTGACGCCTGCCAGGTCGTCGCTATTGAGCATGCTATAAATATTACGTGTACAAATTTCTAACCTTACAGGAAGACCGTTAGTCGCAGGGTTCAGTAGCTCTCCAGCTCCAGCTATTAGCATTGTTGGCGCTTTAGGATACTTGAGTAATATTGGCGCAATTATTTCGGATAACTCAACAAATCGTTCTAATTGATAAAAAACAGAATTCCATCTGGTACACACAGACTGAGATAAGCCCCAACGGCTTTGCTTGGTGTTCCTGAGCTTTCTTTAAAGGGTCAGCAGTATTTGTATTTTGCTTAAAATATGTAGTAATATCTTTAACAGCTGTAAGTAAATTCTTGGCTTCTTCTAGTCCATCCTTATTGTAAAATGGTTTTGATACTACCAGGTTTAATGTGTGAGCAAAGCATGGCATGTGTGGTTTTACACCAAAAATTATGCTTCATTAATTCAGTTTCATATATACAATGACCAGTTAAGCCTAAGTAGCTTTGACTATTATGCGTGTTAGTCCAAACATCTTTAAAGACAGTGCTTCAACTTTTTGTATTTTTAATTTCAGCTGTTCCGATAGAACGTCATATTTATCATCAATCATGTGGGTAATTTTGTTTCTGGCTGGAACTTTATATAGCGGTGCCACTACTTTCATCAAATGTTGAAATCCTATTTTTTCCTCAGTATTCAGAAACAAGCCATCCTTTGCTATCATGAAAACTATTGCATAGTTTATTTGACCACACTTAATACCACTATCTGAAAATTAATGAAATAAAAAATTTTATTTTTTGATCCTGTTTAAATCTCACTTTCATGAAAATTAATTAAAACATGATTTCAGTTTCACATTATTACCTCGAAATGATTTTATATTTGTTAGGCAAGATGTTGTTGGCTGTTTTAAGACTGATCCAGAGGCAGAAGAAGAAGCCACGCTTTCAGTGTCCGAATGATAAACATTTTGCAAATCTGGAACTGTCAATGCACTATGTTTCTTTTTTTAGGTTGGTGATGACATGTCTAAAATCATGTCATCACCAACTTAAAACAAGAAACATGGTACTTCGATTTAATGAACTTCAATTCCTATTTTGTTGAAACTCGGTACATTGGAAAACAAAGAATGTGATATAAGAAATACAGATACAGGTTCCACTAGCTTGTTCATTTCCATCACCATTTCGTGCATTACCACATTTACCACCACCATTATCTTTATCACTTTATAGACTTACGGTCTGAATTGTTGGATGACGTCTTAATAAATGATTACGCATGTTTGTTGTGACCCCGGCAGGCTTTGGCCCTCTGAGTTTTGCTGACTTCTAGGTGACAATATTCGCGCCGTGCCGGGCATGGTCCTTGGTCGGGCAGCGATACTCGTGCCCGCATGCCCGCGCCTACTCCGGCACACAAAAGGACTACCGAAGGACAATAAATGATTACGCATGTGGATTTTAGTCAGTACAATATTTGTCCTGACAGTTCCATAGAATACTTTTACCCGGCATGCTGAAAAATGAAATTTTTAATAATTAGTTACTAGTTTTATGTCATATTCAAAATCTTATGAGTACCTATTAATTAGCATCCATTCTTAAACAATTTAAAAGAATAGTTTATAAGAAAGGTAACTAAAATATTGAAATATTAGTTATTTCAATGCCCATTAGTGATTATTCGTATCGTAAATTTAAATGAGTAAACGTAAATTCAATTAAACGTTTTTATTCGAAACAAAATATTGGTTTGCCGTTACTTAATGATTACCTCCTGAAGTCAAAGAAAAAATGAGAAGCGCTTTACTATGTTAATTGTATACATATACACTTTTTTGGTTTACACCAAAAACAAATTAAAATCGAATGTCGATTTTCAAGGGTGAAGTATCGATTCAGTCCTACATATCGATTTAAAAAATTCAAACACATGACTGATATAACCAAAAAATTCAAACAAATGACTGATATAACTAACCACGCCATACTGGGCCCACGTTGTGGATAACAGTCTGAGTCCCAGCTGTGAAAACATCACAGACAGATTATGATTAAATGTAATCCCGGATTACCTAAAACTAAAAAGGCCTTTAAACTCATGTAGAACTGGTTTAAGCCTATTTAAAACTTAACCGGAGTTAATTAAAATGACATAAACGGATATCCCTCGCTTAAGCAATTAATTTAAAGACTAACAACGTGGACGCAACAATGACCCATGTTTTATTTAATTAAAGTTTAAAATGAATACGCTAGTCTTTTCAGGTTCTTTGTTTCGCTAGTTTTAGCTCTGTCATTTTGGTAAAGTTCTTGCTGGACAATTTAGGTATATCTAAATCCTTACTATCCCTAGGACAGTTTTCGGGCTTGACGGCAAATGTCAGCGGAGAATAACAACTAGCGTGGGATTAACATGATCATTTTTAATTAATACGACATAAGTATGAGTGTTATATAAAATAACGAAAATGAATAAACAAGTATTTTCTTTGTGTTTTACCAAAAAAATACATGAAGAGAAGGTCGAGGCTGAATGATTACAGCTGCACAGTCCGGTCTTTCAGATTAAGCCGTGCTTGCCGAGGTGGTCTGTGGATGGGGGACCATCTGCCAATTTAAAGCTAGTTTCCTCCGTCCCTCGAAAAGCACGTAAAGCCGTTGATCCCGGCTGTCATTTGTAAATCTTTGACAGTCGCTACTGCTAGTCAGAAGCTCATAAGTCTGACAACCAGTCCCGTGGTCATACCAATATTTAAAAATACTCTTAAGAATCACCAATTCCTACCACATAGTAGCTTTAGAGTGTCCCAATTCACAAGTTCCAGGTGCTACTAAGATTACTTACGAACACATTAAACATTTAAACTTCGTCTAGAAACTTCGGCATAATATCAGCAAGCTTATTGGAGTTGCAGGTGTGTTGGTGGTTGTAGAAAGGTGGGAGGAATTTTGTTTGTCTGACCGAAAGCCGATTTTCGGACGAAGCCGAAGCCGATTTGGACTACCGTCACAACTTCGCGCCCGGCATTGGTCGAGGCCATGTTGCGGGGCGAGACGGAGTGGGAAGCGGACGCCTCCTTCTGAGAAGTAGTCATGTTCGCTAAGGAGAAGGCGGGCCGCGTGAGGAAGAGGACAGCGTCCTCCTTCCGTCCCTGCTGCAGTGGTGGACGCCCATGGCGACGCATGTCCTAAAACCAAAAAAATCGAAGACATATGACATCCACCAACCCGCGCCCGGGTGGTAGATTATGGCCTACTCCCTCTCACAGAGTGAAGGCCCGTGTCCCAGGAGTGGGAACATTTATAGGCTAATGATGATGATGATGATGACGTGTGTGTGAACTATGAACTATAATCGGCCAATTTTGGCCGAAACCGAATATAGATTTTCTGGCTGAACGTGGCCGAATCCGAAGCCGAAACGGTGGGGCACTAAATTTTGACTAAGTCTGTCTATACTTAGACAATGTTAGGACTTTGGTTACGGAATGCCATTAGTTAAATTGTTGTATCAAGTAATTAGTTCCTTGAACTAACTGAATACATAACGTCTTCATAAGGGAACCGACAGAGCTGTTCAGGTATTCCCGATATTCAGCCAAGCAATATTTTGTTTTACTAATTTTTTTTTTGTTTTTTCCGATTGGCTCTAAGCT
Source organism: Agrotis segetum (assembly GCA_036375495.1). Lineage (NCBI taxonomy): Eukaryota > Metazoa > Arthropoda > Insecta > Lepidoptera > Noctuidae > Agrotis > Agrotis segetum. The sequence continues at coordinate 4,360,940 of JAQSVV010000015.1, read as the reverse complement.
GACAAAACTCTTTTTACACGTTAAAAAATGGACACTATTTTTTTAAATAGATGATTTCTGTTATCTTAACTACAAAATAAGTTATAATATTATAAGATTAATTATAAAATTTGATTAATATTATAATATTTGAAAATAAGTATTTTATTTATTTCTTTTTCACTCCTCAACCACACTTGATCTACGGAGCTATTATTTGTGCGTGCACATAGCTACACTTAGTTCAGTAAAAAAACTCTTGCATAAGTGTGCTGCAATGTGCACGAACAAAAGCTAAGCTCAGCCTTGCCGGTGAACGAGCAACCGGTTTAGTACGCGCACTGCTGAAGTGAAGCCTAATCATGAGTTTTCAGTTATTCTGACGTAAAGTAAACTGGAACTTTGACATTTTCAAATTGGCAAACAAGGAAAACATTAGTTCCTCCTTCACACACCAGAGGCGCTGTTCCATTTTTCCACAGAAGAAACGCTTTATATATTGAAAAGGCGCTGTAAAATAAAATAGTGAAAACTTGTGAAAAGGGTACGCTGGTTCCGTCCTAAAATACTTTAAAACTATTAAGTTTTGACAAGAATATTAATTAAAAGGTCAAACTAAATTGTTTTAGACATTTATTCACTACAATGTTTTTGACAAGCCTTCTTGAGAGCTAGTATCAAAACTTGTTGATTGAAAAGTGGGAGTAAAAGAGAGTCAATTTGAGATTCAATTATTTATAGAAGCATTCCTGAATGATTGACAGCACTCCAAACATCGTAAATTCTTGGCTGTATTTAGAAACACGCTCAGACGTAATAAAATGTCGGTACATAAAAGTTTATTCAAAAATAGTGCAAGAAACTGGGAAAAAGTTGCGAGAGTTATCCAGACACACTAACTTCTTTAAGTCATCCTTTGTGGGCATGCGGGCGGCGAGTAATGGGCGACTCGCTGTGCGCCCATGGACCATGCCCGGTTCGACGGCGACTGTGCGTGGCGTCCCACGCGCCTAAAAGAGTGTCAGCATAATAACGGGGCTCTAGAGGAGGCCTCTAGAGGGCGAATTACCCTGACCCTGGAACGTAAAGGGCTATTGAAAGATACCGTGGTTTTTAGTCAGTACGAGTCTGACAGTCTCTCCCTCCCTACCCTGGGTGGGAGAGTTCATTTGATGATTTTACCACGGAAAAAAAAAGTTCGAGATTCTTTGGAGGTACTCGGATATTCTAATTAGTTTAAAGTTAGAGAATTTGAACCCGAAACTGGTCATAACTTGAACCGAAAAATAGCACCGTATGTTTTAGAGATAAATAGATTGAAAATTATTCACTAATTATAAATCCTATTCAACATGAAAATCTTCCCAGGACACCCCGTATTTATGGACGTTGTAATCAGACCACGAACAGGCAAGCGATACGTGCCGTTGACTAGACGGAGGATGGGACAGCAAAAACAAAATGTTTAGTCTAAAATATCGAATATCGGGTCGCTAGGAAGACTTACATGACCTTATTGATGAAGTGCTTCATAAAGGTCGGGTGCATAGTAGTAGCTGAGATAGGGGCCTTTTGGCGTCGTACAGGTTATTTCATTTTACAAAATTGGTTTGGGTACAAAATTGGTTATTTCATTTTATTTTAATTTATTTGTAATTTAATTTTTTATACATCTTTGTTTTTAATTTTATGTTGTTGTTCTGTCCTGTGTGAGTACAATAAAACTTTTTCTTTCTTTCTTTCTTTCTTTCTTTCTTTAGTACCAAATGTATGAATGTGGACGAGGCGAAAGGAGTATGTAATGATCGTAGTAGGTTGCATTCTATGATTTCTGCATTCATGGAAAAAACGCGTATGTTTGTGTGTGCGATTATCGATTTTTTTTCTCTTAATTTCCCAAGTTAAATATTTTGGGAATTTTCTCCTCAATAACTCCTAATCGTTTCCCCCTCATCATCATCATCAGCCTATAAATGTTCTCACTGCTGGGACTCAGGCCTCCTCTCTGTGAAAGGGAGTGGGCCATAATCCACCACGCGCAGTGCGGGTTGGTGAATGTCACATTTCTTCGATTTTTTGGTTCTAGCACATGCCGGTTTCCTCACGATGTTTTCCTTTACCGTTTTGAAAGTAGTAGTGATGAAATAAATTACACAAAGTAATGCGCCTGGCGGGGTTCGAATTCCACGAACTCGTAAGTCGGGACTGATACCACTGGGCCGCCACTGCTCTCGTTTTTCGTTTCCTCCTAATATTGGAAAATTTCCAAACTAATAACAATGTTAGGTTTAAAGAATTTATTCTCTTAAGAACAGTACATAGGTTTATTTATAATGAGATACAAAGTAATTGCTTATATATAAATAGTAACATTTTACCTCAGGTGCGTGTTGGTGAAGTTATACATAATATCTGGTTGACCGAGCTTCGCTCGGTTTTTAAAATGTCTATATCTTGGGAACCGAGCTTTTCTCGAACCTGGGACTTGATAAATCGATTCCTTGAGCCGAAAAACCCCTAATCTGTAACTTTCATGAAAATCCTTGGAGCTGTTTCCGAGATCCTGATTATATATAAATATACAAGAATTGCTCGTTTAAAGATATTAGATAATAGAGATAATAGATACATCTTTGCTAACATTTGGAATGCTGGATGTTTTGTTATATTACTAGGCTTATTCCAGTATACACCAGCTTCAAAAGCTGGTGTCCGGATTTAAGCTTTGGTTTAGAGCTCATACCAAAATCCGGCCTTGTTTTCCAAACGATGCGTTTGTTTGCCTCTAGCGTATTAATTTAATACTAAAGTCACGTACTTGAATCATGATATCGATATTTATTTGTTTTTCAGCTTTTACTACCTAAAACTTAATCCATCGTACCAAAAAAACTGTCGTGTTCAACGTCCGTTGAACACTTGTCTAAAAAATGTCAGATAATGACGTTGAAATAAGGTCCGTTTTGCAATCACACTTTTTTTAGACAAGTATATGTGTTTAACAGATGTTTTCTTTTTTTTGTAGGAAGACTGACCGTGCAAATCTTGTAACTTCTGTCATTTTCTATCGAATAAACAGAAGTTGTGAGCATCAACAAACGAAGTCGCTTACGAAAAATGTGTCCCCAAATCTTACGTTTGAGGTTTGTCCGCCCTCTATCTGCGTCAAAAATGCGTCTGCCGGGAAGGGCGCGAGCTACGTCAGTACTTCACTTTCCGCGGCTTCCTTTTGACATGACTAGTTCGCAAAATCATCGCATCCCAAGACTGTACGCTGTCGACCATAGAGCGAATTACAGCCGGCAGCGACAGGTCGCTCCTACCTCTGCAACAAGTGTACGGCGCGGCTCATCCCACGCGACGTACTCGGCCAGCGTATGCCGCGCTGTTCCACTGGACATTGGAAGTGATGACATCGAGCGTCCGGCTCTCTGCTTAAGCGACACAGGTACATTCCGAAGCAGCGTGCCCCGAGAGCACCTGTGTCGCCCGGAATGTCAGTGAGCCGTGCTTTCTCCCAAGCCAGCCATCGAGTACTGGCTGGATCGCCTTTGTGTCAAGGCCGGCAGTAGGGTCTTCATACTTCGCCATACCGTCACATGACCTGACGAAGGGACCGGCGAGTATTAGCTCTTAATAGTTTCCAGATGCTTTCCTGGCGCCAACTGATGTAGCGTCGCGAGGGTCTTTGCTCCAGGTCCCACGGCGGAGATCCGGCCAGTACACATGCCGCCTCGTAAGAGATCGTGCGATACCCCCTCTCTGATCGCCATACCTCGCTGCGGTCAGCGCAGGACTGCAATAGTGCGGTTTGTCGGTCTGTTGCCCATACCGGGGCCCCGTAAAGGGCCAGCGATCGCACGATCCCCACGAATAACCGCCTACAGGCGGTCCCCCCCCAAATTGTGAAGCAGCATTGAAAGTGCACCCGCCGCTCTTATCAATTTGGGTACCATGATAAAGTGGGGTCCGACATTGAATGTCAAGTACCAATCCTAAATACTTCATGGTTGACTTAACGGTGATTCGGCTCCCCCCGATCAATAATATGTAATCCTATTGGCGCGCGTCGGGGCCATGATAAGCAATGGCTTCCGACTTATTGAGGGCTACATCTAGGAGACGTCGTATGCGGCTCACCACTTGTGAGACCGCAGCTGTGGCCAGCAACGCTGCTTCCCTATATGAGCTACCTGAGCCATGACCAGCGTATCATCCGCGAAACACGTGATGTTTACGCCCGGCAACTCGCCTCTCAAGATCGTAGCCGATGTTCCACAGGGGAGGTCCAAGAACCGAGTGGAACACCGCACGACGTTTGCGATCGCATATGCCTTCACGTCCCGTGAAAGTAAACACCTTCCCCCCAAGTAGGCAAAACTTGCGAAGGTAGAGAGGCACTTGATGATAACGCAGGGCTTTCTAATGCAGTTCCAAGGCAGAGTGTTAAATGCGTTGGATTCTAAAGCACCGACAGCACCACCCTGCCCTGGGACACCAGCCACTCTCACCCTCTTGATGGCATCAACGGTAGGCGCCCACGTCGGTGATTGTCGTCCAGGTTCGGCCCGTCTGTACATAAGTGGCTGACGAGGCGATCAGCTATTATCAGTTCGAGCAACTTGCCAGTCTCGTCCAGAGCATTATGGGCCGATAAGCGGACGGCGAATCCGCTGGGCGTCCCACCTTTCTGAGCAAAACCAGTCGAAGCTCGCCATCTAGTGGGAATTAAAGACACGCTGTAAACAGTCTCCGTACTGGGGGTCCAGTTCTTTTAGGGCAAGGACTAGAGCGCGGCCAGGCACACCATCGGGTCCTGGAGCAGTGTTTTTGGATCGAAGCCTTAATAAGGCCGCGCCCATCTCCGCCTGTGTCACCTCTGGAACTATTAAACTTTCCTCTTCTGACTCTGCAGTCGTTCTGTAAACCCATCGGCGGTGCTTCAAATTCAGCTCTAGTAGGGAAAAGAGTAGACACCACTTGCTCCAGGAACTGCGGCTCTAGACTCGCTGTTAGAGGAGGCGCCCACGGCCGGAGTTTCCCTCGAACCATGCGATAAGGACGCCCCCACGGATCTCTGTCTAAAGTCTCCAACAGTTCTTCCCTGGATCGTTTCTTTGAATCGGATAGCCAGCCACAGAACCTTTTTTGCCGCGCGGTAAACCTCATATAGCGCGGCTTCCACATCTGGATCTCGTAGGCGTTCCTCTGTATCGTGTATACGGTCGTCTAGCATTCGCGCACTCGACCCGAAGTCGTTTAATTTCGGAGGACCACCAGTATACGCTGCGCTTCACGGGTAGTGTGGAGACCCGCGGCATAGATGCATCGCAGATTTGCGACATCGCATCGCCGAACCACTGAGCTTCCCGTTCGACGTGAATAGGACTAACTGTCGTCGACTCCTTGATCCAGGCTTGGACAATGGCTGCTTCCTCAGAGCCTCCCTGTCGAGACGTTTTAGCGCCCAACGCGGGCCGTCTCTTCGAGGGAAAACTGACGACGATTTCCAGAATTCTGGGTGGAGACGTCAAAACGAATATATCGGTGATCCGATAGCGTCTCCACCTCCGTTTCAACGTGCCAATCATGAATGCGATGCATGACAGCGGAACTAGCGAACGACACATCTACTATTGACCCGCCCCGCTGCCGCACACACGTGTATTCCGAACCTCGATTTAATATTGCAAGGCCTGTCGTAATGGCCCACTCTTCTAACGCTTCACCCCTCAGATCTGTGACCGGAGAACCCCACGCTGCAGACTTGGCATTCAGATCGCCAAGGAGTAAAATGGGACGAGGATGAGACCGGCCTACGACAGCTCCTAACTCGACGAGAAAACTCTCGAATTCAGCGAGGCTTTTGTTGGGCGAAAAGTATGCCCCGATCGTGACGATTCCATTCACAAGGGCGGCCACCCAGCCGTGTCCTCGGGATACGTCAACAAGAGTTGCGCTTGTGATGACCACTAACTCGTCGAGATCCCCCGCCCAGTTATCCCGGGTGGGGACGAAATATGGCTCAGAGACCACCGCCACGTGGATAGACCACTCCACCAGGCTCTGGAAAAGCAGATCCTGAGCTCTGGTGCAATGGTTGATATTCGCCTGTAAAAAATGATAATTTGCCATTACTGGCATTCCATTATCTCGCCGCCTCGTACTGTCACAGGCTGGGAGTCAGCCGTAGAGATGCTAGGCTGCGACAGAGTTGTAGACCCCGCAGCCTTTGTCCAACGCTCTTTACGCTTTCCGGGCGCGCCGCACGTTTTTCCACCAATTCTGTGCCCCGCAGACTTTCCTGCATTTGAACAAAGGCTGCAGTTTGGTTCCGCGGAGCATTGGGACGCCTTATGGCCAGGAAGACTGCAGCGATAACATATATCGCTACGATCGGTTTCCGAGGTGCACATTGCCCGGACGTGACCCTTCTCAAGGCATCGAAAGCATTGCAAGGCCCTGGGTGCCAGGAGTGACACCCTCGCTGACACCCAGCCCACCAGCAGGCGTCCTGCATTGGCAACCCGCTTCGCAGCAGCCACCGGGCACCGTACCCAAATCGTGCCAAGTCCGCCAGCACCGAAGCGAATTCCACCCGGTTGCACATTTTCAGGTGGGCATCCACCACCTTGAGCTATGGCCGCCACTACCTCTTCTGGGACTACGGAGTCGTCAAGACCATCGACGCGAACCTCAGCCATCTTCATGGGTCTGGAGACCCGTGCCACTTCAGGGTCAATGACAGTTCGCAGTCTAGCCGCCAGGGAATCTGCTCTCTCAGCACTGCTTGTCCCCGCCAACTCAAACATTTTGGCACCCGTGGCTGCAGTCCTAAAACGGAAGCCATCCGGTGTACAAAAATCGGCGAAGACCAGTTTGCCCCTCGCTTCAGCCAGTATCGTTTGGTATGTGATCCCTCTGTCCCTGGCCTCGGGCTGCAACGTAATCACCACAGCCTCAGAACGAGGCACACGAATTTTTGGGGTGCTCTGTCCACCCCGAGCGACCTGCCCCATTGTTTTTGGCGAGGTTTTCTCCTTTTTCCTTCGCCGTTTTTTACGGTTTTCGGCCATCTTCCAGCCACCATCATTTCCTTTGGCTGAGAACTTTTCTCCACCGTGGGCTTCGTCGCCCCCTCATCGATCTTTTTCCTCCCTTCAGCGGGGTTAGTGGCCGTCCGGGAGGGCACCTTCGGCGGCGGTGTTGTTTTAGTCACCTGAGCCCACGTATGTCCAGTCGCCAAACATGACCTCTCCTCCTTTCTCCGCTTATCTGCCGCCAATGGTGGGCGGAGATTGACAGGGGGGTTGAGTCTGGGCTCAATACTGTCCAGGCGGGCAGTCATGATGTTCAAGAGCCGGTTGAACTGGTCTTCGCCCAATGAACCATTCTGTTGCAGAGCACGACTGTCTGTTGTCATCTCACTTTGCTGCTGCCTGAATTCCGCCGTAAGGGTACCGACCTCCCGCTGGAGCTCTTCCATTTTAGTATGAAGACGGCGATTTTCCTCTTGAAGTTTTAATGTTTCTTCCGAGGTTGTCCTATTTACGAGGACTTCCATTGCCTCCTTAATGCTGTCCGCTGCCTCCTTCAGGGCCCGCGTGAATGTACCCTTCAGATTGCCCGATTTAGTGGCAACCTTCAAGACGACGTCAACTGCGTCCAAAACCTGGCGGCCGAGTGCGTCCGCCGTCATACCCTCAGGGGCAACAGCAGTCTTAGATCTATTCTCTCTAGCTCGTCGAGCCATCTCGGTTACTTCATCGGCCGCGATGGCTTTTCGACCCTCCCGTGTCGCTAGTTTGAGTTCCGCTTTATTTCGAAGTAAGGTGATACCCTCTTCATTTTCACCAGTAGCTGCATCGGAGTCGCTCACTCCGCTAGCCACCGGTGTATCAGGGCGCTTAAGGAAGCGTCCCCGGGTGTTCGGTGCTACTTTTGAAATATTTATTTCAGCAGTCGTCCCACGACCTCTGCCCTTCCTGGCTTTTGGCACTTTGGCAGCTGGCAGGTTCTCCTCACTTGAGGAGTGTCCCGCTGAACACACGTCCGAATTGCAAACTCGCGAACGCTTCCCCCAAATTTTTGAAGGAGCGGCCACAGCTGCTTGGCATGTGCTGTCAGACTCCGACAACACATCCATCGTATCAAGAACCACGCTTGATTCTCCTGGAGCCCCTGCTCCCGTCCTCAATGACGTAGTGTCTAACTCTGACACTGCGTCCACCTTCTTCACGTTTTTTTTAGTTTTTGTTTTAATTTCATTAACCATTTTAGTCCCACGAGCATGGGGGAAATACAAAGTCCATCCGGGCAGAGACCCCTGTACCCGGATAAGCCTATAATATTTGTTACTCGCCAGGGGGTCGGCCGGTACCCTGGCGAGGGTAGCACTCACGACTGATTTGTTCATAAGAACACCCGTCAGCCATACATCTCCTCGCGGTGCTCCGCCACTTGAGATTCGGGGTAACTTTTTAAAGAGGTTTTCTACCTCGCGGCCCGGGCGGTTAAGCCAAGGCCCTCGGTCCTGATCAAGATCAGGATTACGAGATAACGACGGGGACAAGGAAGGACACAGTCCTTTCCCGTCTGCCCGGAGGCAGTGCAAGTGCACACCGGGCCCGTCCTTGCTCCTCCACTGTGCCCTCTGCGAATCAGAGGGTCACGCGGAACAACGCCCTCGTCGGTCCCAATGGGACCCCTCCAGTGTCAGACTATCGGCCACGACAGTGACTTTTCCCAATGAACAAGACGAAGAAATCTTCTTCCCGTTCCCCGGGGAACGTCACTGCCGCGCCCGGGGCGCACCGTCCTGGCAGCTGCCGTTCCCTCCCAACGTATCAAGAGGGACAAGCAACCAACAGGCACACGAGGAGGTTGTCTGACCTAGCACCCCAAAGAAAAATTCTATGTTTACCTGGGGATTGAACCCATGGTCACCACCTTGGAAGTCAAAGCTTGAACAAATCGAGCTACCTTGTAGCCATACTCTTTTCACCTAGTCCAACAACCCGAATTGTCTTAATAGTTAAGATGTTTTTAATTAAGCCTTGCTATCCCACTACTGGAAAAAAGTATCTCTCAATACCTTCCAGAGACTCTTATCCTGTGCGTTCTCGAACCAGTTTGCAAACGAATTAATACAAATCCAAATGCGTGAGTTATTATAAGTACAATACTAGCTGACTCGGCCACGCGTTGCTGTGGCTAAAGTTTTTGTTATATTACATTATAGTAAACAATATTGCGACTATAATTTGAGATTTAAACTATCCTATCTCTCAAGTTGGATCAAACTACACATGGTGTGCGAATTTTATTATAATCGGTTAAGGTGATTGCTTCGATGTAGCCCGCGAAATTCAATTTTTTTTACGTTTTTTGCAATTTGCAGGCCAGTGACATGTTGTAACTTTATAAATATTTGTGTTGCGCAAATAACAAGTATAATTTTAAATATAAAAATTGTCAAAAAATTCGCTCCATCAGCTCTCACATAGAAAAGGGCATCGTAGTTAGATTTCGGAGATTTTAACATGATACACCTTTTCTATGTGAGAGCTGATGGAGCGAGTTTTTTGATATTTTTTATATTTAAATTATACTTGTTATTTGCGCAACACAAATATTTATAAAGTTACAACATGTCACTGGCCTGCAAATTGCAAAAAACGTAAAAAAATTTGAATTTCGCGGGCTGGTTGGAGCATCCCCCTTAAGTGGTTTAGGAGTCCATTGAGGACAAACATTGTGACACGAGATTTATATATATTAAGATTATGTCCGATATTGAGTAAAAAACAAGTTAATACAATATCATTTACCAATAATTAATTGCCATTGCAATAACTTCTAGAATCAGGAAAGAAGAATTGATTCGGCCAAACTTATCTGCATGTAACTGGAAAAAAGTTACAACAAAATGGAAAATCAAAACAGTTTTTTTTATAAAGTAAAATAAAAACATTACTTGGCCCATGAGGGGTTTGAACCCACGACCTTCGCGTTATTAGCACGACGCTCTAACCAACTGAGCTAATAGGCCGATGGTTTTCAGGTCCAAATAATGCTTCAGTTTCAGCCGACAACATCCTGAATTTCATGATCTGCAAGCTTTAGGATACAATAATGAAATTAAAAACTATGTTCTAGTACTAGAGGCATGATAAAACTCATAAAAAGCTCAATAGTCTTTATTCTCGTGGTTTTAAGGTTGATTTTATCAAAGCCTTTTCTGAAAATGGCAGTGATCTCTATTGACGTTTATGTAAGGTTGCTTTTCGGTTGCTATTGTGTAAGGACTAGAAGGCTTTCACACACTACTTGTTGAAATCCTGACATAGGATGCAAGTGAATTAGATGAAAATATGCATGTATTGTATTCGAGGGGTTAGATAGAGGCGCACCCTGTACTGTGTACAGTCACGAGCAATTGTATGTATACACTTAGCAGTATTCAAGAGCGATTTACTGCTACCTTATCGATTAAACTTTTGCCATTTCATTATACTTCTGTTTTGGAAGCCATACTATTAAGAAATCTTTTTTCAAAGTTCGAAATCTATTATTTATTAATAAATCCATTATATATTTGTTGATCGTATACGTCATGTTATTGCTCGTGACTGTACATGTTTTGTAAGCTGTTTTTATACTTCTTTGTAATGGATGCGCTTTTTTATTTTTTTTTGGCTAGCCTGTGCTGTGCCATTTCTGGTCAACAGTTAGGGATATTTAATTAACAATATTGCTAAAATTCAGAATTGCTGTTTCCTAATCTAATTCCGAGAAAAAAATAGTCTTACTGAACATTATTATATTTTATCGATACAATATATTAGTAGAATTGCCCAACACTAATCTAACAACATATTGCATTCAGTGCAGTAACAATAAAGCACATTCATGTTATATTTCATGCACATTGAAGCTTGGACCGCCATCTATTTGCCGAATGTTATACATCGTGATTGAAATATTTGTTTAGCTTAGAGCTGATATTATGAATTAACTCATAACGTTCACGAATTCATAACGCCATCTAGTCCTCCAACCCAAGCAGGGCTTGTGTTATGGGTACTGTCAGACTCGTACTGACTAAAATCCACGGTGTCTTATAGCCCTTTCTAATTTCATGTTTTACACGGTGCATAGAATCAAATTACGTCCCAAAAGACTTTTTCTATGAAAGCGACTGAAATTCTGCGACTCACGACTCATAAAATTACGCTCGTGTGTCCTTACCCTAAGAAGAGTGGTAGGGTTTGTCAGGTCCTTTGTGCTACTGTCCCGTGAGTACTATGGAACTTGCTTCAAGTGTAACATGTGGGTGCCCACACTAATCCACTAGCTGTCTGACGCTCCAAAGGCCATTCTAAATTATAAATATATTCTTGCTCATTTGTTTCATCTGATTGTATTTGTAGTCGCATATATGTTTAATGCATGGTAAGCGTGGTACCGCATCGTATGTATCGGACGCATCGCATCAAACGTTATGATTCTGTGTCGGCAGCGAACGAAGGGCGGATTGTCGACGCTAGTATCAGCAATCGGATTGCCGATGCCACCTCCATCGCTTCCACTTTGGCATTCCGTAACGTATCAGGATTTTTTAAGGCTATTGCCGATACCCGTCTCGTAGGCTTCAGTGGACGGCAGATTGAACATAAAAGGCAAACTTCCGTTAAGTACGATACGTGGGTCGTAACGACCTGTGGACGCACGACCTTAAGTCACTGCTTTTATAAAGTGAAAGATGACAGACTTTCATTTTCATCATTTGTTTTTATAAATTAAAAGACACTGGTGACTTTATAAAGCCATCCTTATCTCGTGACTGCGTGTTAAAGTCTGTAAAAGTTCGAAATCTATTATTTATTATAAATCCATTAATAATTTATCGATACTGTCAATGTCCAGCACTATTTAGACAACATACTGCTCCTGTGGTCTACCGCGTTTTATTTGGCTATTCAACAACAAAGCACATTTGTGTTGTTTCCTGAATACTGAAGCTTGGGGCGCCTTCTGTTGTTGGTCGCTTTGTATATTATTATTATTTCGGAAATGTAGGTACATACGCCAGCACATCAAGCTACCACAATCTGTCAGAAAGTTAAGCAAATGCTACTTAGTAGCATGTGTATCGAAACCATTTGCTAATAATGAGCATGCTAATTTAATTTTTTTTTTTTTATAATAAAACAACTATCAGCCATCTAGTCCCACTAAGCACAGCTTGTGTTATGGGTACTAGACAACTGATTACATACTTTATATTTCTAAATACATACATATTATAGATAAATTACACCCAGACACAGAAAAATGATCGTGCTCATCACACAAACATTTGTCCTGTGTGGGAATCGAACCTACGACCTCCGGCATAGCAGTCACACTTAGACCAACAGGCCAGTCTAAATGTAAACATAAGCATGCTCATAAGCATGCTCTTTTAGCATGCTGTTTAAAGCATGTGTAACTGTACCTTTAGATAGGCAAAAAACAGATTCGTGTAGGTTTGATGTGATCTACGTATAGAATATTCAGGAATACATTTATCAATAAGTAAGGATTTTTTTAAGCTATTGCATAGCTTTCTCGTAGGCTTTGATCGCGGCGATCGAACCTAAAAATTCCGTACCGTAACGAAAATGAACGTAACGAAAATACCAAACAGACACGGCAATCATAAAAACACCGTGTGGGGTCAGTATTGCGCAATATTGGGAATAATCGGGATCAATACTATTCTCCGATTGAACACGAAAACATTGTGCAGTTCGTAATAGGCTAGTTGGCTTAAAAAAGTAATTAGTCCGTCTTTTATATTATTCAAAAATAAGAGACACGTATTTTTTCATTTGTAAATAAGACCAAAAATTACAAAGATATAGCCTATTAAAGTTACTTGTGACGTCACGATAATCGCGCAGAGTGACGTCAAGGTAACTGGCTATTACCTTTGTTATTTTTTGTTTAAACGAAAAAAGAAAAAATACGTGTCCAAAATTTTTTTATAATCTAAAATGCGGACTAAATAGAATGTAATTATTTTGACCCTGAAAACTAACCTATTGTGCAATATAATTGCTCGTTTGAATTCAGAGCACCTTTCAATGTCATTGTAAAATAAAAAGTATTGTACAATGTAATTGTAGGTCTAGGGGCCGCCTAAGATGTATATGAACTGTATTTACTGTTGATAGATTTCAATGTTCTTTACCGCATTGTAAAATGCAGCTGGGCAAGGCCGGTTAGTGTGAATCGCACCTTTGGCTGAAAGAAAAAACTGTGACATTCATTGATATTGTCTCTCAAAAATATTTAGTTATTTTTGTCTAAAACCATTCATTAGAATCTCATTCATTCACCAGTCACTGAATTTTAAACATTAAACAAGTAACTTTTGTACAAAAAATTCATCGAATAAAAATATCAGTCATCCTTGAATGGCGCTACTGAAAGGGCTGAAAACAAGATGATTCCGTTTTTTCAGACATTCCGGTTATTTTTCATTGTCACACTGAAATTGTCCAGTCGCCTGGGGAAATTAAGGTTGAAATCATAGTTGGTGAAATGATTCAGGTAGACATGTAATGTTTAAACGTTTTGGGGCACGCACAGGTATGGGGCCAATTGTTTTTGGAACAAAGTTCCTTATCGTACTTTGCGAAAGAGGGCTAGACGGAAAAAATATAAGACGAAAAGTTGTAACGACACTTTTTCGCCCAGCACCCCGCGCCCGCATCCCGCGCCCCGTTCCCCTCACCCAACCCCCGTTCCACGTGACTCTTGTCACATTGCGGCGTGCGCATGTTTCTCTGTTTGCCTCTCTCTCTCATATAGAAAGCAAGCCAGATATTTTCGTTTCGTTTTTCTATTTCGCATTGAACAGTGTGGTGTCGCGACGATTATTTTTGCTGAGTGTATACATACAGTAACTTTGTTCCATCCGGGTGTCCCTTGACACCTCTAAAGTTTTTTTTACCATGTAAACTTCTTTTTGGGCTTTCCTCAAGACGTATTTTAAACGCGCAGACGACTCGCAAATACGCTTCTCAACTGCGCGCAACTTTGCAATCTAAGCACACGCTTTGACCGTTCGGCCACTGCGCCAACCGTGTCATCCAAGGTTCGAGTCCCCACAGTCGATATTTTTATTTGCAAGAAAATAGTGCAGGTATATCGTAACAAATAAATAACAGTGAAACTAACAGAAATAGGTTCACTATCTTAGCATGATAACAAGACCAAAAAACGGAAAATTAAATGTTAATTACAACAGAAATTAAAAGCTCCATTACCGAAACACGTCGTATCTGATAAACTTAAAACCTACCTTAATATTAAGGTAGTACAGTCCTGTTTTGCAATAATTCATCTTTATTAGCTGTAATTTATTATTTTCTTCCCATTTGTTATGAAATACTGCCTTCTTAATTATTTACATGCGTTTAAGTAGTCTTATTGCGATTATTTTTCATAATGTGATAGGTAGCTAAAGAGATATAATGTACAGACAGCATTCGCTAGGGGACAAAATGTGCCACGACATGTATCGACGACACGTCGATTTCGCCTGACAAATATGGCGCCAACGCGCGAATTATGTCCGTAGCGACTCAGACGAAGTGGTGCGACTTCGCGATACTTCGCCTGACGTCTGGTGACAGCGCGCGACTTTTGCTACTCACTACATACTTCTTTCGATGTAGTCGGCGACACGTGTCGCGCAATGTTGGCAGACATGTCGAGCGAAGTCCGGCAACGTCACGCTACCTCATCTGACGTCGCTGGCGACCCGTGTCGCGAGTTGTTGCCAGACATTCGACCGAAGTCGGGCAACGTCGTCGTGCTACTTCACCCAACGTCGCTGGTGACACGTGTTTTGTCCCCTAGTGTACCCTTGGCTTTTCTTTAATAGATTTTCAGCCTAATTACAATATTGGAAGGCTTGTGTTCGATTGGTAAAATATATAAATGAGGCTTGAGATTCGAGTACACAGTTTCAATCGCTCCTTAGACAGCCCAGTAAGTGGGGAAAGACACTTCTTTAGGCCCTAAACACACGTTGAAACGCAACTGCAACGAAACTGCAACTTCTAGTTACTTTAGAGTTTCATTTGAGTTTCTGCCATAGACTCATATTAGTGAGCGGACATGACGCTACCGTTTCAAACCGGTTTCACCTTGTACTTAGGGCCGTACATAAATTACACATCTGAGGCCTTACCGCGAGCTCTCAACGCAATCCTGTTTTGGCTGTGGGAAAGTGACAGAGCTATACAAGTCATCTAGCGCCATCTCTTTCCCACACCTAAAACAGGATCGCGTTAACAGCTCGTGGTAAGGCCCCTGAAAAATCTCCAAAACAAGATAAATAATATGTTTCAGCCAGACTGCTCTTGAAAGGGTTGTTCTCTTCCTTTTCACGAAATTATGAATGTTCCGTATGATAATATATCACACATGTTTAGATAAGTTTCATTGTCCCCAGGAAAAACATGCTTATTTACACATAGGGGTAAAATACTCTTGTGAAAATAAATCTTTTCTACGTTTATTTGCTTATTGTATCGTATTTTTAGTAATAACAAAGAAAATTTTCTTTTGTAATTGCGTCGGTAACTTTAGTTACCAAACTGAACGAAGGGAATATTTCAGCTATCTGCATCCTGAACTATTATTAGGATTTCTTTAAAAATTGTAACAAAGAGAAAATACATTTTCACGAAAGATTGCAAGTCTACAGAAACATTAAATACGAACTGTTTTTAACCGACTTCTAATAAAAACGTGGGAAAAAAGGAGGAGGATATAAATTCGAATGTTTCGGGTTCTGACTAACATTACGATTGTCAAAGATCTACAAATGACAGCCGAAACCATCTGCCTATGTGCTTTCTAAGCCACGGAGGAAATTCGCTATGACAGATAACCCATCCACAGACCAACCTCGGCAAGTGTGGCTTAACCCGGATGATCGGCCTGTGCGGCTGTAATTATTTAGCCACGAGCTCCCCCGAGCCCCTTAGGCATTTAACACGTGAAATTACGTCCTCTTACAAAAGAACGCACTCAAAAAAAGATTGCATTTAAATGGACCTTTTCGCATTTATAACATTAGAATGGAAGTATGACTTAAAAAATAAAACCTTTCATCATAATATCAAAGCCACCATAAAAATAAAAAAAAAAAACTATAAAATAGAAATCGCAACCATTTCAAAATTGCTGATGCCTACACCATTTTTTCGCAATCAAAAGCTACCGGCATTCTACCGCTGAACGAAATACGGAAAAGCGAAACACATGGACTTTCAACATCGGTTTTGAATCGGAATAGGTACCCTGGTACACAAATACAAAAGGATTCAGTACAATTGCAGTTTTGAGCTCGCCGCAGCTTTGCAGTATTTTCCACCTGGTGCCTTATTTCTTTTTAGCTTGTTTCTCTTTGTTTGAATATTTTTGTGTAAAATGAGTTTGTAACATTCAAAATATGGAGTATAATACCTCATCATCATCTCAGCCGTAGGATCTCCACTGCTGAACATAGGCCTCCCCTTTCGATCTCCACATATACCGGTTGGAAGCGACCTGCATCCAGCGTCTTCCGGCGACCTTTATAAGGTCGTCTGTCCACCTTGCTGGTGGACGTCCTATGCTATAATATCTCCTTCTGCAATTATTACCAGCGCAGGAGGAGACGGAATACGTAAGGTAGAGGATATCCTCCTGATGCGATCTTCCTACAGGAGACGGCAAGCGAGTAACGGGTAGCTTACCGTCTGATCAGGAGACCAGACCCGTATCGATGGCGCTTGGTGTTCCACGCGCGCCTCTGGGAGCTATCAGCAAATGAACGGAGCCTCCATAGGCTGAAACGTAAAGGTGTCTACACCAAAGCCCGATTTGAAAAATGAAAAGTCGTCAAAATCATTGCGCTGGCTTTTGCCGGTTTTGGTGTGTAGACAACCTAAGATTATTTAAAACCAATCCTATTTATTATTAAAAATAAATAAGATTGATTTTTAGTCAATAAGAGTCTGACAGTCCCATTCGCTCTACTCTCCCTGAGGGGAAGGGTAGAAGTCATTTGATTCACCCCAAAAAAAGTAGTTACGAAAAAAAGTAAAGTTGCATATGTCTTAATGCAACTTTACTTTTTTTCGTAACTACTTTTTGAAGTGAAAACTTCTTTAGCGGCGTTGTACACTTTTTCTGTAATGGGTAAAAAATTTAAAACTCGCGTCAGGGTCACGTGACCCTGATCGAAAATGAGTAAGACGTCATTCAAATTAAAAATAAAACATAGTAACAAAAAAGTTTTCACTTCTACCGGCACTCCTGGAGTGCAACCTTTTTTTTCCATTTTAAACGAATACGTTGATAAAACCGGCTTTTTTTACGTGGTCAAATCATCAAATGAAAGACCCACCCAGGGCAGGGCGGGAGGGACTGTCAGACTTGTACTGACTTAAAATCCATGGTGTCCTTCAATAGCCGTTTACGTTCCTGGGTAATTTGTTAAGCCCCGCGAGTCTGGTCGCGGGATTTATTACCTCACCGTGACCCCGGGACATAAAGGGCTATTGAAGGACAACGTGGATAAAGACATAGACAAGTCAGTACAAATCTGACAGTCCCTCTCGCCCTGCCCGGGGTGGGACGACTCATTTGATGATTTTACCACGCTAAAAAAAAAGCCCCGCGAGCCTTGTCTGAAAATTTCAGATTGCGAAGCTGAAACATAGTTAAATCTTAATTACCACATATTTCAGATAATGTACAGATTTTAATGACCTAAATCCAGAGATAAACAACACTCCTGAACCCTCCAAGCTATCAGTTTACGGATGAGTGGCCCTCTTATTACATTATACGTAGAATATAATCTGTTTATTGGATACGGATTATCGCAAAGGTGAAATATGGTTAAAGTTACACGTGGAGTTTTGAAGTTATAAATACATGAAGTTGACACAACTTTTCTGAGAATTTCTTTTTTTTATTGGTAAATTTATTTATTTTATTTATTACATTAAATAGAACGGCCGAAGCCAATTATACTATTTAATCATATTACACTGTACACATTTTAACAATTTTTACCATACTACTTTTGTTCATGCATTCTTCTCACAAAAAGACAAACATTCCAACAATAACAACTTCCATTCATCCGCAAATAAATCAAAATCTGGGTTTGAGTCCAGGAGAGCATTGAGATCTCTTAGTGATCTTGGTAGAGGGGAGTTTGACCGAGCAACGGTACGGCACGATGGAACCGCCAGCAATCTGTGCCGTCTACCACGACAATAGTTATTTGGCACAAACAACCTGCAGACTTGATCGTGGAGATCCGGTGCATCAATTCTTCCCTTTATCAATTTTAAATAATAGTTTAGCATGTTACAATTTATCTGATCAAACGACCTGTCTCACCTCCAAAGAGTTGAAACCTAAAGACCCCAACAGAAATTTCGTTGGATATAAGTAAAATCATCACATGAGTCCTTCCGCTCCGGGCGGGATTTAGAGTCTGTCAGTCTTGTACTTACTTAAAGTCCAGGGTGTTCTTTCAATAGTTCTGGCAATAACCTATTTCCTACTTAATCCTTACTAATAATATAAATGCGAGAGTTTTTTGATATTTCGATGAATGTTTTTACTCAATATCATTCATCGAAATATCTGTAATACAGTTCTTTGGCGATCAAAAAGAGTATCACATGGAGTTGCCTCTTGCCCGTTCTTGTGAGTGCGCAGGCGTGTAGAGACGCTGAGACTCGGTCTTGGCTCGTAATAAGGCATCTAGCCTCTTTACTTCTGAAAGTTTTTGATCTTGTGATTTTTTTTTTAGAGAAATATATGTTCTTATGTGTCATTTAATGGCAATTACATAAATGAAACATAACATTTTTATATATTGATTTATATCAAATACTATTTTTTATTTCATTAATTCATTTTTAGGGTTCCGTAGTCAACAAGGAACCCTTATAGTTTCGCCATGTCCGTCCGTCCGACCGTTCGTCCGTATATGTGTCCGCAGTTTAGCTCAGAGAACAGTCCTAGAGAGCTGTAATTTGGTGTAACATATAGGGATTTGTTGTGCCGAAAAAGTGGTAAAATAAATCTCGTAAAATATTTTTTTTTAGGGTACCTCCAGTACTTACATGTAAAGTGAGGATTTTTAGGGTTCCGTAGTCAACAAGGAACCCTTATAGTTTCGCCATGTCCGTCCGTCCGTCCGTCCGTCTGTCCGCAGTTTAGCTCAGAGACGCACAGTACTAGAGAGCTGTAATTTGGTGTAAATATATGGATTTGTTGTGCCAAAAAACTGGTAAAAGAAATTCTCGAAAAATATTTTTTTTTAGGGTACCTCCTGTACACGTAAAGTGGGAATGTTTTTTTTCGTTCTCGCGTATCCCTTAGTGTGGGGTATCATTTAAAAGGTCTTTTAAAAATAATGTGAGTTTCCATAAACAATTTTTTGATAAAAAAATTCGTATTTGAAATATTAAGCTTTAAAGTGCTAAATTTTGCTCGACTCGAGTGTCCCCCCCTCTACCAGCTAAACGGTTAAGTTTGGGGGTGTGAAAAAATTCACAATAGTATTATATATAACGAAGTTTAAAAGAAAATTATCATGACTAAGTAGGCTTTACAACTTTTCGAGTAATAGTCGACCAACTTATAAAATGTACTTGGATAAATATTTTCTTTAACAAAACGTATCGGAGAACATCCTCTTCAACTGCAAATGTAAGTTTGTCAACTTTATTTTTACATCTGTAATACGTATGTTTTTAGTTTTACGGTATAATTTTTGGGGATAGGTAGGTTTTTATCGTCAACTATTTTTAACTAACTTCAAAAAAAGGAGGAAGTTTTAAATTCGTCGTAATCTTTTTTCTTATGTATTTTCCCTGATTTCTCAAAGACTCCTGGACCGATTTTGAAAATTCTTCTTTTTAAAATTAAATTCAGCGAATCAGTTTAGTTTGTTCGCATAAGTATTTTGACGGGCAACTACGGAACCCTACACTGTGCGTGGCCCGACACGCACTTGGCCGGTTTTTGTTTTCTCGCGTACCCCTTAGTGTGAGGTATCATTAAAAATAATGTGAGTTTCCATTAACAATTTTTTGATAAAAAAATTCGTTTGTGAAATATTAAGCTTTAAAGTGCTAAATTTTGCTAGATTCGAGTGTCCCCCCCCTCTACCGGCTAAACGGTTGTGTGGGGGTGTGAAAAAAATCACAATAGTAGTATATATAACGAAGTTTAAAAGAAAATTATCATGACTAAGTAGTCTTTACAAGTTTACGAGTAATAGTCGACCAAGTTATAAAATGTACTTATATCATATTTTCTTAAACATAATGTATCGGAGAAAACTGCAAATGTAAGTTTGTCAACTTTATTTTTACAGCTTTTATAGGTATGTTTTTTGGGGATAGGTAGGTTTTTATCGTCAACTATTTTTAACTAAATTCAAAAAAAGGAGGAGGTTCTAAATTCGTCGTAATCCTTTTTCTTATGTATTTTCCCCGATTTCTCAAAGACTCCTGGACCGATTTTGAAAATTCTTCTTTTAAAATTTTATTCAGCGAATCAGTTTAGTTATCGCATAAGTATTTTGATGGGCAACTACGGAACCCTACACTGTGCGTGGCCTAACACGCACTTGGCCGGTTTTTCATTCATTACTTTAATCCAGTAGCAATTGAATGGTACTGCCTTTGAACAACAGAGGGCGATCAAACACATCAAATAATCTTGAATTGTTATTCAAATATATTGAAAAACGTGGCGAGAATTAGTCGCTTCGCACTAAAAAATACATTGTTAAATTCCGACATCCGCGCGAACGAAGTCGCGGGCACAGCTAGTAAGAAATAAAACCATGCTGAGAAACCGGCGCCGGTGCCGTGCCGTTGCCGGGCCGGTTAGGAACCGGTGCAGTGGAAAAACGAAGCCCCGGCGCCGGTGCCGGTGCACGGCCATGCCGGTGCCGTGCCGGTGCCGTGCCGTCTAATGGAAAAACGCCCAATCAGTGGACGGGTTTGACTTTTATCCTCTTAAATCGAGTGACCGTCCCGCGTCCTCTGAAATCTGCCGCCCCTAGGATGCTGCCGCCCCTAGGCCGCGGCCTATGCGGCCTATTTATAAATCCAGGACTGCTGGTGAGTAAAGCTGAGAACATATATATTATTGGACGCGTCCGTCAGCCGCGGCTGAGGGACGCGGATTAGCAGTGTGCACGGTACTTCGGATGATCTCTTCGGATGAACAAACATCCAGCTGACCAGATCTGATTCTGTTCGGACGTCCGAACGCTCAAGGTCACGTTTGCGTCTTACGACCGACAGTTTGAACAGTATAGTATTAAATGTACTGGTTAGATAATGAATAAGCCGCGTCTCTCAGCCGCGGCTGACGGATAAAATTTGTTCGCAGCGTAATGGGTGGCTTGCCGCTTGATCAGGAGACCAGACCCATGTCGGCGGTGCTTGGTGTTCCACGCGCGCTTCTAGGAGCTATCAGCAAATTAACCCTCCATAGGCTGAAACGTAAAAGACGGTTAAAACAAATAGGATCGCTTTTTAGTCAATAAGGGTGCTCCCACATCTAACGACGTGGATTCGGATTTTTCCGTCGCCCTTTCTCTTTCTGTCGCTTAGAAATGCCATTTGCTAGACCGAGACAATGCGATAGCACGCGGCCGCCTTGTAGATTCCGTCGCATGCGATCG
Source organism: Agrotis segetum (assembly GCA_036375495.1). Classification (NCBI taxonomy): domain Eukaryota; kingdom Metazoa; phylum Arthropoda; class Insecta; order Lepidoptera; family Noctuidae; genus Agrotis; species Agrotis segetum. Next base: position 4,339,183 of record JAQSVV010000015.1, on the reverse strand, counting down.
CATTATGCTTTCTGTCTCGGTCTTACAAATGTTCTAAGCGACAGAAAGAGAAAGGGCGACGGAAAAATCCGAATCCGCGTCGTTAGATGTGGGAGCACCCTGAGAGTCTGACAGTCGCTTCCGCTCTACCCTCCCTGTTTGGAGGGGAAAGGGAGAAGTCATTTGATGATTTTACCACCCCATAAAATTTTGTTACGAAAAAAGTAAAGTTGCGTAAGACACGTTTCATTTTAAATGACTACGTTGATAAAACGGGCTTTATTTTACGTGGTCAAATCATCAAAAGAAGGACCCACCCAGGGCAGGGCGGGAGGGACTGTCAGACTTGTACTGACTAAAATCCACGGTATCCTTCAATAACCGTTTACGTTGGTAATTCTTTAGCCCCGCGAGGCATCGCTGAAAATTTCAGATTGCGAAGCTTAAACATAGTCAAATCTTAATTACCACAAACTTCAGATAATGTACAGATTTTAATGACCTAAATCCAGAGATAAACAACACTCTTGAACCCTCCAAGCTATCAGTTTACGGATGAGTGCCCCTCTTATTACATTATACGTAGAATATAATCTGTTTATTGGATACGGATTATCGCAAAGGCGAAATATGGTTAAAGTTACACGTGGAGTTTTGAAGTTATAAATACATGAAGTTGACACAACTTTTCTGGGAATTTATTTTTTATAATGGTAAAATCATCACATGAGTCCTTCCGCTCCGGGCGGGAAGGGAGAGTCTGTCAGTCTTGTACTTACTAAAGTCCAGGGTGTTCTTTCAAAATTTCTGGAATATTATAAATGTGAGAGTTTGGAAAATTCGACGAATGTTTATTACTCAATATCATTTACTGAAATATCTGTAATAATTCTGGCGATCTAAAAAGAGTTTCCATGGAGTTTCTTGCCCGTTCTTCTCCATAGAGATCTACTTCTTGGAACGGGCATCTACGGTCGTTCCACAGTTTTGTGACTGGGACTAGAGCCTTTTGACATATACAAACAGCCAAACCCGGAAAAATTATTTGTAGATCTCATTGAGAAACAGCGCAGCCTCTGCGCTAACCGTCTAGTCAAAGTTGCAGAGACATAACATATTATTATAGTGTGAAATAACATTATACTTTTATCCTGATGATCCGGTGGGATAATTTTCAGCATAGGTATACGTGCATGAAACTTTTGGCAAGAACGATTAACAGACTTTCAAGGCGCTGCAAACCTGTTACGTCCTACAAAAAACTGCAATCGGGACCAACGGCTGAATGTGCTTTCAGATGCATGGTGGAACTGACATAGGTAAGTAAATAGTCAGTCTAGTTACTGAACCTGGCAAGCGAATCTTAACCTTTGAGCAAACCAACCGGCTTTTAATATTAAACCCAAGATTGACGAACCCAAGAAACTATAGAAAGATCCAATAAAAACTAAGATTTGTGGAAAGTTACAACTTAATACCGTGTCTGTTGGTTTGAAATGACGCAGGAAAAAAATCTTGGAAAGAATTTAGGAAGTCTTGGCTCAGCAGTGGGAACTACCAGTGGTGTGTGACATAAAATTGGTTGCTCTTTTGACGTTTCAGATTTCATTTTCTGACAGTGCATTTCCGTTGTTTTTGTCAACACTAAAGGTCTTTTTTTCTTTATTTTTATAAGTATTCCCTTTTAAAATTATTTATCTGATTCTCGACACCTTTTTTTTAAATCTAATCTGTAATAGAACTCTGAAATAAATCTTATTCAAAAACATTTTAGCGTTCCACTTAAGCAAATAAATTGTTCAAGCGAGCATCACACTTTTATCCATCTTAGAATTACTTATCACACTTAAATTATATTTATCCGTAATGCAAATCTAATATGGGATGAACAAACCAGGGGTGAACGACATAGTTCATTTGCCTATGAAACTTTCATTCTGAAACTTGCGCGGATTCAGGCTACGATTTCAGTAGCAATTCAGGAGTCGCCCCGTGTGGATGTCGAATGTGCTCCTATATTACGTCACGGTAACTTACGATATTTTTTTCTAATAAAAAATAAAAGTATTATACATTTTGAAAAAAGAATATTGGTGAACAGTGTGTTGTTTTTTTGAAAATTAAAAGTCTTTTCAAAGTTTTTGTTGTTGTTGTTAAAAAGTGTAATTTTACTTTGAAAGTGGTTCAATAGTGAGTTGAAACTTTGTGAAAGTTCAGTGTTTAACAAGTTTAATTGAACAGGGTGAGTTTAATTGTGATTGATAACGACTAGGGACGGTCTATTAGGTTCGTAGTTTGATTAGATTTAAGTTTGAGAAAGGTTTGAAATGTTTGGGTATGAGTTATTGGTGTTATTTCGTCATGATTAATATTTATTGGAGTTTTTATTGAACTTTGAGCATTCAACAATGTTTTGTGTGGTTTTCTGAATAAATACCTTGGGTACTATTGCGTTGTGCATACAGCGTTAATCGCCGGTTTGTGCCTTATTTAATTTGAAATGTCAAATGTTGCTATAAAAATGATTTTACTCATACGCTTTCCAAAAGTTCAAGATGTCTTGAGATGTGTAAAGGTTAAAAATAATAGTCTTTTTTATTACCTTGATGAAGGTAAAATCTTAAATTTTCTGTTCTATCCTATTTTCGCAGGAACGATTAAAGGGACGTTTATAACATTCACGCACTGTAAAAGGTTTACGTACAATGAAAGTAAATGATAAAAAAAAAACCGCCAAGTGCGTGTCGGGCCACGCACAGTGTAGGGTTCCGTAGTTGCCCATCAAAATACTTATGCGAACTAACGAAACTGATTCGCTGAATTTAATTTTAAAAAGTGAATTTTCAAAATCGGTCCAGGAGTCTTTGAGAAATCGGGGAAAATACATAAGAAAAAAATTACAACGAATTTAGAACCTCCTCCTTTTTTTTAGTTAAAAATTTTGACGATGCCCTACCTAGGCCCCAAAAAATATACCTATAAAAGCTGTAAAAATTGAAGTTGACAAATCTACATTTGCAGTTCGTCTCCGGTACATTTTGTTTAAGAAAATATGATATCAAGTACATTTTAAAGTTGGTCGACTTTTACTCGTAAAGTTGTAAAGCACTACTTAGTCATGATAATTTTCTTTTAAACTTCGTTATATATACTACTATTGTGAATTTTTTCACACCCCCAAACATAACCGTTTAGCTGCAGAGGGGGGGGACACTCGAATCGAGCAAAATTTAGCACTTTAAAGCTTAATATTTCACAAACGAATTTTTTTATCAAAAAATTGTTAACGAAAACTATCATAATTTTTTAAAGGCCTATTTAATGATACCCCACACTAAGGGGTACGCGAGAAAAAGAAAATCCTCACTTTATGTGTAAGTACTGGAGGTACCCTAAAAAAAATATTTTACGAGATTTTATTTTACCACTTTTTCGGCACAACATGAATCCGTATATTTTTCACCAAATTACAGCTCTCTAGTACTGTGCGTCTCTGAGCTAAACTGCGGACAGACGGACGGACGGACATGGCGAAACTATAAGGGTTCCTTGTTGACTACGGAACCCTAAAAACCTTTGTTCTATTATACTTGTCTCGATATTAATTTATTTTCGGAATAGTTGTATAGCATGGTACTGCCTTCACCCAGTTGTAAATTTTAAACAGATTTACGAAAATTATTATTTGGCTTACAGAAAATTTAATCTTGTTGTACCCACTTCATCATCGTCATCATCATCTCAGCCATAGGACGTCCACTGCTGAACATAGGCCTCCCCTTTAGATCTCCACATATACCGGTTGGAAGCGACCTGCATCCAGAGTCTTCCGGCGACCTTTATAAAGTATGGCCGTCTGTCCTATCTTACCTATTGGTGGACGTCCTACGCTGCGCTTGCTAGTCCGTGGTCTCCACTCTAGCACTTTTCCACCCGCTTGCGTTTTGTAAATATTTATTGTTCCGTAAAAGGAAATATTTAAAAAAAGAAATGTAGGATTTTAAATACGTAGTGAAAGAAGCAGTTGGTACTTCTAATTCAGCTTGCTAGGCGCTACCTATCATTCCTCGAAGTAGTTCGTTGTTTTTTGAATCCTCATGCATAGAGATGGTTTCCGATGTACCAGATTATTCATATTCTCAGGATATGATGTCAATAATAGACTTATTAAGCGTTGTGACTTGTCTAGGGGGGCTGATATCATTTTCACATGGCAAACCTTGTGTAGTCGTCTTGGCAACATTTTACATGAAATGTTTTTGGTCGGATCCATATTTACCAATACATAACTGAAGGTTTTCATTTAAATTTTCTATTTTCATTCGTCGACATTTACACCACATTCTTGTCGGAAAATAAACAACTCAGATTATGATTTATGTGTTTCCTCACCAAACGTACAGAAAATACATTGAAGTTTATTCGTGGCGTGATAAACATGTCTTATGGAACTCCGAAAAATAATAAATCAATGTTCATATAGCCGTGGAATTTCAATTGTGTTCCAAAGGTTTGGTTTTATTATCATTCGTATTTTCTTTGGGGGAACGCTAAATAATAACAGCTGCCCAGGTTAAGCCGCGCTTAACCTGGCGGTGGATGGCCGACTCCCGAAAGAAAAGTTTTGAAGGCTATTTTACCCTTTTTTGTGGTTGTTTTTGAAGGCGGTTACATTTTTTTGAAAAAGTTTTGTAGAATAAGGGAAAGACAGCATAGCCTCGATGAAGACACGGCCATGCTCTGCCCAAACAGGGCAGTCCTGCATGACCTGGATCGCATGGAGGACACGGTAGAGCATACAGATGCTCTACCGTGTCCTCCATGCGATCCTTGCAGTGGTGATACCTAGATATTTCTTCCTTCCTCATCAGACAGAGGTACCTCCCGAAAAATCCGTGTCCGGTGAGGACCTGCGTCAAGCGGAAAGTGAGGACTCCGTGGCGCCTCTAAGTGGGTCTTACCGCCGCGATTTCGGCGTGCACATATCTAGCCTAGCTAGTAAATCATAATCAATACTTTTTTTGTCAAAATATGTACCGCCCGAAGCAGGGGTAAGACGCTTAGTATCGTATACAAGCTATTATGCTGTGGAACATTTTAAGAATAAAGCCCACAATAAAGGCAATATCGCTACGTTCAATGGTCAGTCTCTTTTCTAGGCACGTTTCCTTATAACAGCGATGTGGAGGTACTTTGACGACTAAGCCTTTGACGCCCTCATTATTGCTTGTATTGTATTGGTAGGTACTGAATTTTATCAAGATATATATGACTATTTTATCATGATAATATACACCGTGACTTTTTAGTGGTCTTATAAAAATGGTCCACTTAGTATCCGACCTAAAATACCTCTAGGCGAGTTCTTTTTTTTTTTTTTTATATATAGGTACATTAGAAATATGAAACAGCCTGTTAAAATGTTTACGTATCAAGCTGTAGAGTTTACCTACCCAGCGCAGTAGTCGGGCAGGTCATTCCATTCCAATTTTCTATGAGATAAGGGTGTTTCGTATGCGTCATAATAACGAATTAAAATTGTGTTATTAAAATTTTCAAATCTCTATTTACCTATTTTCTATTATAAACGTGTTCTAGTCATTGGATACATGAATTGGGCTGCTTTTGTAAGCCGACTAAAAAGTAACGGTGTAAACTGGGTAATTTGTACAAAAGCCTAGCCGACTAGTCAGTTAAGCCGATCATTCTCGCTTGTAGAATTCAGGGGCTATCAAAAAGGTCAGTGAATGTTTTATGTACAGCTATGTAGCTTGTACATTATTATATGCACTCCATCACACCCACTGTGCGGTCATAAAAATACATTGAAGTTATATTTATTTTGAATTAAGTTACGTTTATTACTCTTAGCTCGTGGCTTAATAAATACAGCCGCACAGGCCGATCTTCCAGGTTAAGCCGCGCTTGCCAAGGTTGGTCTGTGGATGGGTGACCATTTGTCATAGCGAGTTTCCTCCGTGCCTCTTTGACAGTCGTTAATCATAGATAGAAGCTCGAAAGTCTGACAACCAGTCTTACCATGGGTTATCGTATTACCCAGTTACTGGGTTGTGGAGGTCCGATAGGCAGTCGTTCCATGTAAAATAACGATATTCAGCTGCATCTGGTTCGACTGGAAGCCGACCACAATATAGTTGTGAAAAGGCTAGGCATATGAGATGATGACTCTTACACATTTAAATTACTGAACAGAATAAGATGAATATTGCCACACATAATAATATGTACAAACACAAAAAAAGGGTACCAAATAACCTATTTTTTTCTCGGAAGTCTGTGGCAAAAAAGTCATCCAACTTCCGAAGAACTAGTTATTTTGTAGGTTATTTTACCCTTTTAGTGGTTGTTTTTGAAGTCGGTTACATTTTTCTTTTTATTATCTAAGGTCTACAGATTTAATCGCACAAAAACCGGGTCGTCTGTGCTGCAGTTAAATCTACGTGGGCAAAGTCTGCATATTCTGGCTAAATCTATTCAGGCGTTTGTACGTAAAAAGCCAGACAGTCTATATTCGAGTTCTACTGTTAGTTTGGTCCACATTTCGTGTGTTTAAAGGTTAGTTTCGTTTAAATTGAGCCGTGTGGGCTGAACTTTAAAATTATGCAACTGGTAGTGCTATTCTGTAACGTTCACTAGATTTCTTTGAAACACTACTTTCGACTTTTGAAAAATTTCGAATATCGAGCGTAGTGCTTATTAACACAATCGTCTACCGAGCGCTCGTCCATACCAACAGAGAAAACGTTTTCCTGCCCCTAAGCCTCTGTTCAGACACGGCGGGAACCGCGCGATTCAGAATCGCATGGAAATCGCATGAGTCTTATTTGTATGAGTTATTAAGTAATCGTTCAGACATAACCGCGCGATTCCCGCGCGGGAATCGCGCGGTTTCCGCCGTGTCTGAACAGAGGCTAAATGTTATCATATCTCAATGATTTTTTAGAATGTTTTTACACAGTAAAAACTAGGTTTAAAGGTTTTCTTTTTTTTACAAAATTTATAATAGTTTTAAAGTTACGGGCGCCTAAGATTTACTTTTGAAAAAAAGAAAACCTATAAACCTAGTTTTATTCTATAACATTTAGGGGCAAGAAAAGGTTTTCTTTTTTAGTATGGAAGAGCGTTCGGTAGACGATTGTCTTATTCCCGCGCGGGAATCGCACGGTTATGTCTGAACGATTACTTAATAACTCATACAAATAAGACTCACGCGATTTCCATGCGATTCTGAAATCGCGCGGTTCCCGCCGTGTCTGAACAGAGGCTTTAAAGCGAAAAGTTTAAAACAAATGAATTCGTTCGATATTCGAAATCGTGTAGAATAGCTCTAAAACAAGCCTCTGTTATTGATGTGAATAAACGTAAAATCAACACTGAATGATGACGCCTAATGCAAAATGTAAATTCACAGTAAAATTTAAATTTAGATTACACTGATTGAGGCAACGAAGTGTAATCCAAAGTCTGATTCATAGTTCATTCATGTATACGAGAGCAAGCTTGTTGATGACGGGATACGATGCAATTCGACCGATTTCAACTACAAGTGAACATCATCGACCGTGCTTTCCGAGTTAGGTCTGTAGATGGGTGACTATCTGTCATAGCGAGTTTCCTACGTGTCTCGGAAAGCACGTAAAGCCGTTGGTCCCGGCGGTCATTTATTGGTCTTTGTTGATAGTTGCCCAGAAGTCCGAAAATCTGACAACCAGTCTTACCAAGGGAACCGTATTACCCAGTTATTGGTTTGTGGAGGTCAGTTAGGGACACACCATGTAACATTGTTATCATTGCAACAAAGAACAATACCGTACACATTAGTGTAACAATTGCCGTTTGTCGTTCTTCAGTGCTATCCACATTCTGTGTCCAAATCATCAGAAAAATGTTATATAACATGTTATGTTATATAGTCTGTACGCACCTCTAGTAACTTCTTAACCCACAGACGGCGCCATTACCTGCGTCAAATAAACATTGCTTTCAAAGACTTCCTTATTCTATGGAAATGATTGATGGATCACCAAAACATCTATCAGTTGACTTCATCAATCATTATGTGTCTTCACGAAATGTCTTCGTAAAATATTTTAATATCGTCATGGTGGCACTGAAGTAAAGAGTCGCCTTTGATGTTCAAATTTAACCCTTAGGCCCTAAACACACGGTGAAACGCAACTGCAACGAAATTGCAACTTCTAGTTACTTTAGAGTTTCATTTGAGTTTCAGCCATAGACTCTTATGAGTGAGCACATGACGCAACCAATAAAACTGGTTCGAAACGGTCGCACGGATTGACGATATCGCTCACAGTTTTCCTCGATATCGAATTGCATGTACGTCCTAAATGATTCTCTGATCAAAATTCGATTGCGCAATTACTCATCATGTGCGACAACTTTTGTCTTTGGTTTGCAGCGCCTTTATGTCGTAGTAGTAAGGTGGATTTTTGAAGTGCACGGTCGAATTGCATTGCATTGCTCCATTAGTAAATACGTGCGACTTAAATCGGCAATTGATTCGATATCGCACTAATCGCGTCGGTAATATCTTACTCTTAAAAATATTACCACATAAAAAAATCTCCTATAAAACCTCTTCATAAAAATCCTATTTATAAACCCCCCTAATGCCTGATAGATCAGAACACGAAGGATTAGGATAAAATAGGTTTATGTCAGAAAGGATTGTTCTCTGACATGGGTCTTTGCGGACAAAAGTAGGATAAAAATAGACCCAGACTGGGAGAAAATCATCTAAGCCGAAATAAGTCTTGGTTTGTGACTGAATTAGACAAGAAGAATATAGAATACTTTTAGAAAATAATTGTATTGTCTCGACTAAGACTCAGCAATATGTCTGCCTTCGAGCTGACATATTGCTAAGATTATTTTAGGCTTTGCCAAATATTGAGCTCAGGCACAAAACACACGAAGCTAGCGTCATCGTCCCGCTAAACGTTATACGCCAGCGAGCTAGCGAACACGTCAGATAAAGTCCGGTTAAGCAGCACACGACCTCATAAAGGTTGACCTGCGAGATGCCAGTGTCAAAAAAAAATATAAAAAGACTACGTCAGGCGTGGCAAGCGCAAAGCGAGGCGTTTTTGTTTGTAATGTATGTTGTTTAAAACCCGTCACATAGACTATCGGATCGCTTTCGCTGTTCTATGTGACTGGATTCAAACAATTCCATACATTACAAATAAAAACGCTTTGGATCGCATTCGCTTCGCCTGTCTGTTTGATAATAGCTTTACTAATAATGGCGTGATTTGAATGAATTTAATATCAAGTTAAAGTTAACAGTAAATTTTTTTAAAAGGAATAATTTTTATTATTTTTAACTAGTTATTAGGAACTCAAGAATCGGAGTAAGTGATTTCATCGTTTTGTTCGCGACTAATAATTTTTCATAAGGACACGTCAAGATAGAGTCGCGGATTAGGGGAGCGTCATTTCGCTGACAGCTCTTTGAGACCGAAAGGCAAAAAGAAAGAAAAAACGTTTATTGGCAAATGCCACAAGTGCACACAGTATCAAGAAAAGAAACAAACAAAAAGTACTTAAAACTGAACAATTTAAAAAAGTAAAATTACATCAAAGCCAAAAAAGCATGACCGGGTATGGTCCATGATCGGACGGCGAGTCACCCATTCGCCATCCTCATACCCTCTATAATGGGTAGTTCTTCGAAATTTGATTCTTTGACTGATTCATATGGTCAAATTTTAATTTCACTTTCAGGTCAGTAACACATGTTCATATGAAAATAGATATTCCAAATAACATTTATTTGTTTGAGGGACTTCTTTTTACAAAGTAGTTTTTAAGATATCGACGTTTAAAAATTTTGTGCCCAGATGAATCAGATTTTTTTACAGATGTAAATAAAAATGGGCTTTCTAATAAGAAAATAATCATAATATTATAACAACAATATTATTTTTATATAAAAAAATGTATTTATTAACAGTGATCATATTATCAAGGAAAAAATCTGGTCAATTCAACAATAAAATTCTTGTTTTTAAACTAACAACTACAGAAATAAATACTTACAAAAAAGCGAGAATTTTGTTATAAATAGGTACTAGATAGTTATTTTAATGATACGTTATAATATTCTCTCTGTTTACTTTTGTTTTTCTCTCTATTGTTTCAAATATAATTCTTTCATTTCTAATTTCCACGCAGCATACTTGCCTGGAACTTTTCTTATTTTCCATCTTAGAAGGATGAAAAATTCGTACGTTCTGTGAGTCTCTTTTTCTCATAGATATATTTTTTTCCATCTTTTCTACTATTGATAGTGGCATTGTTGTAAACAGCAATATAAAATAAAATAGATAGAGTTTGACTTATAAATGAATAAAAACCGAAGAATAATGTCAAAATTATGTCACAGACACTCTACTGACATGAAAAAGTAAAATAACGTAACAAAAGTGCTCCTTTCTGGCTGGAAAAGAGGAAAACTAATTTATTTTCAGATTCATATGGGTTTTTGAACATATGAATCAGGCACAGATGAATCATGATTTTGCCTAAAATCATGCTTAACTCATCATTTATACAGACTTCAGTATTATCATTTTTCTACACGAATCTGTAACCCAAAAGCATCACACGAAACTCAGATTAAAGTCTTAAATCAGCAAAATAAAATTAATAAATTAGGCATTGTAATCAGCAAGGTACCTAAACCAAGCACAGATGAATCAGACATTTACTTCTGTTTCACCAGGTTCTAAGGCAACCAGCCTCATGTCCGCCTTCTAGCACGTCCGTTGTACGACAGGTTTCCCCCCACGTGGGATCCCAGACTCTCGTCATCATTCCTCGACCAAGTACAGTCAAGCGAAGCTTACTCCACATGAATCAGTATTATACGCCGGACACTTCTTATTTACTTAATTAAAAATACACTAACGTAGTTATATCTAATATGTATTTTTTTTGTAAGAGGTCAATTAATTACCTTTCGATATAACTATAATTTATATTGATGAATCAAAAGGAAAATGCGACATCGACCATTTTGTTCCGGAAAATGGGAAACGGACGCCCTATATGAATCAGGAGAACAGACTTCAAAATTTTTTATTTTGTGTCTAGATAGCTACTATTAAAAAAATATAATTTGTCCCAGGTAGAGCTAAAGTTAAACTGTACAGAAAAAAATATTACATGCCGTTTTGTTAGTTGGTTACAGAAATATACCCACAGACATCGAAAATTTTGTCTCTGAAGAACTACCCTAATATATCCTGTACCACGTTGAGACGCAACATACTCGTGGAGACAATATGTCACGTAAAAAGTCCGACAACATATTAAATTAGGCTTGTAAATAAAACGACAATTCTTGAATTATTAAAAAAAAGGCTTTTTGTGAGTGTTTTACCCAATTTCGTCGAGGGCTAAAGTCATTATCACATTTCCTACAGTCTCCTAATTTCGATAGAAAGTGCCCATTTTGTCACTACAAAACAAGTCCCTAAACTGCTAAATAATTAAAATGTTCCCACTTAAGGCAGTGGTCCGACCGCCAACGATGAACGAGTAACGAGTAGAACAAGAAACTATTAAAGAGTTGGCGATCAGCGGGAAGCGAGTGTAGTTTCGATAGTTGTGTTGCCGGGCTATATAATAAGCGTGTGTATAAGTGCGACGAGCGATTACTCGCGCCAATCGCCCGCGGTCGCTCACTCCTGTGTAAACCTGATCGAGCGAGCCGAGCGAGCATCGCTGAACGAGTGTCGCTGAGCGAGTTTATTTTTGAAAGCTCGTCGCTCCACAGCGACAAAACTAGTAAAGCGAGTCGTCGCCGGCAGTGTCAGACAGTCAGAGAGCAAATATTAATATATGCATCTCTTTCGTTTACACGAAAGTACATTTATTGTGCGTTTTTAAGAGAGAAAGTCGCCGATAGTTACTTGTTTTCTCGCCGCCCGCCGCCGCCGGTCGGACCACTGCCTAATTACGGTACCCTAAAAAGGATCCATTGAGTCGTTCGGCACTAAAAGACAAAAGCATTTGTGAATGGTACAACGAGGTGTAATTACAGTTGTCTAGTGTACCTAATTAGGTTCTTATTACTACTGTTTTAGAGCACATTCGTGATGCTAAGCTTGTCTCAGAAAAAGAGATAGATAAGTTTGTTAAATCTGAGTCAATTGAAAGAGTATTGCGTTCTGAAATTAGATACATGTTACGAAGCTCTTTTGAGCTATCACGGTCAATTTCTAAATTTAAAATGTTGAGTTATATTTCGACGCTGTTACAAGCGCCATTTTAAATGTATTTACACGGACGAAGAAAGATTTGAAGCACTCATTTGACCAGTCTTGTTAAACTAGCTTTTCCCCGCGTTTTTTCCCACTGTGCAACACAAAAAGACATTTTCAATTCGTACCAGTAGTTACTGACATTAGTGCGTTCAACAAACAGTCTAGTTTTTTGTTTTAAGTGGCGAAATCATCAAAGGAGTCCTCTGGGCATGCAGACAGCGAGTATGGGCATGCGGACAGCGAATAAAGGGCAACTCGCTGTCCGACCATGGACCATGCCTGGGTCGACGCGCGACGGGCTTTTTCCACGTGCGCCTCAAAGAGCGGCAGCAAAGATGAAGGGGCCCCTCTCAGAGGGCCAAAGCCTGCCGGGGTCGCGGGATTTATTTCCTCACCGTGACCCCGGAACATAAAGGGCTATTGAAGGACACCGTGGATTTTTGTAAGTACAAGTCTGACAGTCCCTCCCGCCCTGCCTGGGGTGGGAGGACTCATTTGATGATTTTACCACGTTACAAAAAGAAGGCGCAATAGCCTACATTGATCTGTTTATGTATGTATGTTACCATGATTTGAAAATCCCGCTGGTTGATTGACGTATTGACTGAGGTGTTTGTGTCAGTGTTTTATCACTTTATCAAGTCATCATTTAATAATTGTACCGTTGAACATTAATTAACATTTACTTGTAAATACAACTTACATAAACATCGCTAAAAATAGTCCATTTGCAAAATACTTTCAACCGAATTCCAATCAATCACTAATTGAAACCACTTCAAAAATCGTTTGACCTTTGTAGTCATAAAGACTTCTAGGTATCGCCACCTGTGTTAGGCCACGTGATCTGACCCGGTTACTGCTTTAACTCATTATGTAACACCTTTAGTCACCTTTCAACCAGCTAAGTATAAAGACTTGGCTGCGTCGACCTGGAGGTCGTTTGAAGTCATTTTGTCGAGGGTTTCTCAATATTTTTTTTACCGTGGTAAAATCATCAAATGAGTCCAGTCCACCCAGGGCAGGGCGGGAGGGACTATCAGACGCGTACTGACTAAAACACACGGTGTGATTCAATAGCCCTTTACGTTCCAGGGTCATGGTAATTCGTGAGTCCCGCGATCCCGTCGCGGGCCTCTTAACAAAAATTGTTCTGGACCCTTTATACGCATCATTTCGTGTTCGCAATTCTATACTGTGGGAGACGCAGAGGGCATCAGGTATACCTTTTCGGCTAGCGTACCCGCGGATTTTAAGACGTCAAGTAATGCGTAGCTCACCGTCCGATCAAGGACCATGTTTAAGGTGATTGCGTCGATGTAGCCCGCGAAATTCAAATATTTTTATGTTTTTTGCAATTTGCAGGCCAGTGACATGTTTTACCTTTATAAATATTTGTGTTGCGCAAATAACAAGTATAATTTTAAATACAAAAATTGTCAAAAAATTCGCTCCATCAGCTCTCACATAGAAAAGGTGCATCGTAGTTAGATTTCGGAGATTTTAACATGATGCACCTTTTCTATGTGAGAGCTGATGGAGCGAGTTTTTGATATTTTTTATATTTAAAATTATACTTGTTATTTGCGCAACACAAATATTTATAAAGTTACAACATGTCACTGGCCTGCAAATTGCAAAAAACGTAAAAAAAATTGAATTTCGCGGGCTGGTTGGAGCATCCCCCTTAAGTCGAAAGCGCTTCGTGTTCTAATCTAAGCATACTGTCAAACTTACGGAGGCTCGTGGGGTCAAATGCATGGATGTAGTAGGACTGTCTTGAAAGGTTTTCTCGGCCCTGAAACGCAACGTTTCCGCTCTACCTAGAGGTGACTACATAAAAATTGGGGTTCTTGTATACAAATTAAGTGTCCTTTAAAACAAATTCTTTTATTACTCCGAGAAAGAAGGCAATGTATGTTACATTGCCTTCTTTTTGAAGCAGTTGGGTAAAAACAAACTCACTTTTTGATGAGATTTCTTTCTTCTCCGTTTCTCGTCACGAAGTTGTGACAAGTTGCCGAACTCGGGGGTGTCAGTAACAGAAAATGTCACGTGGCTTAGACCTAAGTTAGGTTATAAATATGTCTGGAACGTGACTTTAGGCTTTGTTTTCTTGTTAAATAGCCCTGAAGACTGGAAGTTTTGCGAAAAGGATGTGAAGGGACAAAATAAACGATTGCCGCTTTTAGAACAAGTGATAGGTTGATATTTTTTGCCCATTCTTCTCCATACTAAATTGGCCGAAAAGGCATTAAGGGGGATGCTCCAACCTGCATCGTATTAAAATCTCCAAAATCTAACTTAGATGCAGCTTTTCTATGTGAGAGCTGATGGAGCGATTTTTTTGATAATTTTTATATTTAAAATTATACTTGTTATTACCGCAACACATATTTTGATAAAGTTACAACATGTCACTAGCCTGCAAATTGCAAAAAACGTAAAAAAAAAAAGAATTTCGCGGGCTACATCGAAGCAATCACCTTAATACTGATTCCTTTGTTTTAAAGTTTGAAGTCCAAAAGTGCCTTTTAATGGCCTAATCAAAATGAAAGGCTTGACTTTGACTTTCACTTTAACACACGGTGGTGATGAAAAGCGATCACCTAGCCTTTGGACACCTTGCCCAGCAACTTTATCACTTCCTTCTTAGAGGTGTGGAAAAGTTGGAAGATAAAGAGACAATAAGCCCTAAGTGTCATCATCATCATAGCCTATAATATTCCCACTGCTGGAACACAGGCTTCCTCTCTGAGAGTCGGCCATAATCTACCACGAGGGCCCAGTGTGGGTTGGTAGATGTCATATGCCTTTAATCTTTTGGTTTTAGGACATGTCGGTTTCCTCACGATGTTTTTTCGGTGATGAAATAAATATCACAATGTAATGCCCGTGGCTGAGTCTGAAACCACGGCCTATAACGTCGTTAGTCAGGGCCGATACCACCACTGCTCCCATCACCACACCAAAACCTTGAAGGTGTGAAAATAGTAAGAAAAGAAAATTGTCCTAAATTTCTTACCTCACAATGAAACATACTATATAATGTAGGATACGAATAAGTTAGTTAACGAAATATCGCCATATTCTTGATTTTAGTAGTCAATACAACTAACAGTACCAGCAAACCACCTGCTAAATAATTCCTCAGTCGCTTTTACGACTGTGTAGGGATTAAGTTGCCTATTCGCCCCCTGTAGGGGGTGAAGTTATGGCCTATAAAACGTGGAGTGCATTGACTAACTGAATTTAGAAATCGTCTGGCAGGAACTATTATTGATGTTGGAAGTTATTGATGAACTGTGGTTGTTTATATGTTGTGATTTATATTGTTGCTTGTTTTTTTTTAATAAAATCTCAACCTTCCCTATAATAATATTAATAATATGCCACAACTATCACACAACGCCATCTAGTCCCAAGCTAAGCAGAGGTTGTGTTATGGGTACTAGACGACTGATAAACATACTTATATATTTCTAAATACATACATAAATTACACCCAGACACAGAACAAATGATCGTGCTCATCACACAAACATTTGTCCTGGGTGGGAATCGAACCCACGACCTCCGGCATAGCAGCCAAGATCACTAACCACTAGACCAACAGGCCATTATTTCGATGACATGAATACAAATGCATGGAACAGCTATTTAATGTTGTGCATATCCTTCCAATCTTTTTTTATATATTTCCCTTTCCGGTCTTAGAAGAATCATCCTTAATGGTTCTGAAACTTTGTATGCACGATCATTATTTCTGCTGTGTCTTGAAATACCAGTAACGTCTTTTATAATGAGGACAGCGAAGGAGTGGAATTCTCTGTCTGCGTCTGTGTTTCCTAACGCATACAACCCTAATCATCTTCAAAGGTAGAGTGAACAGGCTTCTGGGTAAGCTCGCGCCATCGTCGATGTTGTCTTAGTAATTCCTGACCTAGACTAAGGTCAAGAGCAAACCCATCGTAGGTACATAAAATGAAATGTTTGCTAAAAGATAAATTAAGTAACCTACAGTTCAAAAGAATTGTATTTTTCAGGGGTACGGAAGTGATTTATATTTTATCTGACTGTTATTTCATGTTGATGACCAAAGGCCTCTCGCATGTACTTCTAATCTTTTTTATAATTGCCTTTTCCGGTCATAGCAAAATCATTCAGGATAGAAATGGGGCTGAAAGTTTGTATACCTATTATTTCAGCTGTGTCTAAAAATACAAGGAGCGCTTCTGGTAGCTTTTTAAACATTTATTCATTCGAAACAAAGAATTCTTGCAAAGCACAAGCATATTTGTTCCAACCACCAACACTCCAAATTCTTTTGTCAAATGTACGAAAGATTTATTCAACAAAAAAACGACAATGGACTAATACTCGATTCAAGGGTACTGTTGACCATAAAGTAGGTTACCAATTCAGATATATTTCACCCCTGTCAATGTTCGGGGGTGATAAGTGACAACCCCACCCTACTTGACGGGGATAAAGGCCTCAAATAAAACTCATTTGTAATCCTAATACTCGAGGTCTATCGTTTTTTTTTTAATGTTCTGACCGTTTTGTCTTTGTCCTAAATGTAGGACTGGGATTAATGGATTTTGAGGACCGATTTGCCGTGAAGAAAATATAGGCTTTGAGAACGTAAGGCAACTAAATAAAAACCTGGAAGTTGTCTTAACTTTAAGAGCCTTCGTACAAATGGCTTTGACATCCGAATTCGAATGCCTGTAAACGAATTTCTACAGATTTGTATTGCGATAGTCACCTAGATATTAAAGTCATAAGGTATCGGAGGGGTTTAAACTTACGGCAACTTTTAGTAGGTTTGTTTAACCGACCCGTTGATCTGGTGATTGCAATAGCGACTACTGAGCGCGGGGTTCTCAATTAGATTCCGGGTTTGGGCAAAATAATGATGTTGTCTTTTTCCTTTGAGAATTTGTCTGAAGCAACCCAAAGTTGGGCGTGGATGCGGACGGCGAGTATAGGGTGACTCTTCGATCGGTCATTATACCAGGGTGGAAGGCGCGTGTCGTGTCCACCCTCGTCTGAAAGAGCTGTCAGCACTCTTATGGACCACCCTTTGAGAACGATTCTATTCTTTAGTAATAAAAGATTAAGAAATACTTTGCCTAATCTGAGTGAAATAGAGGTACTCGTAGACCTGGCCATGTTACGCGCGCAGCGCGTGTAGTATGGCGCCGTAGAAACGGGTTTTGTCGACGCAAGAATAGACAAAATGAGAGAATGTAAAAGATTTTTGTCGATTTAAGCATATCAACGTTCAAAATATAGAAGAGATATGTTTCTATTCTTTAATGGTGTACGAATCGTGATATACTTGTGCAAAAACCAGTCGATTTCTCTATTATTATATTTCACGGTAGAATAGAGATAGAATCGCCATGCTACGCGTGCTGGAAAGTTTTCCAGAGAAAATGTGCTTGTCAAGTGGTAAGACTTGCTTTTATTTCACATTCACGTGAAGGAAAGCAAAGAGACGAAACCTCAAGATTAATAGTTTAGTACCGGTGTGGTCTGGAATAACACAATGTGAGTGGATGCTGCATACATAGTGACAATAAATAAATTGAATGTGTGGTCATCAATACACGTGTTTTCTCTGTTCTGTAGTGGACAGGTTATAAATGAGTGAGGGAGAAATACATTTTCTTAAATTTTCTTGTTTTGTTTCCTGGCGTATGGATAGATGCGTGGTTGTAAATGCTAGTGCATATATTAAGCGATCATCATAAAGTTAAAAATTACATCCATTATAATCTGCCTATATCCTTTTCCCAACTTAATTGTGGTCGACTTCCAGTCGAACCAGATACAGCTGAATATCAGTATTTTACATGAAGCGACTGCCTATCGGACTTCTACAACCCAGTGACTGGGCAATAGGATACTCCGTCCGTGGTAAAACTGGTTGTCAGATTTATGAGTTCTGAATAACAGTAACGACTGTCAAAGATCTACAAATGATAGACGGGACCAACGGCTTTACGTGGTTTCCGAGGCACGGAGGAAACTCGCTATGACAGATGGTAACACATCCACAGACCAGCCTCAGCAAGCGCGGCTTAACCCGGACGATTGGCCTGTCATGTGCGGCTGTAAAGTTTTAGTATAATGTCTAGTGACTGGGACTTTTGCACCATGTTTTTGTATTACTTTTAGTAACCGACTCCAAAAAAGAGGATGTTTTCAATCTTTTGTATTTTTTATTTTTTGATTATTGTTAAGTAACTGGCCTACTTGAAATAAATGATTTGATTTTGTCGCTTGAAAATTGTTAAGTAACAAAATTCTTTGTATATTAATTTTCAGAAAGTTTTTCTTTTTTACCGTTATTATATTTTTCATGTTATTTTTTATTTAAGCGCAAAAGCACACATTACGAGTACGTAACAAAATTGTTTAAGTAATACATTATTTATGGCTATTAGCCTCATTTTGTTTTGTCTTCTGTTTCGTAATTATTAAATTAATTTTTATTATACAAACAATCTCACTTCCACACTCAAAATATTAGTTCAAATGACACCTGCCTCTTTATTTTACCAATTTCTTTCCGTATAAGCCAAAAAATAAGAGAAAACATAAAACATCTCCAAGTTGATTGATGCAACACCCTTAAGCGCTGACGTGATAAGAAAACTCACCGTTTTTCTTTGTTTTATGATCATCATTACCTATTGCCAACTTGATGGAGAGCTTTGTCTGGATTAAGGTAGAAAAAATAATAGGTAAGTTGGTGTTTCGTGACGTGCTTGATATTGTTTATGGCATTTGAGCTTTTTTTCAGCAGGCTTTGGCCCCTGAGAGGGGGCCCCGTCATTTTGCTGAAGCTCTTTGAGGCGCGCATGGGACACAACGGGGCGTCGCAAGAGGGGTCTTACCGCCGCAATTGCGGCGTGCCCGAAAGGGATGGCGTTAGACGACTTTATACATATAGCTCTGTCAATTTCTTTCACTGGAACAAGCCTAGTTTTAAGACATCATAATACGGCCGCTGGATGGAGCGGCACTATCAGACTTGACTGAAATTTACAGTGTTCCTTCAATGTTTTTCTAAGAAAAAATACAGCCGAGGAAAAGAGTTCGTATATTCCGAGACACGGAAGAAACTCGGTATATAAAAAAAATATTTAACGAAAAACAAAAAACCCGAATGCGTTAAAAAAACTATCCAGTAGTTAAGAATTCACCCCACAGTCGGGGCAAGATTTGATTGGTATAATGATTGGGCCCCGACTGTAAGTGTGAATGAGTGAATTCAACTACGGAGGTTTCTTTCTTTTTAGTTTTTTTACCAGTTGTAAATCGACCCAGTCTGGCTGTTTAAATCATTATTTAGAAAAATGATAAAGGGAACAAAGATCCCTCCATAAATGACATAGTTCATCGCGTAATGACTATGCGTCTGGTTGCTGTGGTAAATTTCGATTACTGTCATGTTTTAGTGACACTCGCAAGGTTAAGACGAATCGATTGACGTAAAAATTATCAAAATCGGCCTACGCGTTTGGTCTCTAGAACGCCACATAGAAACAAACATACATACATACATACATACATAGACTGATAAACACATTACCCTCCTTTGCGTCGCGCAGTCGGGTAAAAATTGATGGGCACCCCACATCCACAGACTGACCTTGGCAAACGAGGCTTGACCTTGTAAATCGACCCGTCTGGCTGTCATTATTTAGGCACGATCCCATCCATAAATTTAATTCGGTAATGACTGCTGTCTTTAAAATAATGTCGTTTATATCTTTTTGACTTACTCATGACTGTTTTAATTGTTGCCTCTTTAGCTTTGTGGTACGAAAGGTTACCGTGGAGGTCTTGAATTCGATTTCCGTGCTAGGATAAGTGAAAGTAAGTTAGAAACGGGTTTTTTATATAAAGAATTAGTCAATTGAAGAAGTACGAAGTTCGAGTGATGGCTAATGGGCAAAATAAATCTGAAAAATCGAATTAGTCCATAAGTTACATTATCCGAAAATATTTGATCTAGGTAAGTAATCTTTGGCAATCCTAGTTTTAATTCTTACTAGTTATGACGCCAAGAGTGTCTAGTGGTATCCAGTTTTGACCTATTTTATCATTGTCAATATTTACCGATAAAAAAAAAAAAACTAAAAATACTTGCCCATATATTTTAAAACAGGACACACTAATTAAGATTTGAAATTTATTGATGCTGTAAAAATTATTGGATTGACTCTCAAAACATGGGATTTGGGATTACGTACAAAAAGCTGGTCACAAACGCCTTTCGTCACTTACCTTCATGAAGCCATGATTATGTGATTGGTCACTTACGCTGGTTGTCACAGACGCAAAAAGCAATCCGTCACAAACGCTGCTCGTCACAACCGCAATTAGTCATAAACGAAACATAATTATTATAGAAAATCAGTTAAATGAAAAAAAGAAATTAAAGCAGAAGTGTTGAGTAAGTAACTCGACACTTCTGCTTAAATAATCTAGGTCTTTTTAACTTCCTATAAAGTGAGTAGAGCTAGTCGTAATCCAACTTACTAGAGCCCAATTAAACTAGAAAACGATCTAGAATTTTCTCTTCTAAAGCCTCTAATTCAGAAAAACAGCCTAATCCCTAATTCCGTCTGAAATACCTAACTGTCGGGGCCAGCCTACATTCACATCGACTTACTAACGTGCCTAATCCATTGGCGAGCCGGACGTACCCTAAACCCGTATTGGGGAACAACAAAGATCAGATCCCGAACGGATTACCTATACTTTTTGTCTATATACCGTAGGGGTATGGTTACACTGCTGGCGATTAGCGTGGAGCGAAAGTCATTAATTTTTTTTTGACTGGTGATTTGCCTGATGGGCTATTTTTGTTTGATTTGCACTTATTCTGGTGTCAGCCCCACCTGTGCTTGTGTGAAAGCCATAGGCGTTCTACATTTTATGGGGATTTGGCTATTGCCCCACAATTGTCATCATAGTTTTTCAATTTAATCATAGATGTTGCATGTTTCTTTTTAAAGACTTTATTATGAATAGAATAATAGTAGTTTATGTAACTGGTACATAATGAGGGGTATTATACACGAGTGTGAGTTTATAAAACGAGCGAAGCGAGTTTTATAATAGTATCACACGAGTGGTATAATACCTAGTTATGTACAGTTTCATACACTACTTTATCTACTCTCATTGAACACGAACATATCAAATAAAAGATAAAAATTAATAAACACTAATAATCATCCACCATGTCATCCACCGAAACACAAACGTCAAAATCCCAACATTCCCTTAGAAAGCGCGCGCAGCCACAGATAAAAAAGTAAAAAAATGTATCTATGATCAGTAATCTGTATCATAATGAAAAAAAATTAAATTATAACATTGTTTTGTTAGACAAACAGTGTTATAATTTAATTTTTTAATTTCATTACGATACTCTATGGTATAAAGTATGTCATTATAAACTCGTTTTGAGTTTTGTATTTCGAAGTTTACGATATGAGAGTAGATAAAAATAATTTACTCGCATTGAATGTCCGATACCCTTTCATTGATATGATATTCCTGTAAAAGAAAACACTATTCGATTCTCCGCTGACAGTGAGACCAAAGTCTAAAAGAGATTAACTACAATCCAGTATGAACTGGCGAACGATTTGCAACGTTATCTCAAATACGAAAGGTATCAAATTAAGTATGGGTCAAATGATTCATAGATCTCTCGCAGTACGGGTTTACTGTGTATTTAGGATTTTGGTACACTCTTAAAATGTAGTAAAATAGTATGGAATACATGTGTGAGCAGTGTTTGGACAAATGGGCTTATTGCTACAGGATGTGTGCCCTAAATAAATAATGCCTGCATTGGACAATGGACAGTAAATAATAAGAATATTTGGGTTACAGGAATATTCTGAAGGACACTGAATGTAATGAAATTTTCGGGTGGCTTTATTTCTGAAATATGAAGGCGACGAAATTATATTTGAAACTGTGTGAAATGAAAAAAAACTAATCCTACTAATACTATAAATGCGAAAGTTTGTGAGGATGTATGTGTATGTATTATGTTTGTTACTCTTTCACGCAAAAACCACACAACGGATTTGGCTATTTAGTACGCAGATAGTTTATAACCTGAATTAGATATGAGCGCCGCGCCGGCGCGCCGCCGCCGCCATGATTATTCCCGCGCCGCCGCCGCCGTCCACAGGCGCCGGCGCGCCGAACCCGAGCGGGCGCACCGGCCGAACTTCTGGGTTAAGCCGCGCTTGCCGAGGATGGTCTGTGGATGGGTACCATCTGTCATAGCGAGTTTCCCCCGTGCCTCGGAAAGCACGTAAAGCCGTTGGTCCCGGCTGTCATTTGTAGATCTTTGACAGTCGTTACTGTTAGTCAGAAGCTGATGTAAAGTCTGACAAACAGTCTTACGATGGAGTATCGTATCACCCAGTTACTGGGTTGTGGAGGTCCGATAGGCAGTCGCTCCATGTAAAATACTGATATTCAGCTGCATCTGTTTCGACTAGAAGCAGACCCCAATGTAGTTGGGAAAAGGCTAGGCTAGGATGATGAGCTCTCTCTAACTCATCAAGGCTTCTTTTTTTTTAGCGTGGTAAAATCGTCAAATGAGTTTTCCCACCCCGGGCAGGGCGGGAGGGACTGTCAGACTCGTACTGATTTCCACGGTGTCCTGCAATAGCCCTTTATGTACCGGCAGGCGTTGGCCCTCTAGAGAGGGGGGGCTCCGTCATCATTCTGACGCTCTTTGAGGCGCGCGTGGAACACAACGCGCCGACGACCCGCGATGGTCCGTGGTCGGACAGCGAGTTGCCCTGCACTCGCCGCCCGCATGCCCACGCCTACGGTGGCCGGAGATCGTCTTGCGATGTCCGTTGCCGTGGGCGTCCATCCCTGTGGCTGGGACGGAGAGGACGCTGTCTTCTCCCTCACGCAGCCCACCTCCGCGTTCGCAAGCATGACTGCCTTGAAGAAGCAGCATGGCCGCGACCAATGCCGGGTGCGACAAATCTCCGCCTATCGCCGCCGTGAGGACACGTCGGTGCTCTGCCCAAGCGGGGCAGTTTTGTACCGTATGCTCTATGCTCTACTGTGTCCTCCGGGCGATCCTTGCAGTTTCTCCTTCCTCATCAGACACAGGTTCCTCCCGAAACTTTCGTTTCCGGTGAGGACCTGCGTCATGCGGTAGGTCAGGACGCCGTGACGCCTATCCAGCCACTCCCCCAAGAGGCGTCTTACCGACACGCAAATGTGTCGGTTCCGACAGTAGTCCCTCCATGCTGCCCTGAGATCGCGCCCGAGCTCTTCCCACCGTGACTCGACTTCTTCAGGCAGCGGGGATACACCCCGGCGCTGCGCCACCACCGCCATTCAAGACGCGCTGGAAGGTAGTCGCCTCCAGATCCCAGGGCAGCAATCCGGCAGATCCGGAGATTAGCTGATTCGCCGGCGATCGTGCGGTATCCCCGAATCACCCGGACAGCCAAGGCTTACAGTAAAAATATAACCACCAGCTAATTTTAATGTTAATTTTGTTTTCTCTTTTTTTAGTTTATCTTGCCAATTCAATTTGTCTCGTCAAAATTATAATAAATCTTTAATTATACGTAGAACATTGTTCTATTTCTTCTCTTAAATTAATTAATTGAAGTAGTTAAATAAAAGTCACGCCGCGCCGCCGACGCCGCCGCCGTCGACTCCAAAAAGTCGGCGCGCCGCCGCCGACTGATTGACCATCGGCGCTCATATCTAACCTGAATTAACACATAGGATAGTTTTTATCCCGATTTTATGTTCCCGCGGGATAATTTTCGAGTTGTAGCGGGTGAAGCCGCTACAAATTGTCATAATAAAACGGACCAGTAAATTCGGTTACAAAAAATAACGTGACTGGCATCTTAGCCATAATTACAGAGTAACTTAACCTGTGATAAAGATGCTAGTTACATTCCCCAACAAGTTTACAGTATTATTTGATCTAATTACATTATTGACAGGTAATTTACAGTGCAGGAGCTTAGAGACAATCCATTTAATTTTAAGGAAAGTTTTCAAAAGCTTCCTGTTGGGAAATGGCCAAAACAGACCTTACGTTAGATATCTGGCAGAGTGCCCAATCGATGCACTATAGACTGGAACCATTACCACGTACTTGGCAATAGGTATTAATGCTTTGCTTGAAGTAGAAGCCAATCTTTGAACAACACCTTGTTACGTAATTACAGTTTGAATCCAAAGAACTTTTGAAAGAATTCTATATCCATTTTCACTTAGTATTATAAATACTTAGGTCGTGACCGCTGAACGTAAGGAAGGACACCGTGGATTTTAGTCAGTACGAGTCTGACAGTCCCTCCCGCTCTGACCGGGGTGGCAGGACTCATTAGATGATTTTACAAAGCTAAAGAATGACTATCTCCCCAATTTCCAAATTACTACGTAATACGTATTAATCGGATGATTAATTTTCAAGAGATTTCTAATCTTGCGAAACCTTATAGGTATTTTATGGTGCAAACAGAAAAGCAAATCTCAGCACGATATATTTGTTTAGTTTCCATTAGGTGCCTAATAAAATGGCCGTAAATTCCTTACATGGGGTACTTCAAATGTTTTATGACAGGACAGAGCTGTTCTAGGTATATGAAATTGATATGAGATTAAATACTTCGTTTGTACTAGTGTAGTGGCTTAAACCTAAGAGAAAGAGGGTTGGGTTGCGGGACTATCTTGAAACAGCCGTGGCCCTGGAACAGCAACGGCAACTGGATCAAGTCATAAGTCTCTTTCATCCAGAAGCTAAGTATTATCTATGGATAATTACATATGGAGCGAGTTCTGTTGTAATAATAGCAAAAAGTTTCTGTATGTTACAAGTAGGTAGCACCTTCTTAAGTTCATGTACTGAATTTGAATGTTGAAATATACTGTCTGTCGTTAACGGAAATTGCGTGTATTAATAGGTTATGGGAAAATTGTCCTGATTTTCTTAAGTAATAAGTATTACAGTTTAAGAAAAACGCTGAACTTTCTGTAGATAATGGCTTCGAACTATTTACAAAGTGTTCCCAAACTCAAAGGCAGGGAAAATTATGATGAATGGAGTTTCGCAGCAGAAAATTTGTTAGTGCTAGAAGGTATGATACAGTACATCAAGGCTGTGCCCGGCGCAGAAACAAAGACTGCAGATGACGAAAGGAAAGGAAGGAAAAAGGAAGGCAAAGTTAATATTGACTATTGATTCAGGGCTGTATGTTCATATCAAGGAAACGAAAACTACGTTTGAGCTGTGGACAAAGCTGAAAAATATGTTTGATGACTCTGGTTTTTCAAGAAAAATTTCTTTGCTGCGACATTTAATTTCAATCAGGCAAGAAAATTGCGATTCTATGACTAATTATGTAACACAAGTCGTCGAGACAGCACAAAGATTGAAAGGAACCGGGTTCACCATAACAGACGAATGGATCGGATCATTATTATTAGCAGGTTTGCCAGAAAAGTATTCTCCAATGATCATGGCTATAGAACATTCTGGAATACAGATTACCACGGATTCTATAAAATCGAAATTGATAGATTTGGAAGTTTCTTCTAATTTGGACACCAGTGGCGCTGCATTTGCTGCAAATAGAACGTATTTGAAAACGCGGTATAATAATACAAACAAAAATAATGGTCAACAACAACAAACGGCGTCTAAAATGCAGACGAAGAAAGCGATTGTGTGCTATAAATGCAAAGAAATTGGGCATTTTAGAAATCAATGTCCGTTATTGCAGAAATGTAAACAAACAAATGCGTTTAGTGTGGTATTCTTGAGTGGACAGTATAATAAAAGCGAGTGGTATATTGACTCCGGTGCAAGCTCGCACATGACATCGAATGAAAATTGGATAGAAAATGCTAATTTTATGCCAATTATGTCTGAAATTACGGTAGCCGATAGTACAAAGTTACCTGTAAAGTGCTCCGGAGACGTGAAAATAACTTCAGATCGCAACTACGAGATTACTGTCAAGAATGTGTTATGTATTCCGAAATTGTCGAGAAATCTGTTGTCCGTGAGTGAGCTTATTAAAAACGGCAACAAAGTTGTGTTTGAAAGTAATAATTGCTATATTCGAAATATGAAGAATGATATAGTAGCCACAGCATATATGATAAATGGTGTTTACAAGTTGAATTTAAAAACAACAGATTGTATGTTATCAGCACCAGCATTGGCAAGTGCAGAGTTATGGCACAAGCGCCTTGCACATATCAATAGTGGGGATTTGAATAAAATGAGAAATGGCATCGTAGAAGGAGTGAATTTTCTTCTCCTAGTGACTTCAAGAAGGAGAATTGTATAACCTGTTGTGAAGGCAAACAAACAAGGCTGCCATTCTCACATAGTGAACATACCAGTACGGAGACCCTACAGTTAGTCCATGCAGACGTGTGTGGTCCTATGGAGACAAAGTCAATTGGCGGTTCACGATTTTTCTTGCTTCTTGTGGATGACTACAGTAAGATGACATTCATTTATTTTCTAAAACACAAAAATGAAGTTTTCCAAAGATTTAAGGATTTTAAAGCTATGGTTGAGAACCAACAAAACAGAAAAATTAAGATACTTCGTACTGACAATGGAGGTGAATTTTGTAATGGTGTAATGGATAATTTCTTGGCTAATGAAGGTATAATTCATCAAAGGACTACTGCATATGCTCCTGAGCAGAATGGTGTCAGCGAGAGAGCCAACAGAACTGTTGTAGAAAAAGGCAGATGTTTACTTTTTGAGGCAAAACTTGAAAAGAAATTTTGGGCCGAAGCTGTACATACTGCAGTTTACTTGAAAAATAGATGTGTTACATCCAGTTTAGTAAACAAAACACCTTATGAAGTTTGGTATCAAAGAAAACCTGACTTAAGTCATATACGTTTATTTGGAAGCCCGGTGATGGTACATGTTCCCAAAGAGCAACGATTGAAATGGGATAAGAAAGCTAAACATTTTTGATTTTCTAGACCTGACATAGCTTATTCTATTAGTTATCTTAGTCAATTTAATAATTGTTATAATGAAACTCATTATAATCAGGCTAAGAGAGTGCTGAAATATTTACAGAAAACTAAACATTATTGTTTGAAATATAGCAAAGATAGTAATGTAGAATTAGAAGGTTTTGTAGATGCCGATTGGGCAAGTGATATTTTGGACAGGAAATCTTACACTGGTTTCTGCTTTACTATGGCTGGTTCTGTTATATCATGGCAAAGCAGGAAACAGAAAACTGTATCCTTATCGAGTACTGAGGCCGAGTATGTAGCATTGTCAGAGGCGGCTAGGGAAGCTACATATTTGAGAAATTTAATGTATGAAATAACAGGTAAATTAAGCATTGTTAAGTTGCATTGTGATAATCAGAGTGCGTTGAAATTATCTTCAAATCAACAATCTCTGAATAGAACTAAGCACATTGATGTGCGTTATCATTATATAAAAGATGCTATAAAGGATAATGTAATTGATGTGAAGTATGTGTCAACTTTAGATATGCCTGCTGATCTCCTAACTAAAGGTTTAGTATCAGTAAAGCATTATAAATTCTTAGGAATAATAGGTCTTGTTCCTAATTAAAATTTAAGTTTGCTAATTGTTATTTGAGTTATTTTTAGAAACATTTTGTTAAGTAGGGGTGTTGTAATAATAGCAAAAAGTTTCTGTATGTTACAAGTAGGTAGCACCTTCTTAAGTTCATGTACTGAATTTGAATGTTGAAATATACTGTCTGTCGTTAACGGAAATTGCGTGTATTAATAAGTTCAACCGAAAAGAACTGGAACTTGCAAGACGAATGCTTGCATCTTGCGTAGAATCAATGAAATCTGTGTCCACGAAGCGGCAACGTCGCGTCAGCCACTCGTGTTGAGTTCGTCATGCATTTTTACAACAAAAGACGTCCTTCCTCGATGCTAGTTGAAAGAAAACTGAGACCTTTTGTAGCGTGATGAAGCAGTGATAAAGCAGCGTGGACATATCAAATATGCAAAATACGTCTATCTTCATTTGTAGGTTACATGCATCCTACGAAAGACGACGTGCACGCAGAGAAATGGATGGTTGGCTTTACAACATATATCTAATAATAAATACTAAGTAAGTAGTAGAGAAAACAAGGACTTAGTATTTATTACTATAAATGTTGGAAATGTTGTAAAGTCAACTAGAGTCTTGCAGTCACGGTTGCAACCAGAAGTTCTCGTATACATTTCTCTGCGTGTGTGGACAGTAGCCCTTACTTACACCATCAAAAGGTAAGCGGTATTTAAACAAACAGTATATTAAATGGGTGGTCTTATCACTTTCAGTAATCCGACAATGTTTGTTTAGGCTAGGTAGATAGAAGCGATAGTGTACCTAAACGTTATTGATTTTAAGTATATTGTCCACTTTATTTATTTTGGTTACACACAGTTTTGGAGTTCGGTTTTGATAGCATAACATCTGAGTCTGTACATTTCTCTTAAGGCGGCGCTAGTCGCGAGGTCGAACTCACTGGCAGGCATGGTCAAAAACCATGATATTTCACCGGAAATCGAGCCATATTGTTCATGTGTGTGCGAGCGTCATCCCCCCGTGGAGAAAACAGGGGAAAACTTATTCAGTGAGATGCACGATCATTTAGAGTAAAAGGCGCGCGTAAAAAAATACGAAAAAGCCTTTGGCTGTTGGGGTTTTATGAAAAAACCACTGCACCAATTAATTTCAAATAAAATGTATTAAATTCTTCGATAAACTTGCTGTGTCGGTACGGACTTCGTTTTGGAAATTTGATACTTCTTTAGCTTCTAATTTACACCTAAAGTTGTGTTAAAATTAGCAAAAAAACGAATCTTTAGAAGCTCGTAACTTTTTAATAGCTTCATATTTTACAATTCTGCTTCCGTACAGACAAAATTAATAATGAGACAAAACGATACCATGTTTAATTTTGGATGTAATTTGTCAAATAGTGGGAGTAAAACCCCAACAAAGTTTCTATGGAAAAAATGTTGACTTGTTTGACCTTAAAATATGAAGGCGATGAAAATGACAATTTAAATAATTAAAAATAATAATATGGGGTGCAGTCAATGGTTGCATGCGATTACATTAAGCTCTATTCTTTTTCCTATAGTTCATCATCATTATCAGCCAATAATGTTCCCACGGTTCCCACTAATGGGACACAGGCCTCTCTGTGAGAGGGAGTGGGCCATAATCCACCACGCGGGCCCAGTGCGGGTTGGCAGATGTCACATGTCTTCGAATTTTTGGTTTTAGGACATGCCGGTTTCCTCACGATGTTTTCTTTGTCCATTTTGAGAGCAGTGGTGATGAAATAAATTACACAAAGTATTTCGCCTGACGGGGTTCGAGAACCCACGACCTACAACTCGTAATTCAGGAACGATACCACTGGGCCACCACTGCTCCTCCTATAGTTGCCGTACAATAAGTAATGCGAAAGTTAGGATGTTTGAATAGGTAGACAGAACAGCTGAACAGATGTTGATGAAAGGCTTAAAGATGGTTCTTTTAAGGGTTTTTTTTATCATGGTAAAATCATCAAATGAGTCCTCCCACCCAGAGCAGGGCGGAAGGGACTGTCAGACTTGTACTGACTAAAATCCACGGTGTCCTTCATTTGCCCTTTAATTTCGAGGGTCACGGTAATGGAATAAGTCCCGCGACCACGGTAGGCTTTGGCTCTCTAAAGGGGGTCCCGTCATTATGCTGACACTCCTTGACGCGCGTGGAACACAACGCGCCGTCGATCCGGGCATGGTCCATGGTCGGACAACGAGTCGCCCATTACTCGCCGCCCGTATTCACGCTCCTACGGTGGCCGGCGTGTCCGTCGCCGTGGACCTCTACCACTGACCGCTATTTAACATGTAATTCTTTATTTTTTATTCATAACAAACCCAGTCGTTCCACGATTTCAAATCAAATGGAACGTGTTCTAAATTCAAATCTGACAGTTGCAGTCATGATGCCAGCTTTAATTTGATGAGCCGTGACGTGGCAACCTCTGATTAGCTAATGTAGTTCGCCGGACTCCCACGATCCAATTTGGTAATGGATGGATACAATTGGATATTGCATTTTAGACTGGATTACAATGTCAAGTTGAATGCAAAACCTGTTTGTTGTTACTCTCATAATCTGGTATTATGAGCAAATTATTATTAAAGGTGCTCCCACACAGCAGTCATATAACGTTAGAGACTGACTTTTTTAAACGAATAGTAACAAAAGTTATAAATAGTTACAAATTATAATACATTGATATTGATGTTATACAACTTCATTTAACAAAATGTTTTACAACTGATTAAAAATGCGCGGTTGTATACGAGTAAAAGAAAAACAAAACACGATCGCCACGACGACGGCAAGTCAATCGAATTGTATCATTATTTTTTAGTAGTAAGGTTGATTTTGACATTGCGAGCGGGCACTTAGCTGCTGTAGATTCAATGTCAGATTCCTAGAACATGTTTTGTATGCTATCGTTATATTTCAAATTGGTTCTGGTATTTTGCTGTATTTCAGGAAAATTTAATGCCGATGTGATAGTAGTATTAAAAGGGTATCTTCTAAATAACCGTGGATTAAAGTTAAGTACTGACTACTGACTCTCACAGAGAGGAGGCCTGTGTCCCAGCAGTGGGAACATTAATAGGCTGATGATGATGATGACTGACTTTAATTGTTTACAGTACGGTGGGAGGCCTCATTTGATGACTTCTCCACTTTAAGAAAAAAATGTGGGCGAATTCATGGGATATCCATTATTGTTATATACTAAAACCGCATCAAAATCGGTTCTGCCAAACGTCAGATATCAGCGGACAAACATACTCATACATACAAACATACAAATCGAAATGTAAACTTCCTCTTGTTTGAAATCGGTTATAAAACTAATAATAATCTAAAAGTGGAAATATTATGTAGGTGGGATAAATATTAGTGTCCGACCGAAACTGATTTTTCAGCCGAAACCGAAACCGAAACCGAACCTTCGGCCTTGCTCTCAGTTTCGGCCGAAACCGAAACCGAAACCGAAACTTTTTAAAACTTTTAACATTTCGATTTTTTTCTGTTTTTTTTTTACCTACATTTATTGACACAAGAAGAAGTGTCAAATACACAGGGCGAATTTTACAACTGGGTGTGGACGGCTATATTTTTAACTATGAGGAATATCGAAAAACGTTGAATAGAGTCTCGAGACCGCTTTTGCCGAAAACTAAAACTGTATCATTGGATTTTAGAAAAATCAATAATCGTGGCCAAAAATCGAACCCGCTAATTTTGAAAAAAAAAATCACAACCTGTTTTATTACACCAATACACCATTTGATAGTGATAATAGTAAGGATCAAATTCTGGGTAAAATGAAATACGGCAAACTTATGGATAGATAGATAGACGATCTTAAGAATTGCTATTTTTCTATGTTATTTAACTTCTACTGAGTCCATAATCTATTCGAAATTATAAAAAAATCATTGTTTCCAATGTTTCACTAGACTTGAAGTCTCAACAATCGCACTATATTTATTTAGCAATACGAAATAACTGAGACATTTGACTAAAAAAATGCATTATTTCAAAAAAGAAACCGTTAACTTAATTACACTAGTTTACAAAAAAAAAGTTTTTCTTTTACCCAAGGATAATGTATATTGGATATGTTTTCTACCCATCCCATTACTGCAAAAAATAATGTGTCATATTTTTATCACGTCAAATTTTTGAAATACCCACATTTAAACTTATTAAGTTAACTTGTTCGCGGTGTCGCAGTTTAGTTTGTTTTAATTGCGTTTATGTATTATTTGAGCATTTTTATTTGTTTTAAAATGTCACCAAGATAGTGTAAATTAAATCCAAATAACTTTTGCTATGTTTGTGGCCAATATATTTTTCCAAAAATTAAGAGACCTCTCACTGAAGCCGTAACACGAGCGTATTTCCATTGCTTGCAAATCTCGGTAAAAAACCTTGATAAAAATGGGTTCTTAGTGTAGTGTGGGGAAATTGCAGAAGTATTTTATTAAACGGAGCTGCATAAAAAAAAAACCATTTGCGAATCTGCATACTAATGATACGGAGAGAACCCGCAAGTCATACTACTGACTGTTACTTCTGCTTCACTGAAACTACCGTCTTTAACAACAAAAACTGAAAGCACATAGGGACAATATCCTGATATTACATCACTTACAAACCACAAATAAGTAAGATATCAAGGAATAAAAATTTTGATGGTTACTTAACCAATGTTGAAAAAAATGCTCAGTATTCCTTTGAAGGGGTAGTGAAAAATTTCCTGGGAATCAATAAATTTAAGAATTATGCAGAAATTATTTCTAAATTATTGAGGAATTACCAAAAAAAAATCAGTTTTTACATTCTTATCTGGATTTTGTCCCTGAGAACCTGGGAAGCGTGAGTGATGAGCATGGTGAACGTTTCACCGAGATTTAAAGGTTTTTGAGGAAAGATACAAAGGATTTTGGGATAAAATTGCTAGTTATCGGGTTCTGCTGGTCCTTAATAAGAGAAATTGATACTAATCAGTATGAAAGAAACGAGTAAAACGAGCCATTTTTAATTGTTTTGAGATAACTGTATTATAATGATAGATAATAAAAATAATGAAAATTTCCAAAATTTGACGTCCTAATTTTTTTTCAACTTCATTTTTTAAGTAAGGGTTTATAACTCTACCGATACATATCAGTTTCATCTTTGGGTAAAAAACCTTGTAAACTAGTGTTATGTTTCGAATACCGCCTAATCCTAATTCTAATCGCCTTGACGATTGATAAGTTTTTAATCATTAACGTACGTACCTAACAAATATTTTTTATTATGACATGAATATACAAGACTTAGGTACTCTTGGCAGTAAACTCAAAAACATAACCTCGTCTCACGAATAAAAGGACGGTGGCAAACTGAGCCGGGGCCCCGTCGGCGAGCAAGTACGTGTTAGCTACGAATATTACCAAACGACGCACGAAAATGCAGGAACACTTGACTTTCGGCGGAGCCGAAAGTTTCGGCTATATTTTGGCCGAAACCGAAACTAAGGCCGAAACTAGATATTTTGGCCGAAACCGGCCGAAACCGAAACCGAATCCGAAATTTCGGTCGGTCACTAATAAATATCAACCCGGAAAATAAACTTAGATAGTTATAAGTTCAACAATTTTACTCTTATTTCTCGTATAAAAAGGTTGGATATTTTTGAGTCCGAACGTGGGATGTATTTTGCTTTGAAATATATTCTAGAAGCTTGTAGTTGTACAAAGTTTCTGTTAGTACACCCACGATTTAAGCAATACTTCTTCTGTGTGATTTTCTAAAGCCCATAAACAGCAACTAAAGAGTAGTTCGTAGCTAAATAATTACAGGGTCTGGGTCAGTAACAGTATACAGTTTGGCAAAACGCTTCCGGGTTACCCGCTCTTGCCGAGTTTGATCAGTGGGTCGTTTGACCATCTGTCATAGCGAGTTTCCTCCATGCCTCAGAAAACATGTGAAGCCGTTGATCCCGACTGTCATTTGTAGATCTTTGACAGTCGTTACTGTTAGTCAGAAGCTCGAAAGTCTGACAACCAGTCTTTCCACGGGCGATCGTATTACCGAGTCATTGGGTATTGGAGGTCCGATAGGCAGTCACTCCATGTAAAATATTGATATTCTGCTGCATCTAGTTCGACTGGAAGCCGACCCCAATATAGTTGGGAAAAGGCTAGGCAGGTGAGAGGTCACATAGCTCGCAGAACTGATAGCCGATGGGGCCGTAAGGTTCTCGAATGGAGACCACGCACCGGCAAGCGCAGCGTAGGAGGTCCACCCACAAGATGGGCAGACAATCTTATAAAGACCACAGGATCACGCTGGGCGCAAACCAGTCCTATTAGACCGGTCTATAGGGGAGACCTATGAGTATGTTCAGCAGTGGACGTCTTACGGCTGATATGATGATGATGATGTGCAACAAGCAACTAAAGATGTTCATCAGCCATCCATCCTGCCAAACATCCAAGCTTTCACTTTTATATATGTGTACATTTCAAGCCAAAGAATAATAATATCTGTTCCATCTTGGTTTCCCTCATCATCGCGTGCATCTTGTTAGATTTTGTGGTGGGAAAATGGTTCCCTGCGGTTTTCAACGTCTGACTGTATGTAGGTCGGCCTTGCGAGCTTTATGAAATTATATAACTGTTCACGTGAACATTTTAGAAAGTGGTTTCATTTGTGTAGATTTATTATTGTCTTTCGTTTTGACTTGTGAAAAGAATAAAAAACCTTTTATTATTTTCACTTTTCGTTAAGGCTTTTTTGGACTATTTAGTAAATGGTTTTAATGTGAAGTATGCATAAAATCGGTCGGACGGTTCTTCATTAATCACGTTGTTTTTAACTAATGAATTCAATAAATGGCTGATGACTTTGATAATGGGGATTTTGCTGTCAAAGTGTCAAAGCACGTACCGGGCCACTCGTCTATACTAAACAATATATTGTAATTTACGATATATTTGACAGGCCCGTTGGTCTAGTGGTTAGTGACCCTGACTGCTATGCCGGAGGTAGTAGGTTCGATTCCCACCCAGGACAAATGTTTGTGTAATGAGCACGATCATTTGTTCTGTGTCTGGGTGTAATTTATCTATAATAATGTATGTATTTAGAAATATATAAGTATGTTTATCAGTTGTCTAGTACCCATAACACAAGCTCTGCTTAGCTTGGGACTAGATGGCGTTATGTGATAGTTGTGGAATATTATTATTACCTAAACGATTAGGTATATTAGACTATAATAGGAAAATAAAATATAATTCTTACAGCATCTATATATTTTTAGAAGTCAGTTAAGAAAAGATATTACCTACTTCCCAATGGCTATCACTGATAACAAGCGCCTACATCAGCCCAAGTTTATCGCGTGCGTTTACGAAGCTCGGTTTCATCAAACGGGTTGTGAATATTTTATTCATTCCAAATGCGGGGCTCGCTTCGTGAATGCATCATGTTATATCTACTTGTATGTATGTGTTCGCGGGTACTTTTTGGCGTCGTATTTGTATGCAAAGCACACAAGTGGGTTTTCAATCATGAGATTCGAATAAATATTGAAAATTCTGGGTGTTGTGGGTGTCGGAGTTAGGAATATTTTATGCGAGTTTAAGTCGATTTTGTTGCGTTTAGTTATTGTTATGAGTTTTGTTTTGTTTGTGAAATATCTAGTATGTAGTTACAGCAAAGGTTATAAGTTTAGGGAAAATGTTGTTACTTTTACATTTATAATGTACGGACCTTTTACATACGGATAAGTTTGGTATTAAATTTTAAGTATGTAGGTACACTAAAGGTTCTTTATAAACAGAGGGGCAGTGGTGGTCCAGTGGTATCGGTCCCGACTTAGCTGTAGGTCGTGGGTTCGAACTCCATAAGGCGCATTACTTTGCGTAATTTATTTCATCACCACTGCTGCCAAAACGGTGAAGGAGAACATCGTGAGGAAACCTGCATGTCCTATAACCAAAAATTCGAAGACATGTGACATCCACCAATCCAAGTTTGACAATCCCTTCCTGCACAAGCTTGGCAGGCGTTTGACTCTACCCGGCCTCGTCAGCCTGATGGCAACACGACAAGTCGATTACTTCTGCCTGGTCCTTGAGCGGACGGCGAGCTACCCTTCCCCGTAGCCTACGGGCCATTTAGCTTCAAATATGTTGAAGACATTAATATTCGCACTGCGCATTCAATTTAACAGTTCAATCGTTCGATAACGTGTGAATACTCGCCTTTACCCTCAGGGACTGTAACAGAGGCGAGGTTCTGCAGTAAGCGGAGCGGTACCGGTAACATTACGAGATGAATTATCACTTCTTTATAATGTACCAATGTGGCTGTTTACAGTGTTATTCTTAGATTTTTGCTATGTTCTTCACTCAAAGACATGTTTCTTCACCAAATGACAGGCCTGGCGCACTCCACGATGTAGGTATGAAACTGCAAGCACAGCGGGCGCACCTTGGACGGGTTTCATCACAGTCGCCGCCAGTTTCGCACGCGTTCCTTTCATATTTTTGTTAAAATGTACTTTATTCGCTCGAGAATAGATTTTACATTTGTTTGTTTTGGGAAGCGACACTTCTGTACGTAGTACTATTAAGTATTCTGTGCCAATGATTATGTCGACACGATTGGCCCAGTGACCGAGCGATGGCTGGTTTCCGCACGAAACGTTTTTCCTGCAAGTAGTTGTTCCGGGTCTGGCAGTTTGTGTATTTGAATTTAAATAATGATACAGCAGAACTTCCTTATTTAATGTAAGGAAAAAAAACGTATCTACTACGTTGTGTTCAATAGTATTATCACGGGTTTGATTCATGCAACCCGAGGCCTTATTATCATGAGTTTTCAGTTATTCTGACGTAAAGTAAAATAAACTTTGACATTTTCAAATTGACCAAAGAAAAAATTAGTTCCTTCTTCGCATACAGTAAAACGGGGTGCATAGGGATGCAGGGGTGAATAGGGACAAAACTTTAACAGCGATTTTAATATTGTATTGATTTGATAGGTTACCAACAACTACTCAATTTAATTTATTGAATAATACTTCATTATTTCGAGACCTTGTTGGCAACATACCATTATTATATATCCCTAAAATCCCTTTCGAAGTTTTGTCCCGATTCACCCCTGCATCCCTATTCACCCCGTTTTACGGTACCAGAGGCGCTGTTCCATTTTCCATACATGAAACGTTGAAAATACTGGAAAGAATGTAAAATAAACTAGTGAAAACTCCTGATAAGGGTAAAGGAGATATTCTTGAAGTGGCGCTACATTTTATTTTGTTTAAACTAATCGAAGTGTCTGAATCCGCTACCCGCGTTCAATATAGCACTGGGTCAAAGGTTTTGGTTGCAAAGCAGATCCATGTTGATGGTCTTTTGTATTCGTGGGCGGACAATAAAGCGGAAACCGTGTTTCCCTTTTCTCCGACTCGTAATCTTACAACATTTCTTACGAGAACATAAAAATAGAACATCTGACGATATATTTCTGTTTCCCATTGATAGATTGTACCCTTATCACGAATTTTCACTCTTTAACTTTACAGCGTCTTTCCAGTATTTACAGCGTTTCTTGTATGGAAAAATGGATCAGCACCTCTGGTGTGCAAAGAAAGAATTAATTTTTTTCCTTGTGTCAATTTTAAAATGTCAAAGTTTCAGTTTATTTTAGGTCAGAATATCTGAAAACTCATGTTAAGATATCTGGAAGAAATTCTTATAGTGGGGAAAAGGTAAAAAAAACACAGTAAACAAACTAAAATTGCAGCATTATTTATCTACTCCAATTAGTATTTTTAACTCAGTTGGTCGCGAGACTAACAAATACCGTGAGTAATAATGATGAATGATGATATTCCACAACTATCACACAACGCCATCTAGTCCCAAGCTAAGCAGAGCTTGTGTTATGGGTACTAGACAACTGATAAACATACTTATATATTTCCAAATACATACATATTGTCGATAAATTACACCCAGACACAGAACAAAAGATCGTGCTCATCACACATGCATTTGTTCTGGGTGGGAATCGAAACCATGACCTCCGGCATAGCAGTCAGGATCAATTACCACTAGACCAACAGGCCAGTCCGAGTGACCGTGACCGCGGAACGTAAAGGTCTATTTAAGGACACCGTAGATATTAGTCAGTACAAATCTGACAATCCCTCCGCCCTGCCCTGGGTAGGAGGATTCATTTGAAGATTTAACCACGATAAAAAAAAAAATTCACTCGTAATTTTTCCCTATAAAACATTTTAAATTGACTAAAAACATTCCTACTTACCTTCAAGAGACCATTAGTCAATGTTTTCCGATAAGCAGGTTGTTTAGAACGTGCCAATGATTTGTATTCATGAACGTTACCTTATCGAGAGCCTGAGCACGGCCTTGCCAGGATCACTGGCATAATTTACATGTACACAGTGGAACTTAGCATGACTGTGTACTATAAATTGTGTTAGTTTTTACAAAGTTTAATAAGGTCCCACCTGGGCTTTTTTAAAGTTTTTGTGATAATTATGTAGTATACGGGGACTTTGACGTTAATTTGTTATATAAAATTAGTCATTATCAGCCTATAAATGTTCCTACTGCTGGGACACAGGCCTCCTTTCTGTGAGAAGCAGTGGGCTATAATCCACCATGCTGGCCCAGTGCGGGTTGATGAATGTCATAAATATCTTCGAATTTTTGGTTCTAGGACATGCCGGTTTCCTCACGATGTTTTCCTTCACCGTTTTGAGAGCAGTGGGGATGAAATCAATTACACAAAGTAATGCGCCTGGCTTTTTTAGTCCTTACTTAAAAATAAAAACATTTTCTGTGGTCACATTTCTCAATTCCATGGCACTCAAAATGTAAATCGATTTATTTCATAAACTACTGAAGCAATTACTAGCAAATTAGAGCCAATTGTTTACAAAAATAATGCATTTTAATTTGGTAATACACAATTGTCCACGGAATCGAGGAAATAGTTATTTATGATACTAGTGCGGTAAGTTGGTTTTTACAAACGAGTAGACGAATGTAAACCCGAGGCGTAGCCGAGGGCTTACCATAGTCACGAGTTTGTAAACATCAATTTCCGCACGTGTGTCATACAACGTTTTTCAACACATTTGCGAGAAAACAGTACAATATGTAATTAAACCAACTTTATGTAACAGTAGAAAAGTCGCAACAATTTTTGAAGTTCCTATTATGAAAATGGCGTGAATTTGCAAATGGCGCCACATGCACGTGGTGGAAATTAGAACTACATTCTTCGTCTCATTTACTCATTAGTATTAAAGTGAGACAACGTATTGATCAAAAGCACTTCCAAGGAGGTTCGATCAGTCAGGCTGTTGATTCTCAAAACGTGAAACTCTTTGGTGGAATTCTTTTTATTTTTAAAGGAAATTAAAAAAAAAACCGTAAAGAAAACGCACGCTGCTATACAACGGAGCGTGCGGTAAAGTAGGTACTTAGGTGAGAGTACCTATTTTACCGCACGCTCCGTTGTATGGTGCGTAATTTTTAACTTTCGAACAATGTATACAGGCTTCGTAAATGCATTTTTCGAGCAAATGTGTTGAAAAATATGTTACGTATGCTAGGGGCATACGGACACGGTGATTTTTCCTTCAGACTCAACTAAAAACCTTATTTCATCAATTGACATTTGCGTTCCAGGGTCGTTGTAACCTCTTAAGATATCTCCTTGACCTTGGAAAATCTTTACGTCTTTTTTTTTTTTTTTTTTTTTTAGCGTGGTAAAATCATCAAATGAGTCCTCCAACCCCGGGCAGGGCGGGAGGGACTGTCAGACTTCTACTGACTAAAATCCACGGTGTCCTTCATAGCCTGTTACGTTCCGGGGTTACGGTTAGGGAATAATCCCGCGACCCCGGCAGGCTTTGGCCCTCTGAGAGGGGGGCCCCGTCATTATGCTGACGCTCTTTGAGGCGCGCGTGGGACACAACGCGCCGTCGACCCGGGCATGGTCCTTGGTCGGGCAGCGAGTTGCCCTTTACTCGCTGCCCGCATGCCCGCGCCTACGGTGGCCGGAGATCATCTTGCGACGTCCGTCGCTGTGGGCGCCTACCACTGCGGCTGGGGCGGAGGGAGGACGCTGTCCTCTCTCGCTCGCGGCCTGCCTCCTCCTTGACGAGCATTACTGCCTCGCAGAAGGAGCTGACCGCTTCCCACTCCGTCTCGCCCCGCAGCATGGCCGCAACCAATGCCGGGCGCGAGAGGTCTCCGCCTATCGCAGCCGTGAGGACACGTCGGTGCTCCGCCCAAGCTGGGCAGTCTTGCACCGTATGCTCCACCGTGTCCTCCGGGCGATCTTCGCAGTGGTGGCACCCAGGCGTCTCCTCCTTTCGCATCAGACACAGGTACCTCCCGAAACTTCCGTGTCCGGTGAGGACCTGCGTCAAGCGGTAGGTCAGGACGCCATGACTTCTCTCCAGCCACTCCTCAAAGAGGGGTCTTACCGCCGCAATTGCGGCGTGCCCGACCGTCGGTCGCGACAGTCGTTCCTTCCATACTGCCCTGAGATCGCGCCGGAGGTCTTCGCGCCGCGCCTCGACTTCGCGAGGCAGCGGGGTCACGCCCCGGCGCTGCGCCTCCACGCGCCACTCATAGACGCGCTGGAGGGCAGTCGCCTCCAGATCCCAAGGCAGCAATCCGGCAAGCAGGTTGGCCGATTCGCCGGCAATCGTGCGGTATCCCCGGATCATTCGGATAGCCATGACCCTCTGGCATGCGACCAGCTTCTGTGGTCGCGTCCGGATGCTCAGGGCCCACACAGGGGCCCCGTAGAGGGCCATGGACCGCACGACACCAGCGTACAGCCTACGGCAGGAAGCGTTTGGCCCGCTGAGATTGGGCAGCAGTCGCCTGAGGGCGGCTGCTGTACGGTTCAGCTTTGGGGCCAAACTCAAGAAATGCTCCTTGAAGTTCCACCGGCTGTCGAGGACGAGTCCCAGGTACTTCATCGTCCTCTTGACGCCGATTGGAACTCCTTCCACCGTAATGCTGTAACTCGACTGTGGCACGTTACGGCTGCCATGAAAGCACATGGCCTCCGTCTTGTGCAGCGCCACGTCGAGTCCCAACCGCCGGATCCTCTGAACGACTGTCGCGACCGCTTCCGTCGCCACGTCGGCCGCCGCCTGGTGCGACTCTCCCTGTGCAAGGACGAGCGTGTCGTCAGCGTAACAAATTACGCTGACGCCGTCAGGGAGGTCGCTGCGCAGCACCCAGTCGTATCCGATGTTCCACAAGGGCGGTCCCAGGACCGAACCCTGTGGAACACCGCACGACATCTCTCGCCGGTTCCACTCTCCCCGGTGACCGGGGTAGATGACGGCTCTGTCCGTCAGGTAGTCCTCGACTATTCGGCGGAGGTAGGTCGGCACCCGGTGATACCGGAGTGCCTCCCTGATGCAACTCCAGGGCAGGGTGTTGAAGGCATTGGTGATGTCCAGAGACACCGCCAAGACGACCCTGCCCCGGGCCACTGCATCCCCCGTCGTGAGGGCTCTCACGCGCATGATGGCGTCCACCGTTGAGCGCCCCCTGCGGAAGCCGAACTGGCTCTCCGACAGGTTCGGGCCCACTCGATTCAGGTGCCCGGCGAGGCGGTCTGCAATGACTCTCTCAAAGAGCTTGCCCACCTCGTCGAGCAGCACAATGGGCCGGAATGCGGACGGAGAGTCCGCAGGGCGCCCGGACTTCTGGATCAGGACCAGTTTCCCCGTCTTCCAAGGAAGCGGGAACCGGCCCCTCTCCAGGCACGCGCTTAAGAGCCCCCCTAGTCGAGGCCCGAGAGTCCCGAAGGCCAGGACCCAGGCTTTTCCTGGCAGGCCGTCGGGTCCTGGGGCGGTATTTTTGGCTTTGAGCCGTTGTACCGCCACTCTCAGGTCTACCTCGGTCACCTCTGGAGCGTCGTAGACATCGTCGTCGCTGTGGTCCGCGTTCGCGTCAGCTTCCTCCTCAGATTCCGTCGGAGACGGAGCCATGGGCGGGGGAGCATGGTCCCCTCGCGAAGGCAACAGGGCGCTCACCACGTCCTCCACGAACTGAGGCCGGAGACTCTGCGTCAACGGGGGAGCCCAGGGGCGGAGCTTTTCTCTCACCCACTTGTAGGGGCGGCCCCATGGGTCCCCGTCCAGAGTCCCCAGCATCTCCTCGCGGGAAATCTTTACGTCTTGACCAAGGACGTTTAAAAGCCAATAGCATTAACATTCCGTCAGCATCTGTATCATCAGTCAACTCACGAAACAGATTACTGCCCTCAGTAGCACAAATTACAGGGTCTGACTGACTGACGAGGTTACAATAGTAGTTTATGTAACTGGTACATAATGAGGGCTATCATACACGAGTGTGAGTTTAAAAAACGAGGAAAGCGAGTTTTTTAATAGTATCACACGAGTGGTATAACACCTAATCATGTACAGTTTCATACACTACTTTGTCTACTCTCATTGAACACGAACATATCAAATAAAACATAAAAATTAATAAACACTAATAATCATCCACCGACACACAAACGTCAAAATTCCAACATTCCCATTTAAAGCGCACGCAGCCACAGATAAAAAATAAATAGATGTATCTATGATCTGTAATCTGTATCACAATGAAAGTAATTACATTATATCATTATTTTGTTAGAGAAACAGTGTTATAATTTATTTTCTTAATTTCATTTAGACACTCTATGGTATAAAGTACGTCTTTATAAACTCGTTTTGAGTTTTGTATTTCGAATTTTACGATATGAGAGTATATGAAGTATGTTTCATTTTAATTTTTAATCTCAAACAATAAACAGTGGTGTTATAATTGGCATAATATGTCTGTGTATCTGTGTGTCTGTCTGACTGTACAGTAGCACTGTAGTTCTTTAGGTTTTGATAAACTTTAGTATTCACTTGTAATGAGTTGTAACTCATTACAAGTGAATACTAAATACTAAAACTATGTAATGCTCTGAGTCAAACATGTATGTTTGACTCAGAGCATTACATTTAGACACGCGGCTGAGCGTGGCCAGTTTGCGTTCACGTATAGATTTGATACAAGGTGCGCATTGTGATGCTTGATTGCCTCACTGATAAAATGTTTGAATCTCTAACGTTCCATTACAGGCGAATGCTCGCGATGAACCCCAGAACGCGCCTTTACAGATAACAA
Source organism: Agrotis segetum (assembly GCA_036375495.1). NCBI lineage: Eukaryota > Metazoa > Arthropoda > Insecta > Lepidoptera > Noctuidae > Agrotis > Agrotis segetum. The sequence goes on along the minus strand of JAQSVV010000015.1, from coordinate 4,295,987 downwards.
ACCAGAGCGTTTTAGCGAGCATTCTAGGGCGCGTTCTGTTAACCTTTTTTGCCGAGCCAATTGTTACGAGGGCGGGTCAAAAAGATTGCCGAAATGGAGGGGTTACACTTGGGTTTTTTTTACGTGGTAAAATCATCAAAATGATTCCTCCGCAGCCCGTCCCGCCCAGGGCAAGGCGGGACGGGCTGTCAGATTCGTACTGACTAAAATCCACGGTCTCCTTCAATAGCCCCTCGATCCCGGCAGGTTTTGGCCTTCTAGAAGAGGCTGACGATCTTTGAGGCGCGCGTTTGTCACTGGGGATAAGACATTTTTTTTACTTGTCTGTACTTAGTACTCGATACAACTAATAATACTAAGTTTCAGCTTGATCGGCTCACTAAACTTTGAAATTTTGCTCAACAAGTAAATCGAGTAGAAACAGTGACTTTGGAGAAAATTGACTGGCATTTTCATGAAAAAAAAATTGACGACCATCGACAAGAGAGGGTTCTAGAGATCGTGCAGGGAGAAATCCACTCCCTCTATAGATGGGGTGTTGTTTTAGTTGATAAAATTAAGATTTTGTTTATGATAAGTACCAAATGACACACATGCTGTATACATTAGGCATATAATAATATACTATTTTGTACAACACACATCATAAATAAATTACGTGAACACAATAGAAATGACATCGCTTAGAATCCAATTACCCTTTCAACATTTCATTTTTATACATAAATATTACATGCAAAGCTTTTAACAAAAGTCAAGTACTTTATTAACATGAGACTTAAAATATGCCTATTTTTATAATGAGTCTATAATATTTTATTTTACTTCTATAGCTAGGTTAGTACTTTAATTGTTAAGTGTCAACCAATTATGGTCCTTAAAAGGTACACGTTTCGTGTTATAATTATTTCTTTGCAAGTTATTTTGAGTGCTGTAGGTAAGTAGCGTATTCCGAGAACGGTTCTATAATTAATTAGGTATTATTGATAGGGCGTTTTGTTATTTATGTTTTTCGCGGGCATTCGGACAGCGAGTAAAGGGCAACTCGCTGTCCGACCATGGACCATGCCCGGGTCGACGGCGTCAGCAAGATGACGGGGCTCCCCCTTATAGAGGGCCAAAGCCTGCCGGGGTTGCGGGACTTATCTCATTACCGTGATCACGGAACGTAAAGTGCTAACGAAAGACACCGTGGATTTTAGTCAGTACAAGTCTGACAGTCTATCCCGCCCTGCCCTGGGTGCTTTTTGCCACGCAAAAAAGTGCTATAAATTCAACGATAATTTTTTTACGTCGCGTTTTATTTTACATAAGCCCTCTTTCATTTTAAAAAGGTCCTTTAATGTATTAAAAATATACAGCATGAAATTAAAACAGCGCTCCAACGCTGAATGATACGATTTTACGCTTTTCAAACACACCGTTTACATATTAAATACCTTTATGTATTTTTATTTATTAACGTCAAACATTTTTGTTTGGACAGGTTACAAAATTGTGTTGGGAATTGTTTATCGTTTTAAATCAAATAGTGTGTTTATTTTGAATAATTTATTTATGGCAATCAAACTGTGCAAATGTTGTTGTTGGAAAATGAATTTTATTATTGTGAATCACATTTTACCGTAGAGTTTCATGTCAGAATCAGCAACATATGTAATTAAATTATAAGATCTTAGTGTAAATAGTTTTAAGTGCACTATGTTTTGCCAGTAATGCCATACAAATATTTATGTTTCAACAAAAGTACGTTACATCTTCAAATTTGTATAAATCAAAGGTGACTGACTGACATAGTGACCTATCAACGCACAGCCCAAACCACTGGACGGATCGGGCTGAAATTTGGCATGTGGGTAGATGTTATGACGTAGGCATCCGCTAAGAAAGGATTTTGATCATTTCTACCCCCAAAGGGATAAAATAGAGGTGAAAGATGTATGAAACTTTATCAATTTCATAAAAAAATACGTTGTTAAGTTCCGACATCCACGCGAACGAAGTCGCGGGCACAGCTAACAGTTATGAAATATTTTACACGTCTGACCCTGGAACCTAAAACGCTATTGAAGGAACGCCGTGAATGTTAAATTGTAATACAAGTCTGACAAGTAAGGAACAAATATTATGTTTATGATCTCTAAGTAGTTTTTCCGGCCTGGTATATTTGAACTTTGACGACTATTAACGCACTCATGACACAGTAGAAATTCCAAGAGTGTAGCAAAATGTTTAGAGGAAAAAATAAACTAGATAAAAATTTTTGAAGCGACAGACGTAAAATAGTTTTATTTTTATGTTGATCATACAACGACTATACACATCATCTTCCTGTCCTTATCCCAAAAAGACTGTACTGTTAGTCTAGTGGTTAGTGACCCTGACTGCTATGCCGGAGGTCATGGGTTCGATTCACACCCAGGACAAATGTTTGTGTGATGAGCACGATCATTTGTTCTGTGTCTGGGTGCAATTTATCTATAATATGTATGTATTTAGAAATATATAATTATGTTTACCAGTTGTCCAGTACCCAGAACACAAGTTCTGCTTAGCTTGGGACTAGATGGCGTTGTGTGATAGTTGTGGAATATTATTATTATTAATTCACTTTTGATCAACGCTACACAACAGATTACTTCTAGGCAAGCGTACATCATCGTCGAACACATCTTCACAAATAAAAAAATGACAAGCACGTATTCTTCTTCCATTCTTCCTAATCAGTCGACACAGTATCACTTATATTGCTTTTTCTTTCAATTATTCCTTAGACAATTCATGCATCTTTTCTTTGGCCTTCCTCTTCCTCTCCATCCAACAATATTCATACTCATCAGTCTCGATTAGTCACATGAGGGACTATACTAAACGAATGAAGTTAGGTTCCACAAAACCTTTTAGACTATTCCATTATTGCAATCAATGATGAAATGTCTAAAGTCTAGACTCGCGCGCCGGTACTCAAAAAAATTCAGAGGCACTTACTTATTTAAACACCCACTTCACGCCGGGGAATTTCAAATAATCATTTTTTATTTAAGAAATAAATGCCCAAGAGTGGCGTGAATAAAGCATATTGAGGCAGCCGACGTCAAAGCCATAATATTTTTAGTAAAAACGTGAAAGATAAACGGAATATTATAAAATGAATCCTCGGCGCGTCAAAATGTTTTGTACAGTGAAATATTCTGTAAAGGCGCGTGCTATGACGCTTTTAATAAAACTTGACGTATATTTTAAGATTTTTCTTTAGAATAGAAAAGAACGCGTGGCATTATCAGCCATCTCTAAGTCTGACAACCAGTCTTACAACAGCCGGGACCACTGGCTGTACGTGCTTTCCGAGACACGGAGGAAACTCGCTATGATAGATGGTCACCACATCCACAGACGACCTCGGCAAGCGCGGTTTAACCCGGAATATCGGCCTGTGCGGCTGTGATTATTAAAGTGTGATATTAAATATTATCAAAAGAAAAAACTATTGTAAAACTAAACTCGTTCCGGCCAAGCAAAGTTTAATATTTTACTATCAAGTTCGCGTAGATCTCGATGTCGTAGAAGTGCTACGCAGCTACGAGATTCGTAGCAGCAGCGTAGCACTTCTAGCCGTTGACTAACACCATAATTATCTTTATTCATCATTTTACATTTCATTTCATTGATAAATTGAATGGTATTGATAGAAAGATAGTTGGAAAGATTAAAAAAAAATCATTGTTTTCAGAAAAAAAAAGAATGCCATTTACCAAATTACCCATCAAAATTGCTTTAACCGAAGATAAACCTGGTGTAATTTGAACCCATTATTCAATTTAACTGAAAACTTAATTCAATTAGTCCCCAAAACCAACCATGTGGAGTCCGCCCAATAAATGTACCTCATTTCTGAATTTCAGAGGCTTGTTTAATGAAAATTTCAGCAAATTGCTCGGAAACGGTTTGCAGATAAGCCTATCCATGCATTTGATGATCAACTAAATTAATGTTGGCAATTTGCGCTCACTGTTATAAAATAAACTTTGTTTTTTGAATTAGTAGTACATTTTACTTTTGATGAGTACTGAAATTAATGTGAGTAATAGTAACTTGTTTTAGTGTCTTTTTCGTAAAGAGCCTTAATATAGCTAAAATTTAGGAGCAGTTCATAATTTGACGGACGTTATTTTAAAAAAATATTACGTCTTGAGATTGTGCAGACGCGAGTACATCAACCTACAATAAATAGTTTGTCAAATTTTGCCGATCGAACTTAACCTTTCACTTTTGTGATAAGTTTCTAAATCTATTACAGAAACTTGACAGATTGATGTAGGTTGATGTGCTGGCGTCTGTACATTAATTATCTGAGAGCAATGGAGCAATTATTTTTATTAGCTTTGCCACTCAGAATTTCTCCTGTGTCGTGGATGCGTTTACATAATATAGACACTCAGATACACAGACACTCAGACCCGGAACAATAACTTGTAGGGGGTAGGCGAGTTTAAAAAAAGAAAAATCGTATTACAAAATCTTGCTATGCTATAATTTAAAGCGCTTATCTGTATAAACAAGAGACATACTTGACCACCTCATCTTATATTTATCTTCACAAAAGGTACACTGGATTGTATAAATTTTACCCTTTTTCTGTCAAATATATCAACAGTTGGTTAAAGGTTGTCGGAGTACAAATATTGGATGAAAAAGATATCTTTCTTTCTTTTTGGTTTATCAAATTGAGTTAAGCCTCTTATATTTTATTTGAAATCGAAAAATCTAACTAAAAGGTTTATTTTTTGTAATATTTGTTTTATTAAAGCATTTTGACTGGCCTGTTGGTCTAGTGGTTAGTGACCCTGACTGCTATGCCGGAGGTTGTGGGTTCGATTCCCACCCAGGACAAATGTTTGTGTGATGAGCACGATCATTTGTTCTGTGTCTGGGTGTAATTTATCTATAATATGTATGTATTAAGAAATATATAAATATGTTTATCAGTTGTCTAGTATCCATAGCACAAGCTCTGCTTAGCTTGGGACAAGATGGCGTTGTGTGATAGTTAAAAAAAAAAACTCAAGTTTTGAAAAATCTTCGTGAAACCTTGTTGTCATAGAATTATGCTCTCGTTTGTGAAAGCTAAAAGATTTTGCATAAGAATGTAGTAAATATCTAATCATAATAGGCAAAGGGCCTATTACTTCCAATCTGGTACCTACAAGTACAAAGATATACAGGGCTTTTTATATAACAATGGTAAAATTTTCCAATGAGTCCTCCTACTTGGGGCAGACCGGGAGGCACTGTCAGATTTGTACTGACTAAAATCCACAGCTACTTGTTAGAACCGAGACCTCGGCAGGAGGTCAGCGACAGCTGGTCCTGCAATCGTACAAAAAAACAGTCGAATGGTAGAAGATACAATAAGTTTGTCTATTCTTTTGACTGGCCTGTTGGTCTAGTGGTTAGTGACCCTGACTGCTATGCCGGAGGTCGTGGGTTCGATTCCCACCCAGGACAAATGTTTTATGTGATGAGCACGATCATTTGTTCTGTGTCTGGGTGGAATTTATCATGTAAGTTTGTTTATCAGTTGTCTAGTACCCATAACACAAACTCTGCTTAACTTGGGACTAGATGGCGTTGTGTGATAATCGTGTAATATAATATTATTCTTGGTAGGATAGAGATAGAATTTTTCATGCTTCGCGTGCAGAAGATCATCAACGAAGAAAATAAAAACAGTGTTTTTTTTTCAAATAGTCATGTTTAGTCCCTAATTTCTAGTAAGTAAACACAGTTTACCTATTAGTCATACAATCAAGGTACCTAGTTATAACATGCTATACATTCTCAGCTTTCAACAAACACTCCAAAAATAAATTCCAAAATCTTAATGAGCGCAATAAATAATACGCTAGACTTTATATTAATTAGGTACTGGTTCCACCGATAGCGATTAGCCATAAGAGGTAGCGACTAATAATTAAGTTGACGAGCAATGATGTAACTGTGTGACGGATAAGGGCGATTACACGCTGATATACATTTGTATACCAACAAAGGGTACCAAGCGTTAGTCTCAATGTGAGTGGTCTGCCCTTCAAGCGAAGGTCATTGAGCAAGTAATGTCTTTGACAGGTATTGTCACTGACATAAACGGGTATTATAGCCTACTGTGTAAACTTGTACACGTAATACACCGTTTCTATCTCTTGCACTAACACGTAATCAACTGGTTTTTGTAGAGAAAATAATAATATTCGAGCCTGTTATGGAAGAACATCGTAAGCGACAAAATATAGATATTTCACTTTTTATCGTAACGTCAAGTTAAAATGATTTAGACCTTATCGCAAAGACCCCTAAACTCATAATTGCATAAACGTCAAAATTATGACAAGAAATGAATAGTATCGCAAACGACAAAAAGTTAAAGTTTCAAATAGTAGATCAATCAGAATTATCGTAACCAACTTATCGTAAGTAACGTTTGTCACTTACGATAAAACTGCAGATAAAAGATCTGACCAAAATCTGTGTTTCGTTTAGTTATCATTTATGCATTTTGTTTATTTGCAGGAAATAGGTACATATTTGAATGTAAATTGTTTGACTGCATATTTATTTAAATGAAGTTATACACATCAACACGACAACCCAGTGTCGGTACAGCTCGAGACGCAAGAGCTAAACTGACTCGACACTGCACTGAGGATATCCCGGACATCAGCCTGTACGAGATTAGAATGGCTCTTAAACAGCTCAAGAATAACAAGGCGCCGGGTGAGGACGGAATCACAACAGAACTTCTGAGAGCGGGTGGAAACCGGTACTTCTAGTCCTCCAGAAGTTATTTAATTCCGTCATACTCGAAGGTTCTACGCCATAGGCACGGCACAGGAGTGTGGTTGTTCTTTTCTTCAAAAAGGGTGACAACTCCTTGTTGAAGAACTTTAACAGCCCAATCTCATTCAGTCATTACGAACCGTCTCGAACGCAGGTTTGATGACTTCCAGCCTCCCGAACAAGCCGGTTTCCCAAAAGGTTTTAGTACTATAGACCACATACACATGCTCCACCAGATTATACAGAAGACAGAGGAGTATAATCGGCCATTGTGTTTAGCATTTGTGGACTATGAAAAAGCCTTCGATTCAATAGAAATCTGGGCAGTATTGCAGTCCCTCCAACGATGTCATATTGACTATAGGTATATCAAAGTGTTGAAGTGTTTGTATAGAAAAGCCACCATGTCCATCCGACTTCAGGAAGAGAGCACGAAACCAATCCAATTCCAGAAAAGCGTGAGACCGGGAGACGTTATTTCTCTGAAACTGTTCACGAACGCGTTGGAGGACGTTTTCAAACTCTTGGAATGGAACGGATTCGGCATCAACATCAATGGCGAATACATCACTCACCTTCGTTTTACCGATGATGATGATGCACCTCAATGCTATGCTCAGCGACCTCAGTATCGTTTCCCAACGGGTCTGCCTTAAAATGAACATGAACAAGACGAAAGTCATGTCGAATGTCTATGTGGCACCCGTACCGGTTGTTGTTGGGAACGATACTCTCGAAGTTGTAGACCATTATACTTACCTTGGACAGATTGTTCAATTAGTTGGGTCTAACTTCGAGAAAGAGGTCGCCCGAAGAATCCAAATCGGATGGGCAGCGTTTGAGAAGCTACGTGATATCTTCTCATCGAGAAACCCAGTGTCTCAAGACAATGTTTAACCAGTGTGTTGAAACGTGGTCTTTGACTACTGGCCCTTTATAGAGACTAAGACTCACTCAACGAGCAATGGAAAGAGCTGTGCTGGGAGTTTCTTTGCGGGATAAAATTCAGAACATGAATATTCGGCAAAGAACCAGAGTCACCGATATAGCTCATAAAATTTGCAAGTTGAACTGGCAATGGGCAGGCCACATCCCTCGTAGAACTGACAACCGATGGAGAAGAAAAGTTCTCGAGTGGCGACCACGGACCGGAAGACGCAGCGTAGGCAGGCCTCCCACTAGGTGGACCGACGACATCGTGAGGGTCGCGGGCAACGGATGCATGCAAGTGGCGAATTATCGTTCGGCGTGGCGGTCTAAGACCGGAGGCCTATGTTCAGTGGAGGACGTATTCCGGCTGATGATTATGATGATAAAAGTCAACAGCGTCTCCAGGCACCCACGGCGGCATACTTGGCAAAAATACCTATTGCTAAACCAAAGTTCATGGATCTAAAAAAAATATGTAACAAGGGTATAATTCCTGCCATACGATGACAATACAAAGGACTTACTACCGGATGAAAGTGACAACGAATGATTTATTAACATAAATTGATTTATTATGTTTTCGTTTTATTAAGAAAAAACTTGATATAGGTTTCTGATTATATCGAAAACTGATAGCGTAACTGACGATTTTTGAAAAACAAGATGAAATTACGACCTTAAATTTTATCTTAAGCGACAAAAGTACTCATTATTTAACTCTTTCTGCAATTATTTAATTGATTATACGTAGATCCTAACATGTTTTGCACTTATTACAAAAACCGTACATGTCTGATTAACCAGTAAAAAATAAACAATAAAATACCTCTCCTGTAAAATTGTATGTTTGTCGGTTACGATGTTCTTCCATAACAGGCTCGAATCTAGTGAGCCAGTTTTGAGTTAAATGTTGATGACTTTAAGAGTCCGAGAATAATTATACATAACGATGGAGGGTGTGTACCAAAGCTGATATCGATGGACAAAAAGAACTTGCTGTGAAATATGGAAAAAGACATGCTGGGCTGACCTCAGATAAGCGCATAAGACTGCCGAGGGACTGTCGAACAGGTTACCATGACCATGGAATGTAAAAGGCAAATGTACAAACACGGCTCGACTTTAGTCAGTATGAGTCTGAGAGTCCCTTCCGCGCAGTCAGGTTTCCTGATGATTTTAGCCCGCCAAACAAAATGGCATAAGGCTGAAACGCTTAAACGTTTATCGCCAACGGTGGGACATGGACCTTACAGAATTAATAACACGCTCTCACTCCTAATAAGGGTAGATGATCCTTAAGGGTGTGTTCCCAAATTAATATGGACCGTCTGTTGCGTAATCTTAAATTATTCATAGGCTGTTAAGTGTTGGAATCTGGATTTTAATGTAAAATGAGTTGCTAATTATGTAAACAAGGGTTTTTTGGAGATTGTTAGCGCTTCAAAAAATATGATGATGGATGGTCTTGATTACTCAAAAGAGTAGATTTAAAAAACCGGACAGACCGGATACGGTCTAATTTTGACGGACACGCAATCAAAAATAATGAATGTCCGGTTTTATCCGGACGCCTGGCAACGCTATCCTCAGTCAATTTCCGTGCAGTGCTGAACCTAAGCCTCCCTGAAAGAACGCCAACAATCCCGGTCCTAAACAGTTCACTTCAGTTCGTTACAGCCAGCCACCTTTTTCAAATCATCGTTCCATTGGGTAGCAGGGCGTGTGTCCCATACGCGGTCTCCACTACGGGCAGGCGGATGGTGAGTCATGGCCCATGCCCGGCGCGTCGTGTTCCACACGAACCTCAAGGAGCTCTCAGAAATCTGACAAAATTCAAATGAGTCCTCCCACCCCGGGTAGGGCGGGAGGGACTGTCAGACTTGTACTTACTGACTAAAATTCACGGTGTCCTTCAATAGCCCTTTATGTTCCGGGGTCACGGTAAGGAAATAATTCCCGCGACCACGGCAGGCTTTAGCCCTCTGAGAGGGGGCCCCGTCATTTTTGCTGACGCCCGTCGACCCGGGCATGGTCCATGGTCGGACAGCGGGTTGCCCTTTACTCGCCGTCCGCATGCCCGAGCCTACAGTGGCCGGAGATCGTCTGCTGACGTCTGACGCCGCGGGCGCCTACCACTGCGGTAACTTTAAGTCTTGGGCTAAAATTTCTGCTAATATTTGGTCAAAAGCTCCTCCGTTTCATTTCTCAAAAAATATGACCCATATTACATGAAAATATAATCTACTTTCGCCCGTGTCTATCTCCCCTTAAACCTGACACAAAATTGTTCGCTCGTGAACATTGTTCTTTATTGCTATTTCGTTCTCGACGACCTTACAGAAATCTTTCTTTTCCCCAATCCGATTTAGCCACCATATAATACAATGAAAAGGTTTACGCTTCAAAAATATACGAGTACTTACCTACAAGAATATTTAATAAATTTTCTGTAAAAAATTCGGGGATACATTTTTTTTAATGGCTATACTATGCTTTTACTTTCCAAAACTCGATTGTGAAAACGGGTCACTAAATACCTACTTGCAACAAAGTCAACCAAATGTTTGTTTAAGTCTGATGATTGTGAAAAAGGGTCACTGAAAACCTACTTGCAATAAAGTCAACCAAATGACAGCCGGGATCAAAGGCTATATAAACTTACTTACTTACCAAGACAAAACTCTGCACACAACATTGTTTTTACAAAAGGGCTTCGAGAAATCGTCGGGAGACCACGACAGCTATAATTTATATTTTTACATCTTCGAATCTCTATGGAAAGATGTAATGAGGTAATGAGTGGTCCTGCACCGGCCCGAAAAACTGGTCTTCCCCCCGGACGTATCCGAGATGGAACTCCAGTCCACGGGCGCACGTGGAGGTTACCTGTCATAGTACCCCGTGTGTGATGCCCTTTAGGTATGCGAAACCCGATACACCTGTCTACTATTTTTGTGCAAACAATCTATGTACAAAATTTCAAAGCTGTTTCATGAAAATTCGTAAAGTTATACGCTTGTTATGTTACCTGCTATTTAAAAATATGCTAATTACGTGGCAATTCGCGGCACACCCGCGCAACCCGTGCCTGTTGTGTCGAACACTCATTAATATAATAGTTTGCCAAACCGTGCAGTGTTAGTATCGTAATTTTATGGCGATAAAATTTAATTAAAATATTTTTAAAACAAAATATAACATGGTGTTAAAATATTGGAATCGAATCAGTTACTAATTCTGAACAAACTATAATTCAGTTTTCGCGATTAAAACAAGTACTTTTGACAGGCCTGTTGGTCTAGTAATTAGGGACCCTGACCGCTATGCCGGAGGTCGTGTGTTCGATTCCTACCCAGGACAAATGTTTGTGTTATGAGCACGATCATATTTTTCTCTGTGTGTGTGTGTAAATTATCTATAATATTTATGTATTACAAATATATAAGTATGTTTATCAGTTGTTTAGTACCCATAACACAACCTCTGCTTAGCTTGGGACTAGATGACGTTGTGTGATAGTTGTGGGATGTTAGCCCCTTCGTACACTTGGCGACGCAAGTCTCCGATACCTTACGATTTTGGTATTCATTGACGCGTGCCTGTGTTCGAACCTCTATGGGAGTGTATTGCGATAGCCGCTTGGATACCGAAGTCGTAAGGTATCGGAGATTTGAGTCGCCTTGTGTACGAAGGGCCTTATTATTATTATAATCCCCAGTTGTGCCTCTCTTATAGTCACGAACATCATCCCATCAGATCATAACAGTGATAAAGCCTTTCCGGCAATAGACACAAACAGATGTCACCTTGTCAGTTTAAGTCGACCTACGTCAAAATGTCTTGAGAAATGTCCGGGTTGTCCGGCCCACAGTTGTGATGCTCATTTCGTCGATAAATTTCTCAACGAAAATGGGTCAAGTTGGCTTGATTTATTTGAGAACATTGCCATCTGTTTTCTCAATGTTTGATTGGGTATTTCTGTACATTGGTTTGTGTACGGGGTGATTTGTTAACGCAATAATTTAGATAAAATATCTATCATTTATTATCTGTCTATTGTATTTTAAGGCTTGAATTTGAACATTTTATTTTAACCTCACGGTTGACGGTGGGTTGACGTAGTGGGTGAGCGATTGACTGTTGCGCTGCGTGTCCCGGGTTCAATTCGCGAGTACAATAATTTGTATGAGGCACAAGTAGTAGTTTCGGGTCTAGGTGTTTGTGTATACCTATGAGTTTCAAATATTTGTAAACGCACCCACGACAGTGTTATAATTTTGTGCGATTGCGTACACAATGAAACAATATGAGATGGTTAAAATCGCGATTGATTTATTATCATTTATGGAAGATCAACCTCGATTTCTCCTGGATTCCATCACCAGATCCTGACCTAATTGATCTTGAAACTATCTAGAAAGTATACAATTTTAAACGCAATAATAATTTTCCAAGTCGGTACAATTAAGCGTCATCAAAACATCGGGTAATTTATTTATTATCTGCCTAGCCTTTTCCCAACTGTATTGAGGTCGGCTTCCAGTCCAGTCCAGAACCTCCACAACCCAGTTACTGGGTAATACGATACCTCATGGTAAAACTGGTTGTCAGACTTTTGAGCTTTGGTGACTATCAAATATCTGCAAATGACAGACGTGACCAACAGAAAGACACCAGATAATGAACATAAAAAAGATTAAGACGAATCGTGAACCTCCACCTTTTTAAACCCTTACCTAGTTCATTTCGTTTTGTCATAACAAAGTTGAACTACTGTATTTTCTACTCTGTGTACAACAGCCGGTTCCAATCAGTTTAGAATCCCAACTTCATTGCTTATTGAACGATCTCATTCAATTTTGTTAAGTATTAACCAATGTTATAAGTTCCCTTTTCAATTGATATTATTTTTAGAATGAATTTGAATGATAAGAAAAGCGGAATGATTTGAGAGATACTTAAAATAATATTGTTTTGTATTTTTAAACTTTGAGTGTTTTACTTACTCTGGTGATTTGAATATTTCTGCTGGTTGAATCGCTCTTTGTCAATTATTCAGAAAGTAAAACTTCTATTTATAAACTTTAATATTATTTTCCTAACGGTGTCTTTCAAAAATCCTCTTCAATAATCATCAGATATTGGTATATTATCTATAATGTATAATTTTTTCACGGAGCGACTGATAAGCCATGGTAGCCGGACCCACGAAGGAGGAGGCGGGACGCGTGAGGGAGAGGACTCCGTGGTCATCGTCTACCTCACGACTTAGCTGCTGCGAAGAAGCCCACGTTAAGAGGAAACAGCACGGCCGTTTTTCCATACAAACGTAGTTCCCTGTTTTCTCCCTGGATAATAATAATAATTCACACACTTGTTTGGCATCTCAATTCCAGTCATCCTTAGAGTCTAGGTCGCTACCACAGTTTCTGACAACTGGGGTTACCCACCTTCTCTATAAAACCGGTAGTACTGCGGAACCCAAGAATTATAGACCGATCACATGTTTGTCGACGGTCTATAAACTTCTTACATCCATTTTGAGAGCAAAAATTAGTAAACACATCGATAATAATTCCATTATGTCTGCCTCTCAAAATGGATGTAGGAACGGGTCCCGTGGTACGAAGGAGTTACTCCTCATTGACATGGCCATTAGCCAACAGGTTCGTCGATCTCGCAGGGATTTGTCCACATGCTGGATAGACTATAGGAAGGCCTACGACTCGGTACCACATACATGGCTCATGAGGGTGCTGGAGTTGTACAAGATAGATGCAACTCTACGCACCTTCCTTGAGTCGTGTATGGGGCAATGGAGAACGGTCCTCCGCTATCCGGGATGTCGACGGATCCAGGCGTTGATGAGCCTGTACGGATCAAGCGGGGAATATTCCAGGGCGACAGTTTGAGTCCACTTTGGTTCTGCCTGGCCCTGAATCCTCTAAGCACATTGCTTGAGGATTCAGGTCTAGGCTATCGGTTGAGGAGAGGTGGTCAGGTCATATCTCACCTTCTTTACATGGATGATCTGAAACTCTTTGCCCCCAACAACTTGCAACTGATGAAGCTACTGAAGGTAACAGAAACTTTCAGTAGCGGCATCAGGATGGAATTTGGTGTGGACAAATGTGCAGTCATGCATGTAAAGCGAGGGGAGATTATGGAATCTGAAGGGATTCAGCTTTCAGATTCCATACACCTTAGATCACTCTCCTCATCCGAAACCTACAAGTATTTGGGTATGTCGGAGGCGTTAGGCATTGATATACCGGACGTGAAACAATCGTTGAGGGAACGCTTCTTTGGACGCCTGAAAAAGGTTTTAAATAGCCTTCTTTCAGGCGGAAACAAGGTGCGCGCCTTCAACGGTTGGGTCATGCCGGTGTTAATGTACTCTTTCGGCATACTCAAATGGACTCAAACTGAACTCGACGCCTTGGATAGACGAGTTCGTACGCTGTTGACCGCAAACCGGATGCATCACCCACGATCATCAGTGATGAGGCTGTACATCCCGCGGAAGTGTGGGGGTCGAGGCTTTTTAAATGCTAAGTCCCTCCACAACCGCGAGGTGTGCAGTCTCAGAGAATATTTTCTAAAAATGGAAGTGGGTATGCACCGAGATGTGGTCACGGTGGACAAGGGACTCACCCCGCTGTCCATGGCTAAAGAGAACTGGCACAAACCTGTGGTACTCAGTACTGAAGACCGCATGGAAGTATGGCAAAGCAAGGAGCTACACGGACGCTTCTACCGGGCTCTTCATGGGCCCGACGTAGATTTTCTAGCGTCCGTGTCCTGGCTACGGTTCGGTGACCTCTTCGGGGAAACTGAAGGTTTTGTCTGTGCGATTATGGACGAAGTTATCTTGACGAACAACTACCGGAGACATATTATAAAGGATGGGACGATTGACGTGTGTCGGGCATGCCATCGTCCAGGTGAATCCATCCGACATATTATCTCTGGTTGTTCTCGTCTTGCTAACGGCGAGTACTTGCACAGGCACAACCTCGTAGCCAGAATCATCCACCAGCAACTTGCGTTGAAATACAAACTTGTGGAATCTGAAGTACCGTATTACAGGTATGTGCCCGACCCAGTTCTCGAGAAAGACCATGTCACGTTGTACTGGGATCTGCCTATCATTACTGACAGGACTATTGTCGCCAATAAGCCTGACATAGTAGTGATAGACAGATCAGCGCGCCGCGCAATGATAATCGATGTTACCATCCCGCATGACGAGAACCTCGTGAAGGCAGAGAAAGATAAACAAATCAAGTATATCGATCTGGCACGCGAGGTTGTCGACATGTGGAATGTGAGCTCGGCTATCATTGTGCCGATCGTCGTGACTGCCAATGGCCTGATGGCAAAGAGCCTCGACGAACACCTTTCGAGGCTCTCCTTAGGGGGTTGGATCAAGGGCCAGATTCAGAAGGCAGTACTTCTTGATACGGCTCGTATTGTGAGGAGGTTCCTGTCTCTGGAACCCTAACCACCGGTAGCTTGGACCCTGCTCCCACACCGGCGGACTACTATTTTTATATTTTTAAATGTTTTTTTATTGTTTTGTATTTTTTTTTTAAAGAAATATTTAAAAATGTAATAATATGTAAGAAAAATGAATAAACGGAATAATAATAATAATAATAATCTTTATTCAGAAATAAAAGGTAAAATACAAAATTAATCTTAATTTTACGATGAAGATCTCACAAATTTGAATGCCTGTACTAGGATAAACCTGTATCACAGGCGAATGGAACTATATTTTTATTTGTACGACAAAAGTTGTTTTGTTAACAATATCTAGTTACGCTAAGAATATAATTACGTATTTATTATAAAACTAAATACTTAAAATAATAATTAACTTAAAACTTAGAGCTAAACATGTAATATGACAGAAATTATAAGCGTCAGCAGAAACATAAACTAGGTTAAATGAGGTGCACTTGGTAATTTGTTCTTTCAATAGCCAGCAACAGTCACATGCTTAGACAGCAACAAATCGTTAAGTAGGCTAGCACATCACCTTGTTGTTGTTACGCAACTATTGTGCAAGGTAAGGTATATCAACTCATAAGTTTGACCAAGAGTGTGACGTTCTATGCGCCCTCATAGTCAATTGAGTTTATATATCTGTATTCTGCTATTTTCTTAGCAGGACACTCAGCATCTCCCGTTTTATGATTATTGGGCTTATTAAATCGCGAACAACTTGCACATTTAGGAGCTTCGGTTTTTTTAGCGCACTCAGTATTGGAATGCCCCACTTCTCCGCAATGTCCACACGATGACTTGCCCTCTTTGCATGTTTTTGCTGCGTGACCGTATTGATGGCAATTGTAGCATCTAGTAACCAGCGTAAAATCTCTGACAGGGCAGGAAGTCCAATTTATATAAAGCCTTCCTTGAGCTATAAGGGATTTACGGATCTTGGCTGGAACTTCGATGATGTAGTTACAGGTCAATGAATCTTTTTTCCCGGATTTATGGCTGAACTTTACAGCTGATAAAAGGACTCTATTGACATCTCTGGAAACATATCTGCTACATTCTGCTCGAAAATGCACCTGAAAACGTCAGTATCGGCTAGAGAAGTCGGCACTCCTACGACTGCAATCCGTGGTTGGCGCTTTTTAGGTTCGTCTACGGTGAGTCCCGCAGACAACGTCAGATGAACTGCTTCCTTGACTTTATCAATATCCTGTTTTGATTCAGTGCTGATTATGACACCCCCATTTTTTGTTTTATGGACTCCACGTACATGGAGCTTCATTTCATCAGGGCGTATGATCTGCTGTACTAAAACTTTTGTCTCGTCACTTGTTTTTAATGCGTTTTTTGGGTAAATAGCAATAGCGCTCAGATTGTTCGGTCGCACAAAACTATTTGATCCTTTCTTCACCATGTCAGCAAATGAAGCATTCCCCGTAACACCTGAGTTCTTGATCGTCTGCTTCAGGTCTAAAATTTGTTCAGATAGGTCGCGCTTTTCTTTCAGTTCATCAATGATATTCATGGCTTGGTGGGCTTTTTGCTTCAGGTCTTGATATAAAACTGCCATTTGCGAGACGCCAGATCCTATTTTACGGCTTAGGTTAGATATTTTCAATTTCTGCTCTGAATTGAGTTTGCCATCCGTGGCAATAGAGCAAACTTCATTTAACTGCTGCTCAATAGACGACATCCATTTTTGTATCTCGGGCGTGGACGCAACTTCTATAGAGAAGTCAGATTGACGGTTTTTTGCTGGTGAGGTAGATGGTTGCACCGGACTACGTGGGCTGTTATCCATTTTCAATCAAAACTTGTTCACTTTGTCTATGTTTCCATTTTAATTTACTCAGAATTTAAGTACGAGTTAGCAAAATAATAAAGAAGGTCACAATTATTGCATTAATTAAATATTGCTAACGAGCACGTCTGTACACTGCGAAACTAATTTGAAATAATGCCAGTAGAGCAATATTTTTTTTACAAAAAAATCTATGACCACTATTGGCGTGTCTCTATGTTTTCTTTTTTCCCATAAATTAATTAAAATGGCCTGCCAAAATCCTAAAAAAATGGCCAGATTTTCCGCTGTGTTCAAATAATCAGTAAACAAATTTGACGAGATTATGTAAAAAAAGGAAAACAGGAACACGGCCAATGCCTTTCTTTATTTTTTAAAGGAAAAAGTAGTGAAATCGGTTAAGTTTTGGAAGAGTAATCAGGGGACTACCAATCGTTGATTTTGTGCCATTTTTAAGGTATTTTCGGTCCAAGCTGCAGTTGTCTCCTTCGCGCTCTGTAACTCTGTTGTGGGCACTGTGCGACAGCAATAGATTTTACAAATACCTATTTTTCAAATCTCCAGCCCTTGCTGTGTCCTCTTAAGGGGATCACATACATCAGCTTTCCTGATCAGGAATCCTGATCCGTTTTCTATCCGAACACAGTCAATTACACAAAAATGTGTGTGAATTTTTTGTATATGTTGAATGAAATGTGAACATTTTCATTCATCATTTTAAATTCTGAACGGAAAAACTGATGTATGTGGGCGCCCTAGGGGATCGTCGTCGTGAGACGATTTTCGGGCACCGCAGTTACGAGCATGCGGACGGTTAGTAAAGGTGACTTGTCGTCCGATTGTGAACCTGCCCGAATCGACGGCGCCTCATCTTCCAATGACGGAGACACGTGAGGAACATGTTACTATGGGACACTATCCCACATCCATAGACCTACCTCATCAACTAAGTACAGCTTAAAAGCTAAACCTCGTGCCTACTATATTGCTATAAAGAAAACTAAGGAGAAAAAAATGGTATTTAATTGAAATAGTGCGTCTATACAACGTGCTAATAGTTCTATGGCGTGAGCTCTAAAGATTTGGGACTAAAGACGTAAATCGCATAAATGGTGGCATTAAACAGGAAATCACCATTTCTAAACTCTGAACGACTGCGTAAACCAATGAGCTTTATTGTATAACCGGGGTAGGTGCTATAAATAAATGTATCTTCGTTGTGTATCTAGTCCAAGATATTTTATTATGGGGGTGCTAAGACAGGAAACCTCCACGTGCGCCCGTGGACTGGAGTTAATTCACTCTCGGATACGTCCGGGGGGAAGACCAGTTTTTCGGGCCGGTGCACCCCGGGATGCGGGCAAAAACTCTTCCTTAGGCACTGTGTGCCTAAGTGGTCTCTTTGCCCGTATGCAAATAGCCTGTCGTGTGGACGCTCCAACGCGTGTCCCTCTGATCAGCAGAGGGCACAGCGGCGGAGCGGCTTTCGCGCCAAATGCCTGCTGGTGGATTTTAGTCAGTAAGAGTCTGACAGTCCCTTCCGCCCCACCCAGGGCGACTCATTTGATGTTTTACCACCTTAAAAAAAAATATATTTTATTATGAGTATAAACAGTTGGTTTACGTAACAAAAGTAAAGTTACGCGCAACTGAATTTTTCGTTACTTTTAAAATATCTTTAAGAAGATGCGACGTAGGCATTATTGCGTATAAAAATATAACTTAAGTTTATAAAGTCTTATTTAATACAACATTGAATTGATTGTAATATCAGACGTGTTGGTTGGTAAGTAGTTTGAAACATTACCAATAGATGGCGCAACGTGTAAACAGCGTTCAAAAAGAAGGGACCGAGAAATTCAGCTTTGTGAGTAGTGGTTGCAATGGCTTAATTGGTTAAGGCGTCTGGAGTACCTTTCCAGAAGACGCAGGTTCGAACTCTGCTAGTAGCTGAAATTTTCCTTCAAAATATCTTTGAGTGACGATACGGTTTAAATATGTTTGATAGCCTAAATGCCGGATTAATTTGATTTTTTCAAAGAATAAGTCTATTACCGCCGTAATGTAAAAGAAATATAGAAACTAGTTTACGAACGAAAAAAAAAAACAAATAGAGTTTCTAGGCTACGAGAAAACCTAACAATAGTCTGAGAAAAACCAAGATAAGAAACATCTGCAAGTCATTACTTTGTTCTGTCCGTCTGTACGTAAATAAAAAATGAATGGCTACTGTCTGGACTAATAAAAGTGAGGTATCATTGTTTTGGGCAAAAGCTATTGCTGCTAAAACTATTCAATGAAAAGTCTACTCAATTTTGTGTTTTTGAGACTCCAATGAGTCCTTCTCACCTAGGGCAGAACGGGAGGGAATATCAGAATTGTACTTCAATAATCTTTTACGTTCTGGAACCACGGTTACCTGATAGTCCCGCGACCCCGGTAGGCTTTGGCCCTCTAGGAGCCCCGTCATGTAACTGACCGCTCTTTGAGGCACGCGTGTCGTCGACCCCCGGGTCGATGTCGCGTCGTGGCATGGTCCATTATCGGACGGCAAGTCACTAGTCACGCATGGTATATGGCGCCGTTTGGTGTAGCGGCTGAGCAATTGCACTGATGCGCTGCGTGTCGTGGGATCCATTTCCACACGGTGCAAATATTTGTAGGTATGATCTAGAAGTGTTTGGTCCAAGTCCAGGCATTTGTGCATGTGACTTTGAATGTTTGTAAACGCAATCATGACACAGAAGAAATTCCTAGAGTGGGGGGCAACGGTTTAAAAAGAGAATATTTCTGGCCTCCTTCTAGAGAATTTCACAGGCAGAAACTAAAAAAAAGAAATAGGTTGTCTGAAAAGTCGGTTTACTGACGATAGTTGAACGTGACACCGTCATAAGAAAATACTGCACTCACGTTGGTTCAAACAAACAATTGACACGCTGTTGCTATGGAACGCTACAGAGCGAGGTAACGCCGCATGATGTCATCTTTTGTCGTGCGTGC
Organism: Agrotis segetum; assembly: GCA_036375495.1. Taxonomy (NCBI): domain Eukaryota; kingdom Metazoa; phylum Arthropoda; class Insecta; order Lepidoptera; family Noctuidae; genus Agrotis; species Agrotis segetum. The sequence goes on along the minus strand of JAQSVV010000015.1, from coordinate 4,275,913 downwards.
AGAAGGCCATCGAATTATAAGACGTTATCACGTCAAAAAAGAAAATATTTCCTAAGAGGCTAAAATCGTACACGACCAAAAAAATCTAAACCAATTTTCGAACTTAACTCCTAAAACCCAGATACTTCTAAACTCAATTTCAATTCAGTTCAATCTTCAATACAAACAACTTAGGACGAAAAAAAAAAAACAAATTAAAAAACCCTCCTAAACAGGATAAGAAGATAATCCTTGTAGCAGCGCACCCTATACATTTTCGACGCCAATAAATTACGCACTGACAAGGTTACTGCGTGAACGAAGCGAGAAATTAAAGCGCATGTTCCACGCCTAAGGTTGTGTTGTGGTTACATTTTAACACATTATTCTTTTTTCAAGAGGTAGGGAAATCTTTTAAGAGATCGTACTTAAGACATTTTGCTGCTTTTAAATTGTTATTTATTTACTGTTTGTTTGATTTACATTTTTTTTTACATTACAAAAAAAGTCGATACCACGCCTTTCGACGTAGTATTTCTGGTTTCTCTATTGTGTTACCTAAGTTTTTTATACATAATCTAATGTGACATATTATTTTGTCCTAATCATCATTATTTATACGAATGATAACTTGTCCGAACTTAATACCCACATAATTTCAAATGCCACAACAATGAAATTCCTAAATACCGTATGTCCTAAATTTTTTTGTAATAAATATAATAATCAATAATATACAAAATACATTTTATGTAGATCCCAAGATCTTGGGTTTCTAAACAATTTAATGAAATATCAGTTTTACTATACCAAATTGAACATTCGGAATAATACACATTATGTAATACAATGATTAGGACATATGACTTTATTTCATACAAAATTAGGAGATTCAATTATTATGATATTATGCCAGAACAGCTTTAGAAGTGAAGATAATTATGTAAAACAATATTTAGAGCTTTTGATCGTTATGGTTACGGAATTTTATAGCAAACGTGTTATGGATAATGATTTTCGGACAAACAGTTTTAGGTGACGAAAAGGGATACCAGTATTTCTGACTGTAATTCAATTATCTACTACGTAATTAAGAAGCGTATTTGAAACTTTCGTTAAAATCGGTCCCGGTGACATAGCCAAACCCAAAATCCTTTTTTTTTTTTTTTTTCATATTTATTTGATCAAACGTTTTATACCACAAAATAAGAATTCTGCCAAAACTAATGAAAAGAAAGTCTTAAGATAACAGAAAACCGCATTATGAATAAGCCACGCTTAATTTAAATTTCACAAAGTTACTATGAATGTTTGAAGCCAACTTCGTTATTCAGAACTTTTATTTTTCTTCCACAAATCAAATGTAAAAGATTTCCCTGTGATTTCTAAGATTGAATAATATTCAAAGGAACTAATTATTATTGACTTTGACAGTCACTTTGTGGAAATCACATTATAACTTTTGTTTTTTGTTATACATAATTATAAATTAATTATTAAAAAAAATACCTATGTATACTACACATTAAAACTCAAATTAAAAGTAAAATATTTAAAGAAATTACTAAACTAAAATTAAACATTTAAAGGGCGTCAATAAACTCATCCACATCGCTGTCAATGGGGAAAGTGCCCAGAATGCTGGCAGCATTGCCACATTAAAATTTGTGGAATATATAAAATTCTCGTGACACAAATTTAGTTACCGTACACCTGGTCTGACTGGCCTGTTGGTCTAGTGGTTAGTGACCCTGACTGCTACGCCGGAGGTCGTGGGTTCGATTCCCACCCAGGACAAATGTTTGTGTGATGAGCACGATCATTTGTTCTGTGTCTGGGTGTAATTTATCTATAATATGTATGTATTTAGAATTATATAAGTATGTTTATCAGTTGTCTAGTACCCATAACACAAGCTCTGCTTAGCTTGGGACTAGATGGCGTTATGTGATAGTTGTGGAATATTATTATTATTACCTCTAAAAAGGCTTGACCGATTTTTATGAAATTTTATATCCATATTCAGTAGGTCTGAAAATCCAACCAATCCGAACCGAGCACCTGTTGTCGACGTTTGCCCTCATGGGTCATCATCATCAGCCTATAATGTTCCCACTGCTGGGACACAGGCCTCCTCTCTTTGAGAGGGAGTGGGCCATAAACCACCACGCGGGCCCATTGCGGGTTTGTAGATGTCACAAGACAGGACATGCCGGTTTCCTCACGATGTTTTCCTTCAACGTTTTGAGAGCATTGGTGATGAAATAAATTACACAAAATAATGCGCCTGGCGGGGTTCGAACCTAAGACCTAGAATTCGTAAGTCGGGACCGATACCACTAGTGGGCCACCACTGCTATTGCGTCTGCTTATGGGTCAATTTGTGAAATAAAAACATTTGATTTTGATTTTTTTATTATAATTCAGTATCATAAAAGTCTCTAGCAAGCAATAAAGAGTAATTTTGAAGTGCACAGAGCGATTCTTTGATCGGATCCATTATACATCAATTTTCTACCGTAACAAAGTTTTTTCAATAACATTCCTTAAGCTGCTTTCTGACGGCTTTCATTCACAAATAATGGATGTCTTTGAAAGTATTTTTTGATGCGCATAATGGGTTTATATTACGTAGTATATTATTCTTATCATATTGTGTGGGAATTTTGTTAAGGTTACTATTGCGTCTTTTCTCAATGCTTTAAGCTATTGTCAAACAGACAGGCGTGACGAACGCGAAGCGAGGCGTTTTTGTTTGTGATGTATGGAATAGTTTGAAGCCTGTCACATAGAATATCGGATCGCTTTCGCATTTTTATATGACATGATTCGGTTCGGTTCGCTATCGCCTGTCTGTTTGACAAAGGCCTTAAAGTTGATGTTTGCTAGTTTTTTTTTACTGTATTTTCAAAAACGTTGTCCCACACTTAAAATTACTCCTGTATCGTGGGTGCGCTAACAAACATAGAAACTCACAAACACCCAGACCTGGAACAAGTATTTGCAAATCATACTAATATTTGTTCCGTACTTGGTCCGAACACGCGACAAGCGCAGCAGTCCAATTGCTCAGCCACTGAGCCAAAGGTGCCGTCATGGTAGTATTTAATTATATAATTTCGGCGGTGATTTTATTTCCTTCATGTGAGGTTCCTTTAAAATTTAAAGACATAAATAGAAGTCCTGCCAAGCGGGGCTTTCATGTCACTGCTAAAGTCGAAGATTTGTTTCCAACTAACAAAGTAATATTAGTTTTTAAATGCAGTATGTAATATAGTTTGTAAATTACTAATGTAAATGATTTATTATTCAATAAAAAAAAGTAAAAAACAAGGTAATAGAATAACTTTATCATAAGGCACTCATAATTTGAATAACAGTTCTTTTTTATTTCTAAAAATATATAATTTTATTCAGCCAAGTCCTTAGTTCCTTCCAGAAATCGCGGTGTCTAGAATCAAAAAAAAGGGAACAATATTGTTATCACAGCTAATTCATAATTTATTTCTCAAATCTAAACTCCCATTAATATACCTTTACAATTATACTTTTACAATTTATCAATCTGAAAAATGACTCGCCTCAAAATATTCTAACAAATAAAGTCGACAAGAGTTGGGACTTGCTACGGCGTAGCACTCGTAGCGTTATCGATGTAGCTCCAGCTACGTCGTAGCAACAAAGGTGCGCAATCATAAAATGTATGCCAGCTACAATAATTGTTTAAAACCGCGGTTTCTCGAAAAGTTTTGTACGGAAAGTAGACTTAAATTCTTTAACTCAGTTTTCTGGACTGTGGGGAAACCTCTCGTGGCCTATGTTACTGAACATTTTTTGTTCTAAGACTTTTGGAAATTGAACTGAAATCGCGAAAAAAAACAAGCTGTTCAGTACATTCATGTTTGTGTAATGTACTGAACAGCTGATATTTTTTTCATGATTTCGGTTTTGCTCCCATCGTAGAAGTTGTTGGTTTTCATGAGCACAATCACGTGTTTAAGTAACGCATACTAATGACCAGTCACCTTGTATTATGACATTCATATATTTTTATCCGACGACGCGCGACGGCAAAATAAAAAAGTTAATTACGATTTTTGACCGGTATTTTTGTATGTTCGTTTCGTTCACTCATAATTTCTAAATTGCTTATCTAAGTTAGTCCAATGAGGTATCATTGGAAGTGTCTCGATACTCCGTTGCTTTACAGTCTATGTGACGTCACATTAAAGGAATATGGCGCCCTATATAGGATTTAAAGGTACTCAATTTTTATTTTTGTTTTGTGGAATTCGTGCTGTCGGCGAAAAGTCAACAGGTGAAAGAGTCTATCGGTAAAATGGCCATAAATGAATCGTCCTGTCGGTGAAACGTTCAATCAAGAACGGGTCGTCGGTATATGGTTGCAGAATCGAAAATTTTATTTATTTATTTATTTCATATGAATAACAAAGATCCATTGGGTTAGCCACAGTATTCTTAACCTAAGTTAGTACCTAATTTCTAACATCGACATAGTACAGGAGACCAGTGACCTCACCAACGGGCTGTCATGTCTCCCGACGACGAAAATGGTCGCTCATGGTCGCTCAAGTAAGTTAGTACCTAATTTCTAACATCGACAGAGTACAGACCAGTGACCTCACCAACGGGCTGTCATGTCTCCCGACGACGAAAATGGTCGCTCATGGCCGCTCAAGTCTCGTCTCAAAAAATAAAATTCAACACACCTTTCATACTTTATCTAGGTACCTATTAATAAACGTCCTTTATAAGGTCTAATTTGAAAGTGACAGGTGCCACAGATGACGGTTCCTCTTACCCGAATTAAATGGCAGCATTTTGTCTTGGAAATTAAGAGTATTTTTAGCTTAATTAACATTTAAACATTACTGTTATAACAAGTATTTCTAGTCCCTAAATAGATTCAACGGACTTACGAGTTGTAGGTCGTAATTCTAATAGAGTCAGACACATTGCTTTGTAACCTAATTTCATCACCACTTCTCTCAAAACGGTGAAAAAACACATCGTGAGGAAACCAGCATGTCCTAGAACCAAAAATTCGAAAGCACGTGACTACTATACCAACTCGTCCCAGAAGACTTCTGACCTTATAGAATGAGCTGGGTTGGCTCATATAGCCAATCATCCCACCTCACGCATAACGGACCACCTACGAATCCAAAGGCGGAAAAGGGAGCCCCTAACAATACAATACTCGAACTCGTACTAACTCGCACTGAGCCCTTTTGCATTATTTAATCTATAAATTGTAATTGAATTGGAAATAGTATCGATAATTAACATTGTATAATTTATTGAACCATATTTGATAATTTATAAGTATTGCTTAAAATTTGCAGTGCCCTTACAGGGTGCATGTAGGTACCTACTAATACTTTAGGTACTATTATATATTCTGTGCTAATACTGAGTCACGAAATTCTAATACATGCCTAGTAATCAGTGTTGTGTTTATGTAAGCAAATAAATAAATAAATACCCTTATAAAAGGTGGGTTTACTCTTGATACAAGTCTAAGTTACGGGTCTCATAACCAAAGTCAACAATGCAGCGAGTTTACCCAGAAAATGCCCGTCGCTTTAACTTTGAAGAAATTAGGGCTGTATGCATTCAGAAATACAGACAGACGCAGGCAGAGAGTTTCACTCCTTTACTGAGCGCATTAAAAAAAAAGACGTTTGGAAACACTCAGTGCGGGCTTTTCTCCCACCAGTGGGAATATTATAGGCTGATTGTGATATAGGTCAACTTGTCCTTACCCATCATCTTATTACCCTAGCTAGTCTTCCCAGCGGGTACCTCCCAGCGGCTAAAGATCAGATTATAGACAAATTACCTATGAGGCCGATCTAAATATTAAATTTCTGAGGGACGGGAGAAATTGCTCCGAGGCTTAGCTCAAATCTGTTCAATATTATATTTGAGACGTAGACCTTGTCTGCGTGATTTTAAATTTCATTATTTTTGAAACAATTTCTTCAGAAGAATTAGGCTTCAGTGAAGCCATTTCGGGATTAGTCAAGGCTCATTTAACAAGTCTTATAATATATTAAGAACGCTTGAAAAGTTATTGCCAAAAAGTGCTGATATAAAAGGAGAGGTGGTTTGCGTAATTCTATCACTAATGCCTTTGTCAAACTGACAGACGAACCGAATTGTTTGTGATGTATGGAAGCCTGTCACATAGACTATCGGATCGCTTTCGCATTTTTATATGACATGATTCGGTTCGGTTCGCTATCGCCTTTCTGTTTGACAAAGGCCTTGAGTCTCCTACACACAGTGCCGGCGGCAGGGCCGCCGGGCATGCCACCGGCCAAGCCGCGGTGCACCCGGCGGCATTCAAAGCCGCTGGCTTTGCCACACAAAGGAGCCGCCGGCATGGCCACCGGGGTGTGCCGGCGGGTTACGCGGCTTGCCGGCGTCAGTTCGTTCCTGGCATTCAAGCGGCGTTCTATGTGACTGTCACAACAGGAATGATGCTTGGCGGCTTTGCGCGGCTTGTGTCGGCGGCTTGCGTTGCCGGCGGCATAGCCGCTCGGCATAAACTCGGCGGCATTGCCGCCGGCATGTGTGTAGTGGCCTTAAAATCAGTATTGTTAGGAGGTTTCTCTCTCAAGAGCCCTGACCGCCCGGAAACCCGGACCCTGTTTTCGGTGCAGGTGGACTGCTATTTTTTATATGTTTAAATGTAATTTAAAAATTAAAATAATGAATAAAGTATAGTATAAAAAATATCCACACAATATTTATTTAAGTTACATAATTATCTTTTTCTGTTTAACCTACTATTCTGCCAGAAGTACAACCCTTTTTATTTTTATTTATAGTTATTGCATAAATTTAGTCAAAGCTTGTTAACAGTTTTAATCCTAGAAGATTAAGATTAAGCTCTAGTACGTACTAAGGTACCATTTTCCCGAAAGCTAACACATTTCCTGTTAAATTATTGTTTCTTGCTAAAATTCTCTACGTTGAAGCTTTCCAAATGCCGCTCAATCAAGCTTATTCAAATATGTTTAGTAGACAAGCCAAGTTTAGGAACACGCAAAACATTTGCATATACAGCAAAATATCAGATAAAGGTCTAGAAATTCTTTTGCTTTAAAATCGTTTTATAGGTGGCTTGATTTATCTCAGTGTCAATTAATCCAAGTTCTGGTGTCCTAATGACGGGGCCCCCTCTGAGAGGGCCAAAGCCTGCCGGGGTCGCGGGTCTTATTCCATCACCGTGATCCCGGAACATAAAGGGCTATTGAAGGACACCGTGGATTTTAGTCAGTACAAGTCTGACAGTAAGGGGTAGGAGGACTCATTTGATGATTTTACCATTAAAAAAAAAAAATTGACCTGGTGTCTTACGAGTCGGCGCCGGCGCTAGACGACTTGTAGCTGTGTCTTTTTCCCACAGTGGAACCACTCACGGGAAACAAATTTCCATTCCATGAGATAATTCAAGTTATAAACTATCTGTGTATCAACTAATATACAAATCGGTTCAGTACTCGTAGTTAGTGTAAGTATAAAAACATCCATTCATCCTCACAAACTTCCGAATTTATAATGTTAGTAAGAAGAAGTAAGATTGACAAAGTAAAGAGAATCATCATCATCATCAGCCGGAAGACGTCCATTGTTGAACATAGGCCTCCCCCTTACACCGCCTCGCCGAACGACAATCCACTTGCATCCATCGGAAAATAGAATATAAATATAGAATAGAAGAAAGAAAATAGAGTACCTCTAGTTTATATTTCAGAATCCACGTTTATCAACGCTGATTGCAAGATGCGATTGCAATTACCAATATCTACATGTTATTGATAAGACAACGTACACATATTCGAAATGCAGGCAAAACCACAGTCACTAACAAGCTTACAAACAATTGTTATTCGTATGTAGATTCATAATTTCGTTCAACTGACAACCTACAAGTGAATAGCGACTTTATGTCACTAGAAATATGGTTGACATTTGAAAAAACTCGTGGAAATAGTCCAGGAGCTAGAGAACTTTGTTCTTGTGCCATGTTCAAGTTTCGTATGAAATAAAGATTTTTCTTGTTCATTCTTGTTTGATTTTGGTTTTTAGTTTGAAAGTAAGAAAGTTGCTGATTACATAAATATGTTGATGCTGTAGGTAGTTAGGAAAAATATGGTTCAGTTTTTTTTAAACAGGGATTTGATTTATTGGCTTTTGGTTTATCGTAGTAAGATCATCAAATGAGTCCTATTCAGGGCAGAGCGGGAGGTACTATCAGATTGACTAAAATCTACGGTGTCCTCCAACAACTCTTTACGTTTCGGGGTCATGGTAATTCCCGCGTCCGTTCAGTCCTGCGTAAAGTCCCGCGACCGAACATTAATTTTGAATCGTAAAGGATGTCGGCATCTAATGGATGGTCACCTATCCCCAGATCGACCTTGGAAAGACGTGCATGACCTTCAAATAAGAATATAACAGGATATAATAGGTCTTTTAGTAGTTAGATAACTTTACTCAAAAATGCATGTAATGTGGTCTTTATTTTGACAACCTCGACCTGCGGCCTCGGCCTTTATCTCAGCTCGTCCATCAAGTGCTGCACGCTGACCGCGCTGTGTCGGCCTGGAGCTGCGCTACACTGCGCTGTCGGCCATCATCTGCGCGACCAGCAAAGTAGTCATTATAGAGCCCGGCAGTAATGTACTATAACATTACTTACGAGCCATCGACTCGTTTTGATATCTTATTAATCCTCCACCGACTAACCTTGGAATGGGTTGCTCAACCTTAAAGACTGACATGTTAAGATAATTATGAGCCATTCCAATTTCAAATTTTCTGAAAGTATTTCCTTCACGGAGCTTTTCCCTAATATACGAAACTAAATCCCCGTAAATAAATAAATTACTCAACAAAGAAATTCTCTTCATTTTCGTTTTCTTAAGATGGTATAATTTATCATAACATATGTATTTTGTTGGAGCTCTTGGCTAAATAATTTCAAACAGGCCGCACAGGCCGATCTTCCGGGATAAGCCGTGCTTGCCGAGGTTGATCTTTGGATGGGTGACCATCTGACATAGCGAGTTTCCTCCGTGCCATGGCAAGCACGTAAAACCGTTGGTCCTGGCTGTCATTTGTAGCTCCTTGACAGTCGTTACTGTTAGTCAGAAGCTCTGAAGTCTGACAACCAGTCTTATCATGAGGTATCGTATTACCCAGCTACTGGGTTGTGGACGTTCGATAGGCAGTCGCTCCATATAAAATACTGACATCCAGCTGCATCTGGTTTGACTGGAAGCCGACCCCAATATAGTTGAGAAAAAGCTACGTTCTAATCTGCTTTTTTTTTCATTAATATTGTCAACAGTAAAGTGTATTTATGCGTACCAACATACCTTAGGTTTGAAATCAAACTGTCCCTCTTCGGACATAATCTTGTTGTGTAGAAGCTTTGACAGTGATCCAAAGCCAAAGGTGATGAACCAACAATATTCATCAAAGGCGTTGTACCCCTCCCTATGTGTTTATATCTGTCTACAGTATTCCTTAGCTTTGTTCTTGTTGTAGCTCTATTCTAACATCACCTTAGCCAAAATCCCGACACGAAATCGGGCGTCTTTAAACGTAGCTTCAAGTCTGCTTTTACAATAACGTCAGAAAAGTCCATCATTGGTTGCTTAACGTTGATGTTCACATGTTTGTAATATGATGGCGTCATTATGACTTTCAAATCCTTAATAACTATCGTTTCAGTGAAAGAGGAGTTTCGCTGCGATTTTTAGCTGTCAGTTGTACTACAAGCGCATAACGTAAACAACGTCAAGTATAGCTGCGAGTGTGTAGTAAGTCATATAAACGTCATATCTGTCATTTATGACATCATGCGCTGGTAGCGCCATCTGAGCCGAGCTTTGCGCGTAACCTTCCATTGGCATAGAATGATAATAATCTCGATTAGATGTTTTTACTATTTACGAATTTCTTAAATAATGTATAAAAATATTTAAAAATGAAATCTAGCATATATAATGTTCAAATGCAATTTTAACACAATTCTATTATGAGACCAGTGGCCAACCAATGATCTAATAATGAAGTTATCAGATTACGAACTTTAACCAAAATGAAAATGAAGTCATTAATTTTTTTTAAACGCATTAACGCATGCGACGCGAATTCTGCTGAGTGTAGAAATTGAACCCACGTCTTCTGGATAAGAACTCCAGATGCTTTCCAATTAGGCTATTCTAACTCACACTCAGAAGCAGGAAATTCCCTCGTTTGAACGTTTCTAAATTCGGGTTCAAGCCCCACGCACCTGAATTATTCTTTCCCAAAAATCATCTTGACAATGATGTAGAGTTGGAATTGCGAACTTAGAAAATAGCATACTAGCTCTCCTGAAATCTGTCAACAGTTTCCAACAATGAAATGAACAACAGTAAACGAATACTCATACAGTTTTGTTAACTTAAACGTTCAAATATAAACGAGTGGGTTTGCACGTGCCGGCTTAAAATGCAACGAGCAATGCCATGTAGAGGTTGGTTTTATATTTATATATATGTCAGTGAAAAGGTTAGCATTAAGAGTTGGCAACATTGGTTCATTTGCTTTTTGCGTCTTAGAAAAAGGGTTCGTTTTATAAAATTATAGTGTCTGTTAATTTATCGTAAAGTTCAAAGTTGGTACTTTAAGAAGATGACTGTGACGGAATTCTTTATTATTCATTTTAATAAATCATACAAAATGCACTTACTAAGTTACATTATCAAAGGAATTAATCGCATTTTGTTAGGATAATAATTCACCTTTGACGGGCATCAAATTGGGAACACGCAGCACAGCAGTAACTCGGTCAACCACTTCGCCAAATGTGTGCCAAATATAAATTCTATAACATTTTTAAGGGACCTACTGTAAAAGTAAACGTGGCATGGAATGCTCAGTGTAACTTAAGGAACAGGATGGATTTTTAGTAAGAGTAAGTGTAATAAGTCCCTTTGCTCTACCCAATGCGGGAGAACTCACTTGATAATATTATCACTAAGAAAACTTAGTACAAAAATTACAAACTAACCTACTTTCGTTTTTGTCATTTTAGTTACAACAGTATGGATATTTTAGCCTTTTCCCAACTATTTTCTGGTCGGCTTCCAGTCAAACCGGATGCAGCTGAATATCAGTATTTAACAGGGAGCGACTGCCTATCAGACCCCCACAACCCAGTAACTGGGTGATCCAATACCCCATGGTAAGACTGGTTGTCAGAATTCGGAGCTTCCGACTAACGGTAACGACTGTCAAAGATCTACAAATGACAGCCGGGACCAACAGCTTTACATGCTTTCCGAGACACGGAGAAAACTCGCTATGACAGACGGTTACCCATCCACATAACATCCTCGGCATTATGGATATTTACGTTCCCTTATTTTGTCTACACAATCTGCTCAACTTAAGTAAATAACACCCACATGCCAGGACCCATATCACAGTCACGTAGAATTAATTACACATATAAACAGCTCTCAGTGTAAATCAGGTGCTAAAGTAAATATTTACGACAATACAACGCGCTGCTACGCTATACGGGTCATTTGAATGTGTGGGCTGATTGGCTGAATACTGGCTGGATGGCTATTACCTTTACTTATTTATTGCGTTTATTTTTAGACTAAATTATGTTTATTTTACGGAACGGCTGGGCAAGGATAGAGTATATGAAATAGCTTTTATTTTGGTGTAAAAATAAGCAGGCCTGCCGCCCTGAATAGAGCGGTACGTACAGTGACAATCTTACAGACTAAAATCTACGATGTTTCTTCTAGCCTTTAAGTATTAGCCTTTAAGTAATTCTAGCCTTTAAATAGCTCTTTAAGTTCCAAGGTCACAATTACCAGTTAAGACCCCGGCAGGTCCTTAGTTCTTTATGGGGGCCGATAGGGTCAAACGTCTCGTAGTGCTGCGTAATTTTCTCATGCAACGCAAGGAACAGGGTAGTTTTAAGTAACTAATAGTCTAACCTGATTCCGCTCTACACACAGTGGGAGGACTTATTTGACATTTATAACCAAAAATATTCATAGGTACATAATGTTTTGTACATCTTATTTTCTTGTGGTGAACTTTAAAATCACGATGCAAGATTCTGACTCTTTCTTTTTTTATTCCATTAATATCACTAAACTCATTTGTTTGCTTCATTATTTTACCCGACTGCGACCAGTGTTTGCGACATTATGACATTCATAATTAATTAAAGAGGTATTTCTTAAGACGGATCAGTTTTTACCATCACTAGCTCCCGACCTACTTTTGCCTACTTGATACTCAATTCATTAAACCTTGAAGCAGGTGGTTTAATTTGACAGTTTTATCGTCGTTTATATTAGTTAAAGGCGCTTAAAATGAGAAACTAGGCATCGTAAACAGTAGGTACCCACCTTTATTACTAGTATTATTATAAGCAGGTGCCAGTGGCTTCGCTTGCGTGTATTATGTCGTAAATAACTCACAGGAAAATAAAAAATATCTCAAAATGTTACTCCAGAATACATCTTAACATCTGTATCAAACGTAGAATCTCTACGTTCAGCCCAACGACGATATGATACTTGACTCCTAATAATAGGCGACCGATGTCTGCCAACACATTAGGCAAAAAAGTTTTATATTCGTCTCATTTCGACCAGACCTTGAGTTAGCCAATCACAACGCAGTACCCCGTCCCCCTCGCTGACGTAGTAGCTCAGCGACTTGGCAGAATAATTTTTGTTCCTTAGATCGTGCGTGCGGAGTCTAGTATTATGTCGTCGTTGGTTCAGCCATTCTAAAGTGATTGAGTAACAGATATTCATCCATCCAAAGTCTAACATTCGCATTTTAGCTTACTTTGCTTTTTGCCACCTTTGCTGCTATTATTTAGACAAAAAATGTAGGCAGGTTCTTTGCCTACTGGTAGTAGTAGTAGTAGAATCCATGTAATAATGCACTTTGTAAGTTAGAGGCACTTTAATGCGGACACACACTCTTTTGGTATTTTGCATAGAATTTTACAACTATATGAGATCACGGCGCGTTGTGTCCCACGCGCGCCTCAATGAGCGTCAGCACACTGACGGGGCCCCCCTCTCAGAGGGCCAAAGCCTGCCGGGGTCGCGGGATTATTTCCTTACCGTGACCCTGGAACATAACAGGCTATTGAAGGACACCGTGGATTTTAGTCAGTAAAAGTCTGACTGTCCCTCCCGCCCTGCCCGGGGCCGGAAGACTCACTTGATGATTTTAACACGCTAAAAAAAAAAAACCTATTATGAGATCAAAGTTCCTTTTAACGTAGTTTGCCGCTATTTTGTTTTATGCGACTATGCGCCTAGAGACGTGCTAGTGATGCGAACGTCTTCAATCGACTAGGTAATTATCAGTACCCATTTTAGTGTTAGGATTCCAACTGCACCTACAATTCTCATCTTACGGAGAGGACGACCTAAGGAGAGCACTGGTGGCCCAAGTTAGCTACTTAGGTCGTGGTTCGAACCCCTGAATGGTGCATTCCTTTGTGTAACTTATTTCATCACCACTAGTCTCAAAACGGTGAAGCATAACATCGTTAAGAAACCGCATGTACTAAAACCAAATAATTCGAAATCGCATGTGACATCTAGCAACCCTGCTCTGGGCCCGTGGCTTATGGTCTACTCTTTCTCACACAGAGTATACCTGTGTCCCAACAGTGGGAATATTTATAAGCTGGATGTCAAAGTGAAGACACAACCTAATAACAACATAAAAAAAAATTGGCGAACCTTTAAGTAGAAATAGCAGTCACTAAAGACCTAAATATTTTCAAACTAGCTGTTGCCAGCGGCTTCACCCGCTACAACTCGAAAATTATCCCACGGGAACATAAAATTGGGATAAAAGCTATCCTATGTGTTAATCCAGGTTATAAACTATCTGTGTACCAAATTTTAGCCAAATCCGTTCAGTGGTTTTTGCGTGAAAGAGTAACAAACATCCATACATCCACACACCCATACATACAAACTTTCACCTTTATAATATTAATAGGATTTATTCCGAATGGAAACAACAAAGACGTGTTTCCGCAGTGCAGGCATGTTATATCACATTCATTTGCACTGCACAGTCGTTAGAGGCACCACTAGCTGCACAAGCGCAGAGAATAAAATGGCTATAAGTATGATTTGTGTAAATAAAATGAAATATGACCTTTGTCGACGATTTTTCTCATGTCGACATCGAAAATTAAACCCCTGGAACATACTAATGGTAGCAGAAAATGGTAGCAGAAGTCAGTTTCGATTGCTTCAAGCTGTGAAGCTATTGTCAAACAGACAGGCCTGGCGTTTTTGTTTGTGATTATGATTTATGCAATTGTTTGAAGCCAGTCACATAGACTATGTCCCTTTCGCTTTTCTATGTGACTGGATTCAAACAATGCCATAAATTACAAACAAAAACACCACGCTTCGCGTTTGCCATCGGCTGTCTGTTTGACAATAGCTTGACTGCGTAACAAAAAGTCTTTTTCGTAGGTATAGTCAGCAAAACAGGTATGCAGGCAATTTCCAAACGGTTTCCTAATGTTGTTCTATTGTATAGAAGACTGGCTTAAGGTCATGGCATAAGACTCCATATAAGTATATATGGAGGATATAAGACCTCAATATAAGTATTTGGATAAATTCTAAGTAAGTGTTAGAAGATTATAATAATATTCCAGCAATTAACATGTGTTTATTGCTCTGAAATAATAATATATTACCCGATCATCATTATAAACTTGAAACTATGTAGTTTCGCGTTCCTAATGAAGCTGACGATCGTATAAGATGTGTTGCGCAATTAAAATTAGTTAAGACAGTGTTTTCAGTGAAAACAAAACAATTTAGCTAGACTTGGTAGTGAAGCCCGGAGGCCCTAGCAGGAAATTTACGTATTTGGCCTTACAGCGCATTTTATAAGCCTAGTAAAGGGAATTTATTTCGTGAGACAGGCAACTCAGTGATAGAGTCTTATAAGTCTTTCAAAACGTTAACTTTGCATGCTTTAATGCGAAATGATGTGTCACTACATCTTGTCGACTTTAGTGGTGAACTACATAGTTGCATCATTTCGCATTACTGCATGCATAGGTAACGTTTTGACAGACTTTTAAGACTATCACTGAGTCGCCTGTCTCACCAAATAATCTCCCTTTATCTACTTATTATGACGTTAATTGGTATGGAAGATGAAAAAGCGCCTCTAGGTTCCGCTACGTTTTTTGTGGCGTAAAAAAGGACTTTGATGGTAGAAGATTATTTTCTCGTTTGTACACTAGATGTAGTTTTTCATTTTCCTTCAAGCACGCTGAATGGTAAAATAAAGAAAAAGAAGGATGTATATATTATAGGCTATGAAGTGGATATAGCATAATCATTTATTAAGCAAGCGTAGCCTTTGAATTTTGCGGTATTAAATTTTCAAACACTAATTTAGCTTCATCAGTAATCTCTGGCGGTATTAAACACATTGAATCGGAAGAATTTTCGCTTTGAGATCTCATTTTTAGCGAAAATTTTATAAAAAGAAAATTCGCTGAACCGCACTTTTGTTTTTTTTAGCAATGGTATTTGGAACCATACAGCCAAATAAGGAATAAAATCTTTTTGTACCTATCTCTTTATCTGTGTTTTAATTTTTTTTAAATGCATTGGTTTTTTAAAACGTTGAAACGTCAAAATAGCGGCCGGCCAATGTATTGCCGGCCTTTTAGAGCGGCCAGCAAAACTTTGCCGGCCGCTCCTTGAAACTGAACGGCAACCGGTCGACTTAGCTCAAACAAGGTTGTCAAAATAATGACCACATTACATTGGAATGTTGAAATGTATAAATGAATCGAATCGAATCATGAATGAATTCATGTAAATGAATTTTTGAGTAAAAATTATTGTTGTATACCAATACTTTCTCCAGAATGATGAAACTTTTCTGAAACTGCATAAAAATCGGTTCTGCCAACGTGAAATAATCGCAGAAAAACGTACATACATACGGGCCCTCCTTTCTTTTAGAAATTCTGTAAGATTAATGTGATTGTAATCGATCTAACACGGAACTATCTGTTTTCGTAACAAAAAAAAAAAACTTTCATGAAATTGGAACGACCAAAACTACCCTAATCAGTAACGTACACATCATGTAGCCGTGTCGTATTACCAGTGGATGTTGACATTGGCTGTCATCCAGCATCCGGCGAGATAATTGACATACAATTACGTCACTTTTATGTACATTTCCCTGTGATACTGCGGTCTGAAATCAACTGGGAAATACATAGTTCGACTTTTGGAACGGAGTTCCTTATCGCGCGTTGTGAAAGGGGGTTAGACGGAAAAAATTCTTACGAAAAGTTGTCACGACACTTTTTGGAACGAAGTTCCTTATCGCGCGTTGCGAAAGGGCTCAAAGAGTGGAGTGGAGTGGACTAGAGTGGAGTCGCGACGATTATTTTTGTTGAGTGTATACAGTAACTTCGTTCCATCCGGGTGTCCCTTGACACCTCTCAAGTTTTGTTAGTTACAAAAAAATAGTTAACTTTTTTGGGATTCAGGCTGTATCTCATGAGCCGTGATAGACAGTTGAAATTTTCACAGATGATGTATTTCAGTTCCCGTTTCAACAACAAATACTAAAAAAAAAATCGTTTTTAGCCGTCTTCAAAAAAAGGAGGAGGTTTTGAAATCGTCGGAATTCTCGTTCCCCGATTTCTCGAAGACGCCTGGACCGATTTTTTTTTATCGTCAGGTCTGGATCTGATGATTGGATTTCGCAAATTTTATGAAATTATTTAAGCGTTTGCGTATGGTAATCATCATCTCATGTAGCTGAGCTGATGATGGAAGGTACAACTCCTCTAGTAAGGACTCGACATCGACTGATTCAGTAAATTATGTTTGTGTTCGCATATCTCCGCAACTACAAGTCCAATTTAAGTAATTCTTTTTTGTTTTACTTATTATCGTTCAACTTAGGGAATACTGCAAGTTTCATCAAAATCGGTTCAGTAGTTTTCGAGATAGGGAATGAATGATAGAGATGTTACCGATGTTATTACCACGGGTATTGTAATGCTCCACTGCGCCATTCTGCTTTGTTGTAGGAGAATTTTATAAGTAGGTTTCATTGTGGAAACATCCTTTTGTAGCTGGCCGTTTAGATAAGTTTTTATATCTAGTGATGAAAACGTAAAATGCATATACTTATAGTATTCGAAAACAACTTTGGTGACTTGAAAATAGCGTAGACACTTATTTATATACGAGTATTATGTAAGTATGTGTTAACTTGGTTGGTAAACCTCTTGTCAGTTAGTTTTCCTGGCGTGTGGGAGTTTGGATTGTAAATAACTCTTGTGTGAAGTGTTTCTCCCTTGTTTTAGTTGGTTCCGGGGTTAATGTACTTTGTTAAATATGCTACGTGAATACATTTAGATTAATTGTTTTTTTTGTGCCATCTATAGGTAAATATTTTGGCTTATCAGTATTGCGTATAGAGCATGCAATCATCTGTAGGGTCATTTATACAACATGTAACGTAATTAACGCACACCCTCAGACACCCCAATTAGAATATTATGTTATAATCATAATACATATATTGAATTTTTAATTTAACATGTAAATGCACTGTTATTAACTAAATTAGTTATTTTGAAGTAAGGTTTATTTTTCTTTATTTTTGTATCGAAGGACGAAATTTGTATTAATACAAACAAAATTGATCTTTTAAATCTTGTTGCCTTGATTTTCGGTCTAACTTAGTTTGTTTTGAGTATACAGGGGTAATGTGACTATAATTTCCGTAGTTTTTATTATTATTTAT
The DNA here is from genome assembly GCA_036375495.1 of Agrotis segetum. Lineage (NCBI taxonomy): Eukaryota > Metazoa > Arthropoda > Insecta > Lepidoptera > Noctuidae > Agrotis > Agrotis segetum. The sequence goes on along the minus strand of JAQSVV010000015.1, from coordinate 4,258,024 downwards.
AAAAAATTACCTATATTAAAAATGATAGAAATCGATTCTGTAAACGATTCTGAACAAACTAATTTCAGGATGTGCGTTAATTATGTTACATGTTGTATACAGGGTGGAATTTTGTAATGCCACCTGGTGGGAAAACTCTTAATACTGCAGATAGAAAATTTTACTTAAAGGAAACATTCCTTTATTTTTGAATAGAAAGCAAACTGCATTCAAAGATTTTCAAAAATTCTCTTCTCCCCCACCCGGGAATTTTGTAAATAATTAAATTAATTTAAGATTTCCTGGTTTTCCTTTCATTTAATTTATCATGTTTGTTACTCTAGATTTCATCCTTATAATAGACCCTAACGATCGATGCAATAAAAGTACAGGGTATAATTTTTTCAGATTTTAGCCTGTTCGATTCCCGGGTGCCATCTGAGGCTTCCTTCCGGGGTCATCTGATGATGAATGATGATGAAACAAAGTTTTTGTAATAGGTTTTGGCGACACTAACGTAGCCCAAGCGCCATCAGGACGTCATTTGCAAGCGGCCATTAACAAATGGCGTCCTGTTGGCGCTTGTGTTACGTTGGTAATGTGTTAAGTTTGCATAAAGAGTGTATGTCCCCATTATACCTCGCGTTCCCGTCTTATACACTGTTCCCTTAATATTTTGAGCAACGAATGACGACAATTGATATTTCAGTACAAAAATACACCTCATCAAAAATATTATACCTACGTACATTTTTAGGTTGGGCCGAACATTGATGAATGGTTCCTATAACCGGTATCGGCTAATGATAATATTCCATTTGGGACCTAATTCTGTGGCTACCGGATCATCAATCATTATTGTTGTGCGATTCGCGTGTTTATTTTTAGATGGCGAAAACACATTTTTGCAAAAGTAGCGTGGGATGCCGCTACCTAATTGGACCAATGGTCTCATAAAATTTATACAGGATGACTTTTTTACCACCATCCAAAATTTTTCTAGGTATCAATCACTAAACCCATTTTTGAAAAAAAAACGATACTTCTGATTTTGATTTTTCTCTTAAGAATCATCCGCTCTGCGTGGTTACTAAGCTAAACGTTAAAAAATAATACACTTGCCGGCGCATAAACGGGTAGAGAGCACCCCGCTTACCCCCCGCCCGGCCCCGCTACACCTGAGCGACACATTACAGCGCGGCGTCCAGATTCATCAACTTTTTATAGCTAAGATTGACGTAACAATATCTCGATATTTTTGTATTGAGTAAAAACACGTATTCAATGATTTTCGCCAAAGATTATTGTATTAAAATTTGGATGGTGACTAAAAAATCACCCTGTATGGAAGATGACAGGTAGTGTAGTGCGGCTTAAAATATTTTCCTGGATAAATGGACTATCCAAAACATAAAAAGCAATACGAACCAGCAGTTCTTGAGATGATCGCTTTTAACTAAACAAACTCTTCAGCTTAATAATTAGTACATAAAGCACTGCAGGATCAATGTTTTATTTTACTGGTGTGGTTCATCATTATCATCATCATCATCAGCCGGAAGACGTCCACTGCTGAACATAGGCCTCCCCCTTATGCCGCCACGCCGAACGACAATTCGCCACTTGCGTCCATCGGCTGCCCCCGACCCTCACGATATCGTCGGTCCACCTAGTGGGAGGCCTGTCTACGCTGCGTCTTCCGGTCCGTGGTCGCCACTCGAGAACTTTTCTTCCCCTTCGGTTGTCAGTTCTACGAGCTATGTGGCCTGCCCATTGCCACTTCAACCCTTAGCACGACTTTCTTTACACACTCTCTTACTTTACAGCGTTCTTCCAGTATTTGCAGCGTTTATTGTATGACAAAATGAAACAGCGCCTCTGGTGTCCGAAGAAGGAACAAATTTTTTCTTTAAAAAATGTGAAATTGTCAAAGATCCAGTTTACGTCTCAAATACTGACAACTCGTGCTAAGGGCACTGTACTTTCGTTTTCTTTTCAGCGAAATACAGGTTGAATAAAGTACACCTACATATAAAACTACAACTCTTAATGATTTCTTTATTAACTTTCTTTTGCACAACGCCTACCATTCTTTTTTATTTTCTTTCAGTGAATTTTTCTTTTGTGTAAAACAAAAACTTTTCAGTGTTATGAGACCGTTTTTATTAATGAGTGGGTAATTATTTTTAGCTTTAGTGGTTGAGATGGGTGGGGTAGCTATTTTTCTTTATTTTAATGGTTGTAGATTTTCAAGTGGGGTCAGAGAGCATTTTAATTTCTCAATAATTTTATTTTGTACTAGCGGTCCGTCCAGCTTCGCACGTATAGACATGATGTTTTTCGTCCTCTTTATCCTGGTCCTGATGGTTACAAACACAACAAAAACAAAAGAATTTTCCGAATCGGTCCAGCCGTTTGCAAGATATGGGCTTAGCGACACATTTAGCTATTTATTTTATAGAAGACAGGGCAATCAGCCACATTTGGCGGAGTGGCTGAGCAATTAGTTGCTGTGCAGGGTGTCGCGGGTTCAATCTTCGCAGTCTGCTTTGAATCCCTTTGTTTAACAACAGTTTCAAATCAACACTGTTCATCTTATTAAATTTTCATTCCGACTGCCACTCACCCTATGTATTTCCTTTGTCAATAATTAATCTTTTAGTATTAAAAACTGTATAAAAGTCCGTCCAGTGAATGAGAAAACCAATTACAAACAGACGGACAGCTTTTGGGGCTTTATCAGCAGTGGTTAAGTGGTCGACTGCTCCGCAGTGTATCGCGGGTTCGATCCTCGTACAGAAGAAATATTGAACAATTTGCAAGTAGTTGTTCCGTGTCTAGGTATTTGTGAGTTTCTATGTTTGTGAATACACACACGATACGGGAGAAATAATGAGTAGGCACCGCTTTATTTAAAACAGTTCAATGCTTGATAGTATTTGGCATTAAATTACTACCTATTTAACATAAGTAATTAAAAGAGTAGTTGCTAAACATTCTAAAAATAATAAACATACATCTACAATGCCGTGATTCTTTATTTTCTTTCGAATAGGCACTAGGCAGTGTTCCACATAATAAATTTATGAAAACTTACCCAACCGAAAGATATTCCTACGTAGATATTCCATTATTCTAACACATAATAGAAAAGTTGCTGAATCATTGGCATATTACGTTTTATTTTATCACACAAGCGATTTCGGTGTTATTAATAAACTTAAAACGAAACTAGAAAACATGAAATAAGTTCTTCGACCGAAAAAGATGGGTGTTATATGTTTGACGTGTCTGTCTGTCTGTATGTGGCATCATAGAGCCCGAACGAATGAAGCGATTTAAATTTAGTTTATTATTTTTGTATTATAGGTGACTTTCTGGCGAGTATTCTTAAGCCGCGTACAGACATCGCGAGGCGTGCGACACGAATGGTTCGTCTCGCATGCCTCAACCTGAGGCATACGATGGTACATTTATACGTGCGTCCCGAACGAAACATGCTCAAGCTGAGCACGCAAACAACACCTGTCCGGAGCGCACGGCTCGTACTGAGGCGGCGTTCGCAACGATCGTATGGCGCGAATGCTCACTGTGAGCACACACGTCCACACAGCCCGAGGCATACGAGACGAACCATTCGTGACGCACGCCTCGCGATGTCTGTACGCGGCTTTAGACATGTTTGATGAAAAGCCGTTTAAAAGTTGTGGGGGTGAAAGTGCATCATGTCTTTTATTAAACCCACTGCTGGGACACAAGCTTCCTCACTGTGAGAGGGAGAGGACTGTAATTCGTAGTGGATTACAGCCCTCTCATAAGAACAGTTTGGACTGCTAATGTCCGACCTCATTAAGTTTAAACACCGACCTCATCTAGTTTAAAAATAGTGTCTTTTGACGTGTAAAATAGTTTTCCAAAACCGATTTGTTCAATAAAGATCATTTGTCATGTATAGCAGGGGTAGTCGCTGGCAATAGCTAGTATCATGAAAAAACCAGTTCGTAAATAAAGGTGCTCTGAATTTTAAGCCAGAAACTCTTCGTCGACGTTTCAAAGGTAACGAAAGTATGTTTTTAATCAACTTCTTGACCTGTATAAATCTCTCCCTAGTACATAGTATACACGCTGGGATATTTAATGAGAAATGTTTTCGTTAGGATTTAGAAGCATTTGTTTTAGTTGTAGCATCATTAAAGATAATTATAATATATCTTTAATGATTCTACAACTAAGACAAATTACACAAATTACTATAGAGAATAGTTAATGCAATCGTAATAATAACAGCTCATCATCATCATCATCATCAGCCTATATTGTTCCCACTGCTGGGACACAGTCCTCCTCTCTGTGAGAGGGAGTGGGCCATAATCCACCACGCAGGCCCAGTGCGGATTGGTGGATGTCACATGTCTTCGAATTTTTGGTTCTAGGACATGCCGATTTCCTCACGATGTTTTCCTTCACCGTTTTGAGAGCAGTGGTGATGAAATAAATTACACAAAGTAATGCGCCTGGCGGGGTTCGAACCCACGACCTACAACTCGTAAGTCGGGACCGGTACCACTGAGCCACCACTACTCGTGGCTACATAATTGAGTATTCGACACTTTTCACCAATAATTCCAAATGTTTTATTTTTCTAAAACCAATCTTTATGTTGAGCACACAAATCCTATTAATTTTCAAAATACCTCTGAAATCAATAAAATTTAACAGTAAGATAATTAAGTGTACTTATTAGTGACAACACAGTTTGCTTACGCCAACCAAAATCTACAGGAAAATCAGTATTTTAATAGCTCATAAAAAGTATTCAATTGATTTGTGGTTTAAATTCCTAATTACAGTCGCACAGGCCACACAGGCGGGATGGTAATGGAAACTAACATCGGAAACTCAACTCACGTTAATAAAGAACTTTTAGAAAGTTTCATTAAAACTTTATGACTTGAACTCGTTACTTGAAACGAATAAATAAATGAGGCGGAAATCCTTCTTGCAAATGCAGCTTAAAGCTGATTTCAGACTACGCTATAATATAATAGCATAAATAGTACAAATTATAGCTCATTGCACAACAATATCGCGCTCCATACAATTGTTATGAATACGTTTACGTTGTACTGTACTATACAACGTGTAAAGTTAAATGCGCAAAACCTCTCGTGGGATATCTCAGCCCATGTTACTGAACAATGTAACAAACAGAGGTCAGTAACATGGGCTGAGATAAGACTTTTGGAAAATTCCCAAAAAAAAAAAGATTTTTCATACTGATGGGCCCGATCAATTTCTCATTTTGTATGAAAAACCATTTTTTTTGCGAATTTCTAAAAGTCTTAAAACAAACTTTGTTCATTAACACCGGCTGAGTTACCCCACGAGAGGTTTTGCGCATTTAACGTTACACGTTGTATATAATTGGCTTGCTAGCATTAGGACCTTCTTTGCTATACTTTATAGCACAATAGTAAGTAAAGCGTAGTCTGAAATCAGCTTTACAAGATTCTTGCTATAGTTGTCTGAATTAATATCTTTACGTAGTACCCAAGTCTGTATGTAGGCGCGTATTTCCGAACGACTGCAACTGCACCAAAATGGATAATTCTCTTTTTGTTGCGATTGTGAATGTGTATGTAACTCGTCATCTTCCGTTCTTATCCCATTTTACTTAGGGTCGGCATTTTTTTCTTCCATTCTCCCCTATCAGACGTCACAGTATCATTTACTTCTTTTTCTTTCATAACATTCCTCAGACAATCCGTCCATCTTTTCTTTGGCCTTCCTCTTCCTCTCCATCCATCAACATTTCATACTCATCACTCTCTTAGTCACATGAGTCTCATCCCTCCTCATCATATGTCCATACCAAGATAGATGCTTCCCTCTCATGTTTTGTCTAACAGGCGCCGTTTTCAAACTTCCCCATAAAAACTCATTCGTGTATGTACCTGCGTTTTTTTTTTTTTGAGTCGTCATCATCAGCCTATAATGTTCCAACTACTGGGACACAGGCCTCCTCTCTGTGAGGGGGAGTGGGCCATAATCTAATCCACCACGCGGAACCAGTGCGGGTTGGTAGATGTCACATGTCTTCGAATTTTTGGTTCTATGACATGCCGGTTACCTCACGATGTTTCCCTTCGCCGTTTTGAGAGCAGTGGTGATGAAATAAATAGTTTACCCTTGTTTGGCAGAACAACTTTTCGTCGAAAATCACTCCGGCTAATTTTGGTTACTATAAAGTCGTTTAGTAGAATTATTCATTTCACCGAATAATTAATTGTTATATTTTTATTTAGCCTATTTATTTCTTTGAAATAATTTCATTTGACCGAATTTTCAAATGCACTAATTTTATTTAAACTAATGTTTCACTAGACTAATAATGATTTAGTCGAAATATCGTATCGAATTTTCAGTTAAGAATTAATTATTCGTTTCCTTTCATTGTCTAGCAATTTTACTAAGGATGCAAGAGCGAGCGAAGCGAGCTCGGGACTTGGGTAGTAGTAGGTTACTTTAAACCTTGCAAACAGAAATAGGTAAATAAATAAATCGAACAACGTTTGAGAAAATAATCAGTTTGTATAATATCGGTTCACTTAATTTTCATTTCATCGAATATTCATTTCCGGTAACAACATTTGAACTATTGATCAAAAGGTATAATGTTCATTTGACGTAATGTTCAGTTGGTATAACATTTAGTTTATCGAATATTCGATTGGTGTAATGTAATGCAGAAAAGAAAACATTGTAAATATTTGTTCCGTCGAGCTACCTTGGTAGGTAGTAATCGGCAATTTGACTAAGGGCGAGCGTATAAATTACTAATTAACACCTACCACGGCTAGGCTAAATTACTAATTAACACCTACCACGGCAGCCTAACGGCTCCTATTTCTGTTTGCAAGGTTTAAAGTAACCTAACATGAAGGGGATGGCGGGGTCTTTCAGACCCCGCCATCCCCTTCGAACCTAACCTGTCCGAGTCGGGGTGCCCCAAGCCCCGAGCTCGCTTCGCTCGCTCTTGCATCCTTAGTCAAATTGCTGTTTATTACCTACCAAGGTAGACCGACGGAACAAATATTTACAATGTTTTCTTTTCTGCATTACATTACACCAATCGAATATTCGATAAACTAAATGTTATACCAACTGAACATTACGTCAAATGAACATTATACCTTTTGATCAATAGTTCAAATGTTGTTATCGGAAATGAATATTCGATGAAATGAAAATTAAGTGAACCGATATTATACAAACTGATTATTTTCTCAAACGTTGTTCGAATTAGTAAAATTATATCAAAAGTTGTTCTGCCAAACAAGGGTGAACCGAAATAAATTACACAAAGTGAAGTTGTTTTTGAGAAAATTAGCTTATTATCATTATTACTCGTTTTAAATAGCTATAATAAAGCAAGTAATTCGACGAACTGCCAAATAATTTTCTCGTAATACACATGACAAAATAAACGACCTATAAATTGTCAGTAATGTGCTGTAATTTAATTAAGTATTCCAAAGCTTCTAGAGCCTGTGTAATCACTGGTAAAATCCTGAAAAAAAGTAGATTCAATTGCGTGTAAATGTACAAGTATAAAAACCTGCAAAATCGAGCTGGACGGCGCACTAGATTCCGTACCATTTATTTATTTTTCTTAAAAAAAAAAACTAGCTGGAACTTCCACGTTGTTCCTTCAATAGCCTTTACGTTCCAGGCTCACGGTTGCCTGTTAAGACACTCCCGCGACCATAAAACAAAAACAACAAAAAAATCATGATGGTTGTACGGGAACCCCCTTATATATTTATTTTATTAATTGTTGTAGCAACAGCAAATACGTCATTTGTGAAATTGTAACTATCATGGTTATTATTTTGGAAAATTTTGAAAGTTTTTGATAAGCATTATTAGCTAGAGCCTGGTGAAAGACGGACAGACATCGGAGCCGTAGTTATAGCGGCCCGTTTTATTTTACGGCTACGGAACCCTATAAAGTTTCAAGAAAGAACCACGTTTCTAGTTGAAATGAGATGTTGAATACTAATCCAGGCTAGGATAAATAAGAAGCTTATTAATGTACTGAAGCGACTGTAATACATTATTCATTTTTGTTTTGACAATTTTCTTTTTTCTAGTACAAAATTTTCTTGGTTTCGAGTTTGTAACTTTCTTCAACTATTTTCATAACGTTCTTTTCGCCTCTTTGACTACTCTATGAGTCCCGCGGCCCTGACTCGCGGATCATGTAAAGTAACGGTGATTTTATTATAGTCAATACACTTTTCACCCAAGCCAGGCGAAATCGGTTGATGATTTTAACAACCCCCAAAAATACTTCTTTCAATTCTTTCCTCTATAAATATAATATAAGCTAAGCAGAGGTTGTGTTATGGGTACTAGACAACTGATAAACATACTTTTATACTTCTAAATACATAAATATTAGATATCATAAATTTAAAATCTTGTTTGTCCGTCAGGTAGAATATTGAAAAAGAATGAATACGTATTTTTTGTTCTTATAAAACACTTCGAAATTCAGGACTCTTGTGACGTCATAACGTCTGTAAATTATACCGACTTTCTTTTTTATAGTTATTGAATGATCTAAAACCTTTCTAGTACTTATATATTTTTTTGGATTATTTGCGAATACCAGACAGACTCGTTTATTTATAATTTAAGTTAGGATATAACTTTCGTTTTTTAAACATGGCAGCGATGGCGACGGTCACGTCTTTTAAATATTAAAGTTAATCATGAATTTGTTTTTATTGACAAGACGATGTGGTTTTTCATTAAAACTTGGAATTTTACGGTTTAAAAGAACAACTACACATTGTACATTGGCTTAGCTAGTAGTTATGTGTTTGAGCCGTTTGGGGTTGAAACTCTGGGGCCATGGGGTCCGAGTGCCCACAACGTTTTTAAGGATATCGCCAGGCGTTTAGTCGACTCTTCAGGTGACCAGAGGGCTGGCCTATTCCTAGGCCAACGAATCAGCATTGCCATACAACGTGGCAATGCTGCCAGCGTTCTGGGCACCGTTCCCGTTGAAAGCGATGTGGACGTATTCTTTGACGCCTTTTGAATGTTTTTTTTTTTTTTTATCTTTTTTTTGTTTTGTACATATTACTAGTAAAGTTTTATTTATAGTTTGTACATACTGGTTGTTAAATAAAAGTATAGTAAAGAACAACTTTATTATTTCTACTGTTATTCTTTTTCATGTATGATGAGAATGATATAGGAGATAAGAGTTTAAGTTTATTCTATAGCGAGTTTGTTTAAGTATAATTAACTTCTCAATCACCGATTTTCATTATTTTAATCAGAAATACATAATTATAAGAAGCAGCAATATGGAGTCTAGATTTGTCTAAGATCGAACGGGGTTGTTTTCTAAAACATAAGTACAGATTTAAATGTAACAGGCGAAATGTATGTAAGACAAACAATTCGGAGATTCAAGTTGTTATGTAACAAAGGGTGCTTGTACACGACACGACGCATGTAACCCGCGCAAGTGCCTCAACATGCTCAAGCTACATGCGCCGTGTACACAAGTAGCTTGCGCATGTTACTCGCGCAGGTAAACCGCAGACCCCGCACCTTTACTTGCACAAGTAACATGCGCAGTGTACAAGCACCCCGCGGGTAACTTGATCAAGTAGCTTGCGCATGTTACTCGCGAGGGTAACCCGCTTCTTTACTTGCGCGGGTTACATGCGCCGTGTACAAGCACCCTAAGTTGAAAATGCGGGAAATTAAATAAGAGAACTTCTTATTTACAAAACAGATGAGCTCTTCGAGATAAACGTATCCAACATGCGTAAAGAGACAACAACTTCAAGACCCGCACGTTCCAGTTTAAGAACAATTTATATCTTAAAACTGACAGTCTAATAAAGTCTAGAAACATGGAAATTTTCCTTAAACTTTCCTTATCTTATATTATTTTAACAAACTTTTTCATGAAGGAAGAATTTAGAGGAAGAAATCTCAGCAATTTTGTCTGAACTTACAATATCTTTGTTGAGTTTTTTCTAGTTTAGGTCGTTCTGATTCAGGCTTTTACGATAAGATGAAAATCAACGATGCTAAATAGACTCTGGTTAGTTTTTGGCCTATTTTGAGGTCTGAAGTAGGCCCCTGTCTGCAGTACTTTTATATAAAGCTTTCCAGTGTATCTGAAGTCTCATAAACACGTCTTACACACTCAGATATTAGGGGGTGTACTTATAAGTCCGTTAACGAAGACACGAGTGTAGATACGGATGTACGAACGTTTCTGCAGTCAAAATTGCGGATGGATAATACCGCCACGACTGAAGTTCTTGTGGCGCGGCGCTAGTGTGTAGTACCATTAATTTTCTGCAGGTTATGAGTGGTGGCGCGAACTCTAAGGAGCTATGTGTCAAAATTTTCAATAGGTTATGAGCCCAGCACGCTTCCACTGCGCTTCTCTGCTTTGATGAAGACTTCGGTCAAGTTGTAGGAGAATTTTTGTAGGTTTCATTGTAAAAACCTCCTTTTGTAGCTGGCCGTTTAGAATGAGTATGACGGATGTTTTTATGATTGCCAAAGTCTTCCGAACTGAAACGACGTTAAACGATGCGGGGTGTTAGGTATTTTCTGTAGGTTTATTTTCGTTATGGAATTTCTTGATTCGGTCGCCGCGCTCAGAGCTCGCGATAAAAGCTATGCAATAGCTTATAACTGACAACGTCTAAAGGGCATTAATTGTTGATGTACGGTCAGAATATGTTCAAAAAGCCACTGTGACATTTTTCACTTGAATGAAACAACAAAATCTCTGTGAGTGTGTCACTTTAAAAACTTAAACCAAAATTCTTTTGTTACAGAACATGCCAGACGAAACCAACCTGCTCCTCTCGTAGATGATCTCACTGCCCGACCTGGAAACAACAGCAACATGGAACACAACGACAACAACAAAAACAGAAATCATTATAGAAAATATAAACGAAGAAAAATACAACTTGTCACAAAACTTTTACAATGTCGTCACAAAGGTAGATGAAAAAGGAGATTGCCTTAATCTGACTTTAAACTCTTCTTTAGAGGTTAGCTGTGAAGAAAAACCGTATGACTGTTTTGAAATTAGTGTGGTTATAATACTGTGTTTGCTTATAGTGGTGACTGTGATTGGTAATACGCTGATTATTTCGGCTGTGGTGACGACTAAACGGTTAAGAACTGTCACTAATTGTTTTGTCACAAGTCTGGCGGTTGCTGATCTGTTGGTTGGGATTTTTGTGATGCCACCTGCAATCGCTGTTCATATTACTGGTGAGTGAAATTTTTTTTTCATGAATTACTTTAACACTTATATCACTATAGGTACTTATTTATATATCTGTGAAAGTAAAGTTTGTGAGTACCTCTGTATGTGTCTGCGTATTTGTTACTCTTTCGCGCAAAAACTGCGTAACGGATTTGAATGGGTTGTTACTGGCACGTGGATAAATAATAACAGCCGCACAGGCCCATCTTCTGGGTTAAGCCGTGCTTGCCGAGGTTAGTCTGTGGATGCATAGACAGTTTCCTCTGTGCCTCGGAAAGCACGTAAAGCCGTTGGTCCCGGCTGTCATTTGTAGATCTTTGACAGTCGTTACTGTTAGTCAGAAGCTGTAAAGTTTGATAACCGATCTTACCATGGGGTATCATATTGCCCGGTTACTGGGTTGTGCAGGTCCGAAAGGCAGTCGCTCCATGTAAAATACGGATATCTAGCTGCAGCTGGTTTGATTGGAAGACGACCCCATGATGGGAAAAGGCTAGGCAGATGATGACTAAGTGTTCAGTTTGAAAATACTAGTATTATCATTCATCATCTGCCTAGCCTTTTCCCAACTATATTGGGGTCGGCTTCCAGTCAAACCAGATTCCAGATTGGATATCAGTATTTTACATGGAGCGACTGCCTGTCGGACCTCCACAACCCAGTAACTGGGTAATACGATACCCCATGGTAAGACTGGTTGTCAGACTTTAGAGCTTCTGACTAACAGTAACGACTGTCAAAGATCTACAAATGACAGCCGGGACCAACGGCTTTACGTGCTTTCCGAGGCACGGAGGAAACTCGCTATGATAGATGGTCACCCATCCACAGACCAACCTCGGCAAGCGCGGCTTAACCCGGAAGATCGGCCTGTGCGGCTGTGATTATTTAGCCACGAGCTCCTCACTAGTATTTATCATTATGTATATTTATTGAAGAAGGCTATAAGCTATATAACATTACTCTACGACCAATAAGAGCGAAGCAGGGGTAAATCCACGGGCAACATCTAGTTTGGTAATCATTTGTTTGTTTGAACGTAATAACCTCAGGAACTACTGATTCCAATTGAATGTCTCTTTCTATGATGGATAGTATCACTATCGAGACAGGCTATAGGTTATATTACACCACACTACCACAAATGAATTATTCCCGGTGGATCCCACTTTTGAATCCCACTTGAATATTTTTCCCGTTGGATCCCACAAAAAATTAAAATGTATTCCCGTTGAATCCCACAACAAAAGAAAAACGTTTTATTCCCGTTGAATCCCAAAAACTATTCCCGTTGGATCCCACATGCTTTAAAAAATCTGAATGCGAGTACTTTCAATCACAAAATTGCTATCATAAAACTAGCTTCTGCTTGCGGTTTCGCCCGCGTCAAGTTAGGCGTATGGCCCTATGGTCCAGTCTCCATCTGTTCTCTTGAGGTAAGCGTGAAATACGACGCGCCATGACTTGGGCCTGTCCTTGGCCGGACGGCTCCCGGCTACCACCTTGAGCTTATGCTAGCCTAGTACTTTGGCAGGCCATTTAGAGTTACCTTACCCCCGCGCTGCGTGTCACGTGGCGCCAGAGCGCAAAACATACCACCTTGATCTTATGCTAGCCTAGTACTTTTGCTGGTTAGTGACATTCTATCAGTTTGTAAGTAAAGACTGAAACAAATTCTCAGAATGTGTCTCTGCCGTCTTTCTACACTCACTGGTGACCGGTCTATGGAAAGCCTATGGTGGCCGGATCTTGTGGAACTTTTTTTTTTGGAAAATTCTTAAATTAGTTACTCAGAATATAACAGTAAAATAACGGTAACAGTTTTCTTCTGATATGTACACATGTTGTCAAAAAGTGGGATTCAATGGGAATTAAAAATGGGATTCATCGGGACTACCTAAAAAATGGGATCCAAAAGTGGGATCCAACGGGAATAATTCCCACAAATAGCCTAGTTAGTTAGTCATTCCGATAATTCGTTAAGATTATTTTCGCCATAACAATAGGTACCAGGCCTAGACAAGTTACAAACGCTTCGTATCTAATCTCTTTCTACGACCGATAACGCTTCGGCGTAAGCCTTTGTAGAATACGCTAAGTCGGTAGTCAAGATGAAATGATTGAGTTTATCGCTCGTTCTACGACGTTATTCGAAAAAACTTATACTATAGTCTATGGTGAGCGATCCTACACACGTCAAACTTACGTCAAAATCACAGTTGTCAAGTTGTGTTTTTACTGCACTGGCGCGGGCGGAACTTTGTTTTTGAATATTTTTTAACAATAAAACTCTAAAGTGTTAAAAGGTGAAATAACATACATGTAAGTTTCTTTTATTAATTAGTTTATTATATTAATACAATGCGAAATGTCATTTTAAATACCTGTGAATCGAAATGATAAAGATCTTGCTTAACAATGAAGAATAACTTTAATGAAGTGAATACTTATAATAATAGGATGGAATCTAGATCTCGAGCAAGCCCGGAACAGTTCGCAGCTATAATAGAATTCATGGAAAGGTACCTAACGTAAATTACAAATTATTTCGTAAATATCTTCCTTTGGTAGTTGAAATTCTATCACACTCAGAGCACTTGAGACTAGTTGAAACATAAATAATGACGTGGACGCGTCGTGAACTTAAACTCGTACAAGACTTATGAAATCAATTGTGGCTTAATCACTAGACCCTTTGGATATCTAAATTATTTGAAATGTTTTAGGAATGGCGATATATCGAGGCCCCAGCAAGGGCCTCAAGGCCGAATAAAAGCTGACCGTTTGTGGCAGGAATTGGTTGAATTATTGAACTCACTTGGTGGGGGAGTAAGCAAGCCGATGGAGAAATGGAAAAAGGTAAATTACCAGTTTATGTCTAGAAAAGCAGCATAGGAAATGATGTTTTATTCTTTATTTATTTCCTATTGTTATCATTTATCATTCTATAAGTTAGGTATTTTCACACTGAGATGTTAAAAATAGACCAATTCTAATAATGTTATAAAGAGAAAGTGTGTATTATCTAAAGAAACTATGTAAGGATATGAATGTATTTTCCGTTTTCCCATCAAAACAGCTTCACTGATTTTGATGAATTTCAAACAGAGATAGATGGAACGTTTCACACAGTTAGTCTTTAGTGGGAGTGGATGGTTAAAGCAGCTGGATACAGGTAATATAATAAAGATTTAAATATGTTGAGCACTCATTGAATGTATCCACCAGTTCTACAATATTAATACCAACCTGCCCTCTCACAGAGAGGAAGCCTGTGTCCCAACAGTGGGAACATTTATAGGCTGATGATGGTGAACAATATTAGTAGGTATTCTAGTAGTTGTTAATATCACATATCTATGCGAAAATGACTAATGACTTGTTAGTGATAATCATATGCATGACTAAAATTAACAATACAATATAGGCATGGGCAGATTGGAAAGCAAAAACAAAGAAAAAAGCCTTGGATATTCGACGTGAGGCATCTCGCACTGGTGGTGGTCCAAGCAACAGACTAACTCTCACAGCGTTAGAAGAGAGGGTGTTGGGATTGATGGGTCTAACGTCTGTCATTGGTCTGGCTGGAATTGAGGAACGAGGCTTTGATGTTAGTTTGTTTTCTATGCTTTTACGCTTTGCTTATTGTATTTACTGGCCTGTTGGTCTAGTGGTTAGTGACCCTGACTGCTAGGCCGGAGGTCGTGGGTTCGATTCCCACCCAGGACAAATGTTTGTGTG
Organism: Agrotis segetum; assembly: GCA_036375495.1. Classification (NCBI taxonomy): domain Eukaryota; kingdom Metazoa; phylum Arthropoda; class Insecta; order Lepidoptera; family Noctuidae; genus Agrotis; species Agrotis segetum. The sequence continues at coordinate 4,242,978 of JAQSVV010000015.1, read as the reverse complement.
ATGAGCACAATCATTTGTTCTGTGTCTGGGTGTAATTTATCTATAATATGTATGTATTTAGAAATATATAAGTATGTTTATCAGTTGTCTAGTACCCATAACACAAGCTCTGCTTAGCTTGGGACTAGATGGCGTTGTGTGATAGTTGTGGAACATTATTATTATTATTTGTTTCTTTAATAAAAAAAAGCATTTTTTCTAATTTAAATTCTTCATATTTTTCAGGCCCCACAATCTGAGAGAATCTCCCCACCACCAGTGACTGATTCCACCAAAAATGTCGGTCCATCAATTTCTTCCACGAATTATACAGAAATAGAGTATATTGGATCTCATTTCACACAAGGTACCTTTAAATTTCTTTTTTAATATTTTTTTCAAAACACTCAAAGATAAAAAAGAGTAAGTATAGAGATTTCTTCTCCATACGAACTTACTCTTGCGAATGAGTGTATTAAAATATCTATTGTATCCCATCCCATCCATTTCCTTTAATTTTCGACGTCAAAAAGTCTAATTGAAATAAATATATTTACTTTAAAAAACTGTTATAACTGTTCATTTATTTAAATATAATTCAATATTTTTCTCAGATACGACATCTACCGCCCCTCCTGCTCTGTCACCTCTTCCTCCAGTGGTAACGCCGCCGCCCGGGCCCTCCTCAGCGCCGATGCCGACGACGACAGCGACGTCGCCAATAGCAACCACATCACGGGGAGCTCAGCAACGACGGCGGAATCGGGCAAATGCTTCTCCCGCTGCATCTTCTTCTACCTTATCCACGCCGCGACGCCGCGGGCTACGTCGAGCGCGCACACGGCGTATACAAACGCCCTTCGAACGATCCACCAGCGAGTTCGTGGCTGTTGAGACACGCCGGTTGCGATTAGAGGAAAACAGAGACAAAATGCAAAACGAGAGGGAGGTGGACAGGCTTCGCTTGGAGTCAAGAAGGCTTGATTTGCAAGAGAGGCAAGACCAAAGTCTTAATGATTTGGCTCGTGCTGTAGACAGTTTGGTACAAATATTACCACAGCTGAGGCCTTCATCACTACCTTCAACAGATATTATCCCTTAAAATGTTAAATGTGGTGATGGATTGTTTCAGCTGGTGTCTTTTTATTTACAATCTTTATATTATTTCATTACTAGTTTTTTTTCAGTCAAAGTATTAAAAATAGTTAAAAGGGCCCGCTTACCGGGAATAAATAAAAAAAAGTATCTCCGTCCACCCGCGGTGGACACTGTATTTTCATTTTTAAAATTGTAGCGCTGTCCACCCGTGGGGGACAACGGGAATATTTTTAAAAAATCTTATCATACTTTTTCTAAAAAAAGTTCCTAATGTCCACCCCGGGGTGGACATTGGGAATTTTTTTTCGAAAAAGTTGCGCTGTCCCCCAGCGGGGGACAAGCTGGGGGTGGACATCGGGAATCATCGAGTATTTTGATGGGCAACTAATGGAGGCGGCTGTGTTTGGACAAAAGACCGTTGGCACTACACACAAGCCTCGTTATTAATTATAATGTAACTGGAGCTGGCATGAGTCCTTGTTGTATTGTACTCAATTTGTATTTGACTTTATCGATTTTGCTGTACCTATAATTCATAATACTTAGTTTGAAATAAATATCCTTTTGATGTTAAAAATTGTAAAAATAAAGATGTTTGTAAAAATGAAGCCGTTTATTTAATAATTTTGTAAGTGAGCACATAACATTGCAAATAAAACTAACTGGACATGGCAAATACTATCAATAACTATTCCTAATACATAATACAGCAGCTGGTACACATAAGCATTAAATTATTTTTATAAGAATACCTTCACAAATAAATAAGTATAGGTAAGTACAAGTAAATGTCATAACTATTGAACATTTTAAAATTTGACTCAAGTAAATTATTTAGATAAAAAATGACTTATTAGTAAAAAAAACTTAATTACTTATGAGTACATTTTGCATAATATAATTTTGTGACAATCATGATTGATTCTGCCAACATCAGGAATGTACAGACGCCAGCACATCAAGCTACCACAATCTGTCAGATTTCTTTAATAGAATTTCAACCTTATCACAAGAGGAGAAGGTTAATGTTTGATTGGTAAAATCTGACAGATTCGGGTAGGTTGCTGTTGGCGTCTGTACAATAAGATACTATACATTTTGGACATAGCCTTAACCGGTGAAGCTTATTTATTTAAAAAATAAAAAACTATTTGGAAAAAAGGAACCAACTTCAAAACCAAATACTTATAAAAAAGTGTAAGTAAAATAACTAGCGGGCAGAAGCTAGTTTTGCATTATATAGCACGAATACATTTTTTCTGTGCTTTAGGTACTTGCTCAATTAGCTTGTTAGTTAAGACTAGTGTTTGCCCGCGGCTTCGCTTGCGTTAATTTAGAATTTGAGAAACAATACGGATCGTTTAAGTGGCGCCATCTGGAATATGAACGTATATAAGTTTTTCTCGGCAACAGCTCTCTTCTATTTTAGGGGATGAAAGGTATCCTATATTCCGTGTCTATACTCCTGACAATGTATATACGCAAAATTTTGGGACGATCGATTCAGTTGGTAGTTTGCGTGAAAAGGTAAAAAACAAACATACTTGCATTAATAATATTAGTTTAGATCAATAATGTTATACATAGATACCTACATAGTTTGCACAGGAAACGTCCTTGTTTCAGCGACATTAATTTCAAAGATCCGTGTTTATCTTAAACATTAGACTATCATTTTTGATCGATTTACAGTATCACTGCAATTTGTATTTATTAACGAAACAATAAATTGTGTTTAAAATACTATCCAACTTACCTACCTACAATTTAAATCAGCGCAGATTTATTCTAGAACTACCTACTGAAGAAGAGAATTACTGAAAAATATTAGAAAAAATTCAAATTGCAAGTAATATTGAAATAAACGTATGCATAAATTATTTTTGATTATTTGAAACTCTCACAGGATAAATAAAAACCACAAAAAGTAAAAAGACTATGATTATAACAAGATTTGATCCTGAGACCCATTGCACGAAAGTCAAGCAGGTCACCACCCAGACTGGCTGATCCGCTGACAGGAGCTTTCAAATAGCGATTCTTATACAAATGTCAAAAATGAGTAAAAATCAACATATTATAACATTACTAATCCCCCAAGGGGAATAGCGTAATCATACATATCCTATTAATTGAAGAGCAGTTTAAGGTTTCCAGTGGTTTGGCTTCCAACCCTCAACAAACATAAAAAAATAACATCATTCAAAAGACAATGCCGGTTGCTCCTTAGAGCTATGACCCACCAAATAAAATTTGGCTTACTACTATACCAAATGTAACATTCTATTTGTGCTTTATCAGTTTTATGTAAAATCATGTTTTATAAGTCTGTAATCCTGCCGTTTCTGTTTAATTGGATAAAATATCACATTTAGGTTAGATACCTTTGTCGAGCATACGTTAACGTCACGTCCCTATTTTCACAATGCTGGTCTAGCCACAAAGCACACACAATACAATACTAACAATCTTGACGGATTACAGATGTTGGTGGAAGCTGTAAGATAATTCAAACACATTTATAATTTGTAAAAAAACAAACACAATAGCCACCCAAAAATCAAATGACTTTGTCCATAATGCCAGTTGTGACATTTTGACACAAGGATAAAATACACAAACAATATACAAAATGGACTGCGCACTCATGCCTCAGAAATGAGGAGATTTGTAGACAAACCAAAGTAACCGACATAGCCCAACGAATTAGCAAGTTGAAATGGCAGTGGGCAGGCCATAATATAGCTCGCAGAACTGATGGCCGATGGGGCCGTAAGGTTCTCGAATGGAGACCACGCACCGGCAAGCGCAGCGTAGGACGTCCACCCACTAGGTGGGCAGACGATCTTATGAAGGCCACAGGATCACGCTGGATGCAGGCCGCTTACAACCGGTCCTACTAGAAGTCCAAAGGAGGCCTATGTTCAGCAGTGGACGTCTTACCGCTGATGAGATGATGATGATGATGATGAATAGGGTAGGTAACCAAAACACATGTTATTACGTTTTTAAATATTTCTTAAAAAAACATTTATAAACGTAAAGACAGTAGTCCGCCGGTGTGGGAGCGGGGTCCAAACTACCGGTGGTTAGGGCTACAGAAACAGGTACCTCCTCACAATGCGGGCCGTATTTAGGAGCACTGCCTTCAAAATCAGGCCCTTGATCCAACTACCTAGAGAGCCTTGAAAGGTATTCGTCGAGGCCCTTTGCCATCAGGCCATTGGCTGTAACGATAAATCGGCACAATGATAGCCGAGCTCACATTCCCACTCCGACAACCGCGCGTGCTAAGTTGAGATATTTCATTTATTTATATTTCTCAGCTTTCAGTTCAGAAGGTTCTCGTCATGCGAGATGGTATCATCGATTATTATTTATCATTACGCGGCGCATCGATCTGTCTATCACAACAATATCAGGGACATTGGCGACAACAAAAATAAAAAAAGAATATTGAAAAATAAACCTGAAAGTAATTTTAAAGCCGAAAAAGTAAATAAGGTTAACAAGTAAGAGTTGCCCGGGTGTCACCACTGCGAGGATCGCCCGGAGGACACGGTGGAGCGGACGGTGCAGGACTGCCCAGCTTGGGCGGAGCACCGCCGTGTCCTCACTGCGGCGATAGGCGGAGACCTCTCGCGCCCGGCATTGGTTGCGGCCATGCTGCGGGGCGAGACGGAGTGGGAGACGGTCGCCTCCTTTTGCGAAGCAGTCATGCTCGCGAAGGAGGAGGCGGGCCGCTTGAGGGAGAGGATACCGTCCTCCCTCCGCCCAAGACGCAGTGGTAGACGCCCACGGCGACGGATGTCGGTGTAGGCGCGGGCATGCGGGCGGCGAGTAAAGGGCAACTCGCTGCCCGACCATGGACCATGCCCGGTTCGACAGCGCGTTGTGTCCCACGCGCGCCTCAAGGAGCGTCAGCATAGTGACGGGGCCCCCCTATAGAGGGCCACAGTCCTGCCGGGGTTGCGGGACATAGACGTATACCGCGACTCCGGCACACAAAGGGCTACCGAAGGACACCGTGTATTTTAGTCAGTACAAGTCTGACAGTCCCTCCCGCCCTGCCCGGGGTTGGAGGACTCAATCGATGATTTTGCCACGTAAAAAAAAAAAACAGGTAAGAGTTATATTTTACTATTTCTATCAATACTACTTTCTGGGAATAGGAGGGAAGGGACAAGCGCCATCCAAGTTGCTCTTCTCTTTCGTCATGCTAATTATAGCAAATCAAAAAAAACCTAAACGGTGGCGATTACGGTTCATTTTTGGGTACTACGTAAATTGAAGTGCTCAGTCCAGATTTTATGATAGGGCTATGTTTTGATTAGGTATTTCCGCGTCAATGACGTTTCGTTGTACCTAATCATTCATGCTCAAATGTGAAATATTTTTAAGAGTGTATATTCATAATGTGATTTATATAAAAAAAAAACATTATTTTCGTTAAACACACTTATTGAAAATAATGTTTTATTAAAACTGAATATTGCTTAAATCCGAACAATAACACATTAAAAGGTGTCATTTGTCATTTTCTCTGCGTGTAGGTATGCATAATGCGTAACGCACATGGCCGCGATGAAAACAGGAAATGGTTTTTGGGTTTTCGAAATCCTTTTATCACTAACTTTTTAAAAGCATCCTATGCAGAATAACAATTATGTAATCAGGGGTCTTATTTTCATTTAATATTTTTCATTAGTTTATATTTCCTGTAATAAGGGCTGAAAGGTGGGGCAGGATCTGGCATTGTCATTTGCTTATCTCCTAGGGAAAATAGCGTAATAATACACAGCCCATGAACAGAAGCATATTATTAGGAATATTTGAGGAAAATTTGATCGACAACTTAACAGTAGTTTCGGAGATAGATCAAACCAAAAAAACATAAAAAAATTTCGAAAAAAAATATAAGTTGATCTGGCATCAGAATCGATCCCTTATGTCGAAAAAAATACAAAAAGAAAAAAATATTCAATGTACAGGAATGACAGCTCTACAATTTTAATATATGTAAAGATAAAGATATTCAACAAAAATCTTCTTATGATCGGCGTCTTTGAAAATCTACAAGTAAGCAAATACAAATCTAAGTAAGCAACTAAAACGGATCTATGCGGGCAGTGTCACAAGATATCTATTATTGTTATATTCTAAAACCTTTTTTAAACGAACACTTTTCTGAAAACCACATCAAAATCGGTTCAGCCAAACGCAAGCTAATTGCGAACAAACATACAGGTCGAACTGAGAACCTACTTTTTTTTGGAGTTGGTTAACAATTACAGTAGTTTGATATTTTATAACTTATCTATTACCTAATGAAAGTTTGTTCTGGCCTAATGATTTTGTACGTTATCTCAGAAGACCGTTCATAATGAAGAAGTTTTTCTTCATTATGAGCACACCACAACATATTTAAAGCATGCATTTTGTACTAAAGCTCCAAAATTATTTTTAATAAAAACAAACCACTTCTCGGTATCGCCACAGATGACTATAGAGACGCCATTTTTTTAGCGTTTTCTCTTGGGTCTTCGTAATCGCTCGGCTAGCGTTCAAAAACTACGAAAACGTTTCGTTAGCGCTTGTCAAAAGTGTGACTTGTCTAGCATTTGTACGGGTGTAGCGATTAACGTCGTAGAAAGGCATTCTATCATTACGAACGCTATGTTAAATTGTAAACTTGTCTACGAATTATCTATTCGCTTGTTCTGACCACGTGATTTAGCGTTGAGGCATTTTAATTCCCATACATTTACATTGTTTTCTACAAGCGTTAACGATTGTAGATTGTCAACTTGTCTAGGCCTGCTGATATTACTTCTTGTCAACCGATAACTTTTAATTAAATCATATCAGAATTCATTTTATTTTAGTATCACAAAAAGTTATTTTCAGTTTCAATAACACTCCTTCGTGCCATTTTGTCATTATTATTTAAATATTTTATGACAGAAGCTTATTCAACAATTTATCATGAAATCTATAACTTTATACCTTAAACTAGTTAAAATACTGTTCAATTTCATTTGACAGTTAAGTTGTAAAACGACGATATAATTGAATCTGTTACAAAAACAATCAAAAGAAAGTTTTTAAACTTTTTCTTGGAGAAACAAAAAAGAATCACTTTTTATTGAAATATTTTCATTGTGAATGACTTGGTGAATAAAACGACGATAAAAATTACGAATACAAATGAGTACAGAACTTATTTTTTAGGGTTCCGTACACAAAAGCTACGGAGATATTACGTCGTCGATGTGGGTTTCTTTTTTTTTTAAAGACACTTTTCTAGTAGTGGGACAATACAGATTAAAAAAAAGTTACTTACGAACTACATATTTATCAAACGCTCGAAATGATCCTACTTTGTGTATATGTGGGTATGTTTGTTACTCTTTCACGCAAAAACCACTGAACGGATTTGGCTAAAATTTGGTACACAGATAGTTTATAACCTGGATTAACACATAGGATAGTTTTTATCCCGATTTTATCTTCCGGTGGGATAATATTCGAGTTGTAGCGGGTGAAGCCGGTGACAACAGCTATAGTAGCATATAATGCGTCATGTTTTGCTGCCAATAGACACAAGTTTTCAGATAGATACGTTAAACTTCTTGGCCCTCTTTTTGTCTCGGGGTTTAATAAAATAAAAAGATAGCAAATAAAAGATACGTGTTTTATTCGTACTTCAACTCTCAGTTGGTCGATTTTTCCGAATAAAACGGTGTCGCTACATAATGTATTGGGTTTATGGTCAATTCCAGCCAACTTTTTGGGCTGGCTTCATATTTTTAAAATATGAAGTGGATTTCTCAAACCAAGAAGTCTTCCCGATTTACTCATTTACTTATTCTAAAAGAGTTTTATATTCTTTTTGCACTGGAGGCAAAAACAAGAAAAGGTCTTCTAAGCAGTGTGGTTTATTTGCCTCGACATAGGATAGATGGATCTTTGCCTTTATTATATTTTAGAGAGACTCAACGATCTTACAGATTAACCGCGTAAGCAGTTTTGTGTGGCTATGTACTTAGTGAAAGATTGAATAAACCGTATTCATTCGTAGATCGGCGTATGCGAAAGCGCGTTTTGAGAAATAGCGGTGATGTGGTTTAAGACCTTTATATTGACTGTAATCATATTAAACTAGTCTAGCTTTAAAGGTAAAAGCAAGTACGGATGCCAGCAAATAAACCCAAAGAAAAAAATATTTCTTGAAATGCTATAAAATTGAAAATCTATAAAGGAAAGATAGATTGTGGCAGCTGTATATTTGCCCAGGTTTGAACTCTCAACCTCGCGTGTGAAAGGCTAGCTACTTTGAAATCTTCTTATAAGAAATCTCGTTGCTGGACTCTACAATGTGCTCTTCGACGAAAAGGCTTTGAGATCATCCGTCGTGCAGCACGACCGCTCATGTTGAATATTGTCGCTGTCTGTAGTTTGGTGAATGGCAATGGCAAACTTAAAGGCCCATTGTCCACGTAACCGCACGTCATACGCACGCTGTCGTCAATTGACGATTGCAAGACGAATGCTTGCATCTTGCGTAGAAACAATGAAATCTGTGTCCACGAAGCGGCAACGTCGCGTCAGCCGCTCGTTTTGCGTTCGTCATGCATTTTTACAACAAAAGACGTCCTTTATCGATGCCAGTTGAAAGAAAACTGAGACCTTTTGAAGCGTGACTGACTATTGCATGAAGCAGCGTGGACATATCAAATATGCAAAATACGCCTATCTACATTTGTAGGTTACATGCATCTTACGAAAGACGACTGCGTGGACAGTAGGCCTTAGCGGCAATGTGGCGTGAGCGCTGCGAGAAGACTGCGTTTATAGCGCTGAAATATGTCACTGCTGATAATCTATAGAATAGGACATCACTATCTGTGATAAATAAAGATCAGAACATGATTAAACCAAAGCATGAACCAAGTATCGTTTAAGAATCATCTCAGACCAAACTCAATCAAAAATAAAATGTGACCAGACTAGAAAACTTACGACAAAACTAAAGTATCCATTCAGCTTTTATCGTCTATGAAATAAGGTTCAAATCGCATCAACACAGGATCTATTTAATACGGTGTGAAAGTACTTTGGCGGCCTTTTGCAAAGCGTTATTAAAAATCCCTTTTTCTTTTTTTTCACATCACTTTGAACACTTCCTTTGCCAAGATAAACGAAAAACCTTTCTAAAATATATCAGGAAATATTAGGGCCTCAGTTCTCGTAAAAAGCGGAGATACCAGATTTATTTTTTCCTTTTTTTTTTATTTGGGTAGTTTAGTTCATGTTTTTTCTTCGGCCTCATGTGTATTTTCGGCTGAAGTTGCCTTCTATGATTGAAATGGCACCAAAGTGCTTTTCGTTCTTTATTACTTTTTCCGTATGAGTTTTTCTGAATTATGTCGTAAAATAAGAAGCGCAGAGGTCAAAGGTTATACAAATGATAGATCAGAATGTATTGCAGAATTTTCGTATTTTCGTATGAAGAACGTAAGTTCTCTTATTCGTTTTAAAACGAAGTTTCTCGAACCATTGGTAGGTTAGTGACTGACAGTTGTAATCGAGATTTTCTTTAGTAAAATTCAAATAATTTTCGAAATTTATGAAGCCAAAAGCCAAAAACTTTTAATATATTTCAAGAACCAATTTCTCAATATTTTTTTATCAATCCCTCCGCCTAAAACGCTAAAGAATATTCTTTAAATTAAATACATTTGGAGCGACCTTAATACAAAACAAAAATAGAACAACAGAAAATCGTGCTTAACAAAAACAAAATTAGGAACATAATCCTATAACATACTCGTTGATAAAACGATACGATCACGTAAGAGAATTTCTCGGTAAGTGGATTGTAATATTTACTAACACCTCACACCTGAGGTGGGATACAAGGTGGACATAAATACAGAAGATTAACTCCAAACAATACGAGTACAGCGTAGGCACCCCGTACTATAATCAGAGAGTGTATTTTCATTAAGGCCTATATATATTGTCCACGTAACCGCACGTCATACGCACGCTTTCGTCAATTGACGATTGCAAGACGAATGCTTTCATCTTGGGTAGAAACAATGAAATCTGTGTCCATGAAGCGGCAACGTCGCGTCAGCGGCTCATGTTGCGTTCGTCATGCATTTTTACAACAAAAGATGTTTTTTCTCGATGCTAGTTGAAAGAAAACTGAGACCTTTTGTAGTCAAGTATGGAAAATTCATGCTAGGGCCTCAAACCTTTTCATCTCATTGTGTCCCAAGTCCCAATACTGAGACATTAAGAGCGCGTAATCTGAAAGTTGGCAACGTCAAATAGTTGCCAAATATTAACAAGTTTTAATTAATTTTACAAATTTACTTATTTATGGCTCTGTAGAGCCATATTTCTTATTTTCATACAGTACACTAAATATTGATAAGGGAATGCAATTATTAATATTGCAACACCGAATACTTTGTTTTAGACGTAAAAAAAAGCATTTGGAAACTTTTCAAATGCCTTTTATGCACCTGAAACAGTTACAACATCAAACTCAGTGTTATATCAATTTTCTAGTGCACTACAGAGCCATATTTGTTATTTAGATACAAAAATATTTCCAAATTAATTAAAACTTGTAAATATTTGACAGCTATTAGCGACGTTGCCAACTTTCTGGTTATGCGCCCTTAAGGTTGATTTTCCAATGAAACTTCTGCGTCTGCTCTTGTAATTTCGTTCGTGAGTTTTCTTCAAATCGTTTAGAGAGTGTAACTTATGCTCTTAAGTAAATGGTAACGTACTTACATTTAATTTAGCGTTTAACGTCAGGAGTTTCGTAGAACGTGTCTGAAATTTTTGTGCTATTTTCACGTGTTAAGTAGTTGTTAAACGGGTTTTTAGGTAGCAAAAAATATCTACAGGTAAAGTAAATGAAATACTTAACATAATATAATAAACAAGGTACCTATAATAAACTTTAAGGTCATAGTATTAAGGACAACTCTATCAAGGCAGCATTCCCTTCCGCTCCACTCAAAGCGAGACGAATCATTTATTTTTTAAATTTTACTATTATTTTTTAAGCGATTTCTCCAATGAAAGTTGTGTATGTATAAAACATTATATCAAACTTACAATACAGTTACTAGTAAGTATACATATAATAGATTATTGTCTCTGTTAAATCAAAAACAAAAATAAAATCACTTCGTTTGAAAATGAGACTTACATCGTTGTAATTAAACCAATAAAAGTTTAGCAAGTTTCAGAATATGCGACGTAAAATTAATGAGAGAAACGTGATTATAACACTTAACACAGAGAGTCGTCAAATTAAATGAATAGACATACAATCTTATTTAATTAATTATGTCACAAACTGAAATGAATGATCTTTTATCGTCTTTATTTCCCACCCATATTTACTGGACTAATTTTATATAGGTAGGTACTGTAATTTTGTTCTTTTCAAAATTAAATTGAATTTTCCCACGTTTTTATGGCTCAGGCGCAAAATGTCCACAGGTAGCAAAATGTCCCTTTCGCAGAATGTCCCTTTCGCAAAATGTACCTTTCGCGGAATGTTCCTTTCGCAGAATGTCCCTTTCGCAAAATGTACCTTTCGCGGAATGTCCCATTTCGCAAAATGTTCCTTTCGCAGAATCCACCCTTCTTCAAACATTCACAGGCATTTTGGATTAGAGAAAAAAACTGGTCAAGAGCCAGGAGGTGCAGAGCACAAAACCGATACTGTCGTGATGTTTAATTGATTGGTAAACACTCAGTTTTCTTGTTTAGTTTTATTATCTAACCACCTATGCCCGCGGCCACCCTCGCCTTAAGGCTGAAGCAAGACGAACGTAAATTTTTGAGTTGTGAGTCGCGTAATTTTGTGTGCTGATACAGTGCACGCCACTCATTCTGCGTCGCGAAAGAGTTTTCTATGTCCGAAAATACGTGACTCACAACTCAATTTACTTCGTTTGCCTTTAACCTATTCCTTGCTTAAAATCACTGTTGGATTTCAAAGAAGCTTTTTATTTTCTTTTCCCCTACAGTTATTTTAATAATTACAACGTACCAGTACTATCGTAACACGAGTTGCTGTAAGGACTTCACCCAAATTGTATCCATTAGTACTTAACCCACAAACGGTAAAAGGACCCAAAAATGGACTCCACTCGACTTGGTTTTGCTAATTGCCGTTTCCCTAGCAAAAAAGGTAAGTAAAGTACGGTCGAAAGCATAAATAATTTACTTTTGAAATTAGAAGTTATTTTAATGACTATTCTAGAAACTCTGATGGTTTTTATTAACGCTTTGAAGTGATTTTATGAACTACCTTGGCATCAGATGGTTAATTAAAAAAAAAGCTATTCATTTTTCTTTCTCTTTTTGAATTTAAATCACTAATTTCTCTACATTATTTTTTTTATTTCACAAGCAATTTTAAATTTCATTCAATTTAGAACCTACTTTTCCAGTTAATGTTCCACACCGTATACAATCATAATAATTATGTGTATGGGAATGTACACACTACACAGGCTATAAAAATATTTAGCTGTCTAATAGAACATTGTAATGTTGTTGAAAATATTTGGGACAGCTACTTATTTTTCGATAAATGATGTTGGCTGCAGTTTTCTGATACTTGTAACTTAGTCAATGAAACATAACCTTTCCTTGTAAAAAAAAATGTTTCAAAGCTGACTGTGCTTGGCATTATTTACTTACTGAAACGGAACCCTCAAACACCTCCATAATAATATGATTGTTATGTAACTCCCAAATTACAGGGAACACAGCCTCTATTGAAGAAAAACTTCTTAAAAGTAAAAGTCAAAGCAAAACGTAACGGTGACTCACTTTTACTTTTACCGTTTAATTTTTTCTTAGTAATTTTTTTTGAGCCATACAAACAAAATCGATTATAAACATAAAGGAATTTGACCTGCGAAAAGGACCTTTTTAGTAGTTGATTGATGGCTGATTTTGAAAGGACTTAAACAATAATTTACCAACGAAGCTTTTTTCCGAAAGCGCCTGTACCTTTTGAGGGTTAAGTTATAATAGGGTGGATTACTTTTGAAGAATGCTATGGATTTCTAATTTCTTTGGAAAAAAGACCTTGATCAATGGGGTAAAATTACGAACGCCGTAAGTTCATGAACGTTTTTGTTTTAAAGATATTTGATCATTTTTGCCTGACTCTCCGATTCTACGTATTTACGTAGAATTCATACTAGAGCCTCGGAGAGTAAAGAAAAAAAAAAAAAAAACATTTTGAAGAAAAAACTATTTGTTTTTATGTTGAAATCATAACCGTTACTTCAAAGTAATCTTTACGGTTGTTTAACCATACATAAAAAAAACTGTTTTTTCTTCAAGATATAAAATAAATATCCGCAGTACATAAACCTATATTACCCTATGTAAAAAATAAAATATTTTAACGGCATGGCCGTGAAAAACAATAAATTACCTTTTGATGTATGAATAGTAGGCCTACCTTCTTTTTATGCTAAAAACAAAAATTTCAATCCAACACTCACTTTTACCAGTAAAACTTATCCAAAATACAGATATACACCGTGACTTTTTAGTCGTCTTACAAAAGGGGTCTACTTAATGTATCCGACCTAAAATACCTCTAGGCGAGTTTTTTTTTTGTTAATCGTTAATAATAATTTTTATTTTTAATAAATAGGTCCATTAGAAATATGAAACACCCAGTTAAAATGTTTACGAATCAAACTGTAGAGTATACCTACCCAGCGCAATAGTCGGGCAGATCATTCCATCTCCATTTTCTATGAGACAAGGGTGTTTGTTACTACAACTTGCGTCTTATAATGAATTAAAATTTTATTTTTAAAATTTTCGAATTTCTTAAATACCTATTTTTTTGTTATAAACGTGTTCTAGTCGTTGGATACATGAACTGGACTGCTTTTGTAAGACGACTAAAAAGTCACGGTGTATATATTCTACACAAGACTTGGTATAAGTTTACACGATTCTTACATCTCAACAGGCCAGAAACTCAATTGAATCGTCCTCAAAGGGAACTCACATCGCTTTCAAAAGTGCGGTTACTTTTTATTTCAACTTTCAACTCAATCGGTAAAGGACCGCGTTCTCAAGGGATCTATTATTGTTTGAAACTATGTGGTAGAATGTTTTAGATGTTGGAATTGTTTCCTTTTGTATGTTAAAACGTATAGTTAGTGTTGTGAGCACTTGTCTGAAAAGTTAGTCTTATAGTTAGTTCAAGGTTAAAAATTTCAACGAACCTCCTTTTGAGTTTCGAAGTCGACTACACCCATAAAAAAAAATACAATGTATAAACTTTCAATTTTAATCAAGCACATTTTACCACTAATAGTTAAACACTTGTTGAACACTTGTATAATAAAAATGTGACTGCAATAAACCCTTATATCAATGCGGCTTTAGTAGTTGACAGTTTTTTTAGACAAGTGTTCAACAGATGTTTATCGGTCTTGTGGTAAGACGGTGAATGTTTGTTAAAGTAACCACGATACGAAAAAAATCCTAGTGCTTCGCAACTAAATAGTTTGTTGTATACTTTTCGAATTTTAAGTAACAAAGTCACTAGAATGCCATTAAAGCGCCAGAATTTCCTTGTAGCACTTTATTTTTTTTCTCGGGACTTTCTTAGTAGGTAATTTTTTTTTCAAAAAGGGCTGATTCCCGACAGATCTGTAATTCTGGTCTACTTTAATAAAATACAAATAAACTCTATTTCGAGCTGTGGTGATTACATTGGATCCTAAAATCTTATGTTTTAAGATGTTCTACGTAGGTGCTCAGAATTTACTTCATGGAATTAACATTTACTACCGCAACCCACTTTAGTTAGATAAATCCAGAATTTCGTGGATTCATGAATGCTTTACCATTAGATGGTCAGTGACCCTAAAGTAATAAGATTTCAACCGAAAATAAACACTCATTTTCGTTATTTTATTTCCCACTCCGCTGTTTTGTTAATTAGAAATTATACATACCAGCAGATATAATTTGCAGAATTCGATCAATTGATCATAATCTCATCATTAGATCCTGACCCAATTACCATGAAACTACTTATTTGGGAAGTATGGTGTTACTTCCCAATTAAATTTTTCTAACAAAAGAATACGCAGTTGGTAATTCTTCTTCTTTCTTCTAAATGGGGGGAGGCCTTTGCTCAGGAGTGAGAAACAAAGGGCTTACAAAAAAAAAAACGATCTGCGTTGAAAAATCCTCCGTTTTTTGAATTTAAAACTGCATCCTGCACAGTCCTTTCTAAATCTTATCAGTATCTATTTTCTTTTGTTACTTACAAATACCTATCTCTCATCCAATATTTATAAGAAACCCCCAAAGAGCTTTCGTTACACAAATGATAAAGAAAAAAAAACCTCAGAAAGTAACGAGCACTTGAAGAAAAAAGTC
This sequence comes from Agrotis segetum, assembly GCA_036375495.1. NCBI lineage: Eukaryota > Metazoa > Arthropoda > Insecta > Lepidoptera > Noctuidae > Agrotis > Agrotis segetum. Next base: position 4,227,429 of record JAQSVV010000015.1, on the reverse strand, counting down.
TGTGTCAACCAAAAAATATAAGTGCACTTGGAGAGGCGACAAAAATTCTGCGTTAATGATATTTCGAAACACTCCTATATTTTATTTTCGTTTTTGTTTTTGATGGACTGTATCTGTCAATCAAAATATAGTATTCTTGCTTGTTTTTCCTCTCTCAAGTTAGGAGTAAAGGGTAGTTTTATTTTTTGTGGTAAATATTCAAACGCCTCACACCTAAGGCAGAGTGGGAGGGACTGTCAGACTCGTACCTCTTCTTCTTCGTCGTGTCGATGATTCCTTAGGTTTAACTGATCTTTGACGAAAACTCTGCCACATTTACGGCGTTGTTGGAGGCCTTGGACAGGTCCCTTAGAGTGCAGGTGGAGTTATACAAAGCACAGGTGAGGGGATGGGCCATCGTTTGTGCTGGGGCTCCACAGTCGCACCTTTCCAGATTCGTACTGACTATAATCCAGTCCTTCAATAGCCTTTTACAACTCAAGGTCACGGTTACCTGATGAGACAGTCCCGCGCCCACCCAAGGCAGGGTGGGAGGGACTGTCAGATCAGACTCGTACTGACTAAAATCCACGGTGTCCTTCAATAGCCATTTACGTTATAGGGTCACGGTAATTCGTTAGTCCCGCGACTTTGCAGGCTTTGGCTCTCTATAGAGAGTCGGCCCTGTCAGCCCTGTCACAATGCTGACACTCATTGCGGCGCGCGTGGAACACAACCATGCTCGGACAGCGAGTCGCACATTACTCGCTGTGGCTGGGTTGGAGGGAGGACGCTGTCCTCTCCCGAGCCGACCGCTTCCCACTCCGTCTCGCCCCGCAGCATGGCCTCGACTTATGCCGGGCGGGAGAGGTCTCCGCCTATCACCGTCGTGAGGACACGGCGGTGCTCTACCCAAGCGGGGCAGTCGTGCACCGTATGCTCCATCGTACTAAAGTTACCTACAGACAGTTAGACATGCCACTGAAATAGCATGCTTATTGGTACTTATGCCTCAAATCAGAATTGACCATCAGAATTTCGAGCTAACTAAAATTAACGGCTGTGTTAGGGTGCTCCCACATCTATCGACGCGTAATCGGCGGTAATCTTTTTCCGTCGCCCTTTCTCTTTCTCTCGTTTAGAACTGCCATTTGCTAGACCGAGAAAATGCGATAGCACGCGGCCGCCTCGCGGATTCCGCCGCCTGCTATCGCATTATGCTTTCTGTCTCGGTCTAGCAAATGGCAGTTCTAAGCGAAAAGAGAAAGGGTGACGGAAAAAGCCGATTCCGCGTCGATAGATGTGGGAGCACCCTTAGTTCTACAAATGACAGCCTGGATAAACAGCTTAACCATAGATTATGTGCTATCCGAGGCACGCAGGAAACTTGTCACTATGATATATGGCAACCATTCACAGACCAACTTATGTGTTTGTAGATACGAGCCGAGCACCTCTGCCAAACCCTAAATATTATAACCAGAAACTGATAAACGCTGAAAGAAGTTTGAAAAGTCTTTTCTAAGATTTTCTTAGGATAGACGAGAGTCACCATGAGACGTTAGAAATGGAAGGAAGAATTCGCCGCGGCAGGTAAGATCCTCGGTGTCTCGGTTGGAAATGAGCGTCGGATGTACTGAATCCGAAGGCCGCAGGATCGAATCCTGCCCGCAGATCGAATTTTTCCTTTCCTAAGAAAATCTTTGAAATTCGCTACGCAAGCGTTAATGCGTTTAATATTTAAAAATATTAAGTCTTTTCTAACGCTGTACATAGAAGTTTGAAAGTGCTTTGTAGGAATGAAACTGAACTGAATACTTACTGCACGTCTGAAAACATGGGAATATTTCTGAAAGGAACTAAAAATAAATTCTTGGTTTTATTTATGTTGGGTTCGCGATACAATCTAAGTTTGTAAATAATTTTCAGAGCACTTTGTTGTTGAGCTCTGTTATATGACGAAAATTGTATGATAACTCGTTTAAAAATGAAATTCCGTGGAATTTTTAGGTGAATCCATAACGTTTCGGGATACTGGTCGTTTTGATTATGAGTATATTTATATATTATTTTAGATAATTTCAATTATCAGTGCGATCTTCCTCTGATTCTTTTCTAATTTTTTCGGTATTATTCACCTAGTTTCCATAAAATGTTAGTGAAAATATTGTCAAATAGATTTTACACATTTATCAAAATAATCATTCCTTCCATTGGTGAAAATTGAATCTATCACAAATGTAAAGCTGAATAGTTTGTTTGTTAGGAAGAACTGAATGTTAAATGGTAAATGTTGCGTATACCTGTAAACCAGCACATAAGTTTAAATTTTTTTGTTTTCAATTAATGCGTTGTATGTTTTGCTGTTGGTGTACCTTTTTAATAAATAAATACCTAAATGAAGAACTAAATCAAATTCAAACATTCTTTTTGTGTGAGATAGTCCATTTTTCGAACACGCTACGACTGATAGCCGAGTAGCGAGTAAAATCGCCGAGAACAGTTTGCTTCAAAATTATTTTTAAAATTTTGACTTCATCCTATTTAGCCACACATACATTTAGACGATGCAGAAGTACTTTAAACATAAAATAAATAAATATAGATCACGGAGCACATCACAGCCCATAAATATTAAAATAAAATATAAGTTTCTCCGTCAACCCTCAACGTTATATCGTAAAAGAGAATGAGCTTCAAGTTTCCACTTTTGACTTCGGTTACTTAACTTGAATAAGAAACGTCGTCGCAAAGTTGGTACTGTTCGCAAAATAAGTTTGAATGTATGAAGAAAATGGGGGCGCCACATGCACAGTTTTTTTTTAAAGAACGTGTTTGCCGAACACTTTTCATAAAAAATTTCAGATCCACATTTGTTTTTAGATGATTGAACCGATTTTCACTTTAAAAGCGTAAGCAGCATAATATACGTAGGTCTAAAAATTTGGTGGAATAAAGTGTTACCTACAACAACTAAATTAGATCGAATCTAAATGTTCAAAAAAAGCAAGCTTTTGAAATTCTTTTTTAAGAAGTATTTGATTTTGTAATGATAGCTATATTGACGGTGCCAGTTTATAAACTTTTCGTTCAAAACTCCTTTTAAGCTAAAAAGTCTCAAACCGAAATACGCCGAACGATTTTGATAAGACTAGATTGGACTAACAAAACTCTCAGAAAAATTAATTTGTTTTGCTGTCACTACTTACCATACACGTCAAGTCATATTCTTGGCAATTTTCACCGCTATTCAACTTTATGGATAAGGAGCTTTTGTCGTTAAACATCAAGTCAAATAAAAATTTCGCCTTACAGAACTAACACTTCCTTTATGCACTTTAACAACCTAAACAAAAAACTGATACAAAACCACCTAACTGAAAAAAAGGAACAAAAAAAACCCCTATATCAAAAACTACTGAACCGATTTTTTCACTTGCAGTATTATTTTATAACATTAATATTATATAACAAAAAAAATTTGTTGTGTGTCCAACGGATGCACCAAATAGGCCCAGTTCAGCAGCGTCAAGCACTAGTTGCTCGAAAAATGTCGAGCAACTAGTGCTTAAACTCAATTTTATTTCTTCTTTCTTTCAAATATAATTATGTAGGTTTTATACGACAAAGCGATAAAGCCTTGTTTACAGGGTGGATTTCTCTTTTCTGAGGCCTTACCAGGAGCTCTTAACGCGATCCAGCTTAGGCTGTGCGAAAGAGACAGAGCTATACATACATGTCGTCTAGCGCCATCTCTTTCTCACAGCCTAAACTGGATCGTGTTAAGAGTTCATGGTAGGGCCATCTGGTCCTCAATTGACACTTTTGAATTGTGTATTTATACAGCGTGTTTTTTTTTTTTTTTAATCGATGTAATGTTTTTTTTTTAATCTAATGATGTAGGTATTTTTAAGTTATCATCAAAATGGGCCTCGACAATCTTTTCAGTATTTTTAGACATTCCATAGTTTCGGATATAGGAATCCACGCCCCATTGGAAAATTCAGCCTGTATAATAAAACTCAACTAGGTATCTTTAGATACTTTAGAAAATACTGCTCATGAATTCACAAAGCATAGAATACTCGCTACAAACTTCATAAAATAACAAAAAAACTAGAATTAACTTTTCCAATTGAATAGTTTGTAAATGCTCATTAATTAATCGAATTTGAAATGTAGCTGTTTTATTAGTTTGTTAAAGTATTTAAATGCTTTTGTATCAAGTTGATTTTATGTACCTAGGTGTAGGTAAATAGGGCAGGCCTTCCACTAGGTGGACCGACGACATCGTGAGGGTCAAGAGCAGCCGATGGATGCAAGTGACGAATTGTCGTTCGGCGTGACGGTCTAAGGGGTAGGCCTATGTTCAGCAGTGGACGTCTTTCCGCAGATGATGATAGGTAAATAGATCAAAAAACTAGATGATGAAATTCTTTTATGACAACTTATACTTACAGCCGGGACCAACAGCTTTACGTGCTTTCCGAGGCACGGAGGAAACTCGCTATGACAAATGGTCAACCATCCACAGACTAAGCTCGGCAAGCGCGACTTAATCCGGAAGATCGAACTGTGTCGTTGTAATTATTTAACCACGAGCTCCTCACCCTCCCAATTAACTCATCATCATCAGCCTATAATGTTCCCACTGCTGGGACACAGGCCTCCTCTCCGTGAGAGGGAGTGGGCAATAATCCACCACGCGAGCCCAGTGTGGATTGGTGGATGTCACATGTCTTCGAATGTTTGGTTCTAGGACATGCCGGTTTCCTCACGATGTTTTCCTTCACCGTTTTGAGAGCAGTGGTGATGAAATTAATAACGCAAAGTAATGCGACTGGCTGGGTTCGAACCGACGACCTCGTAACTCAGGACCGATACCACTGGGCCACCACTGCTCTTACTGCAGAGGTTATATTTAAATCCATCTCCTTGTCCCCAGGTAAATGGGAGCTTGGCTGGATTCTCTGTGACATCTGGATAAGCTTGGATATCCTCCTCTGCACCGCTTCCATCTTATCTTTATGTGCCATCAGTGTGGACCGCTACCTGGCCGTCACCAGGCCCCTGACGTACTCCAGAAGACGAAGATCCAAGAAGCTTGCCTTGACTATGATTTTCTTCGTGTGGATTGCTGCGGGGACGATCACATGTCCTCCTATGTTTGGTTGGTAAGTATTTGATCATACTTTTATATTTTTAAAGTCATTACTGGGATTCTGAAGTCCGCTTTAAGGGCGGCCAACCCGTCTATCTTTTCATACAAACGCTCGTACGTGATTATGGCGTTGTAACAGATATTTCTTTGAAACTTTTGAACTAATAGGCATCTTGTGCACTATATCTAGGTTTCTATCAAAACGCGAAATCAAAAATTTAAGAAACAAATTCAGTACAAACCTCCAAAAATCAGCTTTTTTGCACAAATTTTATATGATGTTTGGGCGTTTATAATGTATTCATTAATTGTAATCGGAAATAAATATTTGCATAGAAACCTTGCAAATATAATGGAGTTTCTAAATGCAAACCTTTTTTTTCATAATCTTGCAAGGCTTACGAAAAAACACGTATTTCTTGGAACAAGTTTTATGAAACCTCCGCACACTATTTTCCTTTTAATGTTGTCGCGTTCTCACTTGCTTGTTAGCTATGTGGTGGTAAGAGGTAAGCAGGGGACGAGTCGAGCGGGGACGGGTTTGCCTCTTGTTGTGGATGAAACAACAAGCTTTTTGGCCATGCTCGCGTTGTCGTTCGTCGGATGGGGAAGGGCGCTCTTAAGTAAATTTTTTAGCTTAGCTAGATAGTCATCATGACAACAGTGTAAAAGGTAAAATCTCTCTCTGAAATCTGTCTCTCAAAACGGTGAAGGAAAAAATTGTGAGGAAATCGGCGTATCCTAAAACCATCAACTTCAAAGACATATGTGACATCTACCAACCCGCACTGGGCCCGCGTGGTGGATTATGGTCCTCTCACAGAGAGGAGGCCTGTGTCCCAGCAGTGTGCTGATGATGATAATAGGCATAAATTATACAAGTCTTAACCCCAATTCAGCAACACTACATAGCTGGAATACAAACATAAAGCAATAACAGCATTTGCTATTACGTTTGGCCTAAATACTGACATGGCAACTAACAAACAGATGGTGCAATTCGCACACAGAGGAAACACAATAATTGTTTTCGCGCCGTTGAGTTTCATAACGTGTAAAAGCTGATGAGCAATTTTCGTGCTTGGGTCTTTGGTGAGTACCAAGATGAGCAAGTAACTCATCTTGCAGCTTGGCCAGAACGGATTGAAAAGGAACTAATCTTTTTGTTTGCTGACAACGTTTAAAGTCGATAAAAGATATTTGATGCAAACAGAGAACGCAGGTTTGTTAGATTTATCATTGTGCCATAAAACTAACGTAATAAATGAAAAAAAAAAAACATTCGAAGTGCTGGTAGCGAGAGCACAGTGGCGACTTCCGGTTTTCTACTGTTTTTTGCCAAGCTGAACCAATATTATAAATGTTTGTTACTCTTTCACGCAAAAACCACTGAATGGATTTGGCAAGGTACACAGATAGTTTATAACTTGGATTAAAACATAGGTTAGTTTTTATCCTGATTTTATGTTTCCGTGAGATAATTTTTAAATCACAACAGCTAATAGTAAAATAATAAACGCACGAAAATTACTATTCATAAAGTATTTTCTTGTTATCTTTAGTTGAAACATTGTAACCAATCAACGATCGACTTTGCCTAACCGAGTCTTTTAAATGTCCAATCAGAAGCATCCGTAAAAACAAAGGAACGGGATTTGGATTGAGATTGAATAATAATTTCGGGTGTTACTAAGGGATTAAAAAACGAATTCCCGTTATTTTATTTAATAAAAAATTATACTTTTATAAAAGATTTGAGGATTATTGTTTTCCAAGCGAAGAATTCTCTGATAGAACAAGATCACTTTAATAAAAAAATATGTCTACCTAGATAATTAAATTATTCCAAATGCCATTAAGCATTCCGTGACCATTATTGAAATCTTCTTAAATATTAAAATTTCTCTTAGAAGGAAATATTTTATTTCATCTTTCAATTGCCTTAAATTTTCCAATTCTGGCGCCCGACCAGGGTGATTACCATAATGTTAGTAGATTCGGCAGCCAAAATCGGAAACACTTCGGAATATTACTAAAACAGAAATGGGACATTTCTGAGTTTACATTCTATATTCGCCTTCGTGTAAGACGAAATTTATCTCTCGGGAATCAGCAGGGATATATTTTTATTTATTTTTTTTAACATATTCTTTTAAAAAATAAAAGAAAAACTTGCCCCACACTACTAATGGTTCACCCTTGTTTGGTCGAACAACTTTTGATATAATTTTACTAATTCGAACAACGTTCGAGAAAATAATCAGTTTGTATATTATCGGTTAACTTAATTTTCATTTCATCGAATATTTATTTGCGATAACAACATTTGCGCTATTGATCAAAAGGTATAATATTCATTTGATATAATATTCAGGTGGAATAAAATTTAGTTTATCGAATATTCGATTGGTGTAATGTAATGCAGAAAAGAAAACATTGTAAATATTTATGTTCCGTCGATCTACCTTGGTAGGTGGTAATCAGTAACTAAGGATGCAAGAGCGAGCGAAGCGAGTTCGGGACTTGGGGCACCCCGACTCGGACAGGTTAGGTTCGAAGGGGATGGCGGGGTCTGAAAGACCCCGCCATCCTCTTCATGTTAGGTTACTTTAAACCTTGCAATCAGAAATAGGAGCCCCGCGAAGCGGGGCTCCGTCAAGCTACCTCGGTAGGTGGTCATCAGTAATATACGCTCGCCCTTGCATGCTTAGTCAAATTGCCGATTACTACCTACCAAGGTAGCTCGACGGAGCCCCGCTTCGCGGGGCTCCTGTTTCTGTTTGCAAGGTTTAAAGTAACCTAACACGAAGGGGATGGCGGGGTCTTTCAGACCCCGCCATCCCCTTCGAACCTAACCTGTCCGAGTCGGGGTGCCCCAGGTTCCGAGCTCGCTTCGCTCGCTCTTGCATCCTTGGTAAAATTGCTGATTACCACCTACCAAGGTAGCTCGGCGGAGCCCGATTTTTTTATAGACAATGAAAGAAAACGAATAATTAATTAAATGAATATTCGATGCGATATTTCGACTAAATCATTATTATTCTAGTGAAACATTAGTCTAAATAAAATTAGTGAATTTGAAAATTCGGTCAAATGAAATTATTTCAAAGAAATAAATAGGCTAAATAAAAATATAAAAAGTAATTATTCGGTGAAATGAATAATTCGACTAAACGACTTTATAGTAACCAAAATTAGCCGGAGTGATTTTCGACGAAAAGTTGTTCTGCCAAACAAGGGTAAACCACTACTAATTTCTCCTGTGTAGTGTGTTTGTGTTGTGTTTCATCGACCCCGTTGCATCTGCCTCGGCAACGGGGAAGATCAGGGACAGCGATAGGATAGGACCAAAGTAAAAATCCTGTGCCACTCACCCCATTACAATTATGCCGATGCCGACTCTAGCAGGGTTGATGATACAATTTTTCCCTTCTACACCATTGACGGGTCAGAGGATGAAAATAATCCGGGCCATCACGATTTGTCAGTCAGTGATGGCCCATAGTGGTTTAACGATACGTAGGATTGTGAAATACAAGTATGACAAACGACTTTAGTTGAGACGACAGTAATATTTAAACGGGTTCTTGCGCATGAGCTTATAAATTCTAAACTGGTGACCTTATTCGACTTGGCACTGTTGCCACACAAACAAGTACCAGAATTCAATAGTAATAAGAACTACATTTCAAAGGTTCTCAATCTTGCGCCGCGGGGCGCCTCTGATTTGCCGTAGACATGCTTCTGTAGACCATTCTTGGGATCGAATTTGTTTCGACCCAAGATTATTTCTATGCCGGAAATCTACCAGAAAGAAGAATAAACTGGATATATGTGTTCCAATTTAGTTGTGTTTTCTACCAGGTATTGGACATGTTACCCCCCCCCCCAGGTAACATGTCTACTGTCTTATTCCGCCAACGAAGTTACGGGCCGCTCAGAAAGCAACTCGACAGTTTTGGTGAAACCTACCTGGTTTTGGATACATGAGTTCTGACAACAGAGTTGGGACAACTCGAGTCATGTTTTCACAAATTTTTTGTTCATATTACTAGCTAATCTCATCAAGTGATGAAGACTAAAAATCACATATAGTTGGGAAAAGGCTGGGCAGATGATGAGATTAAAAGCAATGTAGAATTATTTGAATGAAATCGAGTGTTATTTTTAATCTAGTGGCTTGCCCCCGGTACTTTTAACGGGTATTTTGAACTTCCCGGTTGATTTTTCGAAAAGTTTCAAAGACACACTATCCTCACGATAACGAAGACAAAAAATAATTATTCAATGGTGCAGTAATTTTGAAGTTTTGCGCGTAGAGACAGAATTTAATGCGACTTTTTATGCTGTTTAAAGATTTTTTTCATGACTAGATTTACGTACAAACTAAGTTAATAAGGGCAATAATTGACCCATAAAATTAAACTCCGATTAACCAAAACCCAATCGAGTGTAAAAATAAATCAACCATGAGCGTATAAAACTAAAAATATTTAGTAATTTTAAAGGAAAATTGCTTTAATCCTTGCAAGATAAATTATGGGTTCTAATAAGGTTGAGGTTACGTTAGGCGGCGACGCGAACCGCGACACATGAGCGATTAAAATAAATTAGTAAAAGAATGCTAATGTATAAAAATAGGTAAATATGACCAGCGATCTTCGATTTCTTTATGCTGTGGGAACAACATTACTATAGCCACGGCAACGGCTACACCAACATAAATATCCGCGAATTTATTAGAATATAATTCTCAATTGCACGACTAATTCATTAATACTGATATTGTCACTTCTAGCCTATTTATCATCCCACTGCTGAGCAAAGGCAATAATGCTACTAAATATGCGTGTAAAAAACCGCAATCGACATTCGCCAGATTTTCGCTTATAATGTAACTCTAACCATATGAATGTGGGATTGTATTGCAAAATAAACGAGCACGATTAATATTTAGCAGAACTTTTATTCTTGAAAATACGATATTAAAAATCAGCATTACACCGTGGCAGTCCGTCATACAACTCGCTATCGCCATTACTCTCCTTTCTCGCTCGCACACATCCTCTCTTTCTCGTTCGGTTTTAACATTTAGGTAGTCTGCGTTCTTTAATACAATATTTATCCCTCATGAATACCTCGTATCGCTCTTCCAATCGCTTCGCAAATCGCTGCTTAATGTAACCTCAGCCTTATTAAGGTGTCAAAGGTAAACAGGGTTATACTAAGTGGAATGTCGGGGAACTTTCTCGCCTTAACCCTCACACGGGTGAAAGGGTAACCGATCATGCATGTAGGGTCTGTAAGACCCGTCGTGTTGCTATCAATCTATGTAGGGAGGTAAGCTTTTAAGCCATGTTGTAGTTGCTGTGTTTATATAGGGTACCAATGGACCTAGTAACGGTATTGATAAAATTATTCCTTACGAAGTGAAAGTATTAAATGAAAAGATTTGAGAATTGATTTTCCTGAATAACTTGAAATACTAACTGTTATCAATGCGAGATCCGACAATTTAAACAAGTATTAAGGAGAATATCGCTATTAGCGATAATATCGCCCGTTGTGTCACAGTGGTTTTTTTTCCCCTATCTCTCTTTCTCTCTCTAATTTTTTCTTTACATGTTTCACAAATCAATGACCTATCTATGTGATAGTACGTAACTAACCAGGGTTGAGAACTAGTTGATAGTATTTTTTTTTCCATACAGACGTAGTCCCCTGTTTTCTCCCTGGATAATGCCAGTGGAGCAATATTTTTTTTTACAAAATTTATATGACCACTATTGGCACGTCTCTATGTTTTCCTTTTTTTTTGCATAAATTAATTATCAAAAGAGATATGAACATTTAAAATCCTAAAAAAATTAAGGTATTTTCGGTCCAAACTGCAGTTGTCTCCTTCGCGCTCTGTAACTCTGTTGTGGGCACTGCGCGACAGCAATAGATTTTACAAATACTTATTTTTCAATTCTCCAGCCCTTGGTGTTTCCTATTTGGCTCAGCTGTGGGACTAAAAAGTTTTTTTCTATCGTTTGAACTGTTTTTGAAGTTTTTTTTATTATTATTTACCTATTTATTTGTGTTGCTTATTTGTGTAAGTGTTCTTTTATTTCTTCTTTGTTATTAAACTTTTCTTTTTAGAGTCGACAACACAGTGTTATGACTGCTCTTTAGATAAAGTTAATGGTCGATAATAAGGCCAGCTGTTGTTATAACCTACTTTCAGACCAATAAAACCACTAACCACTATTGTACGGCTTTTATTTCCTGCATTTAAACTTATTTGTGTTATATTTTAATTAAAGCAGCTAAATGGATCGTTTGTTATTATTAAGGTACAATTTCAAGTGCAAACGGCACAACCGCAACGGCAATACTGCAATGATTTGACGACACGGCTGTGCGACTGCTGTGCAACAAGTCGCGGGTCCGATTCCCGCACGAAACCAATATTGGTATAGATGATTTTTGACGACAGAAAAATTAAACTAAATAATACAACACTGCTGTAAAAGACGTAATGTAGCGTTCAGATTTAAAACCGCGGAAACATTATCGTTTACTGTCGTCATGTAACTCAACGCCATTGTAGTCTGCAGTCGCTTTCAAAATCGTACCTTAATTAAAACAATAAGGCTGACCGCAGACTTGAGTAAAAACAGTTTTAAGACAGACTATTGCTTTACAAAAACCATGAAGATGCACACACTTAAAACAAAACGTCTCATAGACAATATTGTCTAATAGACACAAGAACTGCACAGCGACAAGTCTGACACTGAACAGTTTTGTTTCAGGTGAGCGGCGTGTCGTAGACAAAATAGTTTTGTTTATGTTCTAAGACAAACTTGTCTATGTGAGACAAGACTGTCTTAAAACAGTTGTGACTCAAGTCTGCGCTCAGCCTAATACTGGAACGTAATTTCCATAACCAAGCATTACAAGCTGATAGTAAAATAAAAATCAAAAACGTGATTTCCTAAGTGGGTTAGAGCTAGAACCATTATTTAGTTAGCTTTTGCTCGCTCATTCAAAATAACGAGTTAAAATGAGGGAGTTATCTTGTTTGTAGATTGTACGTTGTGTGAAACACTTCTGAAACTAGGTGGTGAGGTTAAATGTATTGAAAAATTTTCTAAATAATATAAAATAAAAAATATAAAAAGTATATAAATCATTGTATTGCACCTAACAAGGAATATAGATGATGATACAATCTGAACATTCGTATTTTGTGGAACTTTTTTATTTCATTTTTTGTCTCTCCCTACAATCTATCTAGGCTCTCAGCCTAAATAAGTGGCAAAAGATGAACGAAAACGCTCTTTAGTATTTAAAGGATTTTCAACTCTATTCTTTACAAGGTAAAGTTGAAATTCTATTATCGACTACAAAACGTTTTCGTTCATCATTTGTCAATTGTCTATCTGAGAGTCAGGCAGGTGAGAAACACCAAAATTCGTTGAAGAACGAGGTTCACGGTCATGGCAACAGGTAATTAGAAAAAATAATGACACATTATTGAAACCATAACTTTGTCCTCAGGTACGAGCCAGACCACAACCAGAATGGAAACTGCCGGTACAACCAGAACCCTGGCTACGTGGTCTTCTCCGCCATGGGGTCTTTCTTCCTTCCTATGGCTGTGATGGTATACGTGTATGCAAGAATATCCTGTGTGGTGGCGAGGAGACACCAGCAGCTGGCTAGCAGTACTAAGTGTAGTAAGGTTGGTATAACTTGACACAATCCTGTTTATCAAGTCTGTAATTATAGCCAACTTAAAACTGAGACATCAATGCAGCCAATCTCAGAACACGACACGACGTGGGAAATTAGGTTAGCTTAGCTATTCAAAAAAAGAACAGAACGAAGTTGGTAATTGTTTTTTTTTTAAACTGGAGATATTGTCGCTTTGCCACGCTGCGTCTCCTTAGCGTTTAATACACCGCAGTGGTAGACGTCGACGGTGACTGACGTTGCCAGACGATCTCCGTCCTCATGCGGGGGCATGCAGGCGGAGAGTAATGGGCAACTCGCTGTCCGACCATGGACCACGCGCGTCTCAAAGAGTGTCAGCATTATGACGGGGCTCCTCTATAGAGAGCCAAAGTTTGCCGGGGTTGCGGCACTCACGGACTCCGGAACGTAAAGGGCTAATGAAGGACAACGTGGATTTTAGACAGTACGAGTCTGACAGTATGGGAGGGATCAGTCATTTGATGATTTTACAACGCTAAAAAAAAGCGTTTCATAGAAATTGGGGCTGAAGTTACGCCGACAGCGAGTAATGGGTAGCTAGCCGTCTAATCAAGAACCAGAGTTACTACTATCTTATCAAGAAACGCTCAATTTCTGCCGAAATTTCGAGCGTTTCTTATTCTGTACGGTCAGTTAATACCAAACGCGACGCGGCGCGACGCGACTTGACAACGATACTGCAAATGTGTATCTTTTCAAGTAATAAATAAAGTTCGTTTTAAGTTGCTTTGGGAAAGATCATGAAAGATGAATTTTTACTGTAGGAAATAGTGTTTGAATTTGAGTAGCTCTATTGAGCGTATATTATATGCGCGCAGCGTCACGGTCTGTGCTGACCCTTAAAGCTCCGCTCCGCCAGCTCATTCCGCATCAATGGACAGGCAGCCTTACTCTTATGGACTTATGATAATTAAGTGATATAAACTATAAGTTGGTGACAATATTCAGTTTTAATTAGTTTAAAAGTTTCAACTTTGACTTTAAAAGAGCAGACACCTAGTTCCCAGACCTTTGGACCATTTTCAGATCTCTACGTATTATAAATTGGATCAATGGTGACAAACAAAAGTTACATACTTCATGGACAAAGAGAAAAAAAGCAATATAACACCACTATCCCCGATTATGTGACCCGAAAACCAGGACGGGGCACAATTTCCTGTGAGCTATTGCCACTTGAAAATTTCCTGCCTAGAACAGTTTGGATGGTCTATGCAATGATAGTGATACTTTAGGGAATATATCACACAGACAATGACTAAAGCGTGTTTCCATTAGGCATGTCTTGCATATTATAAGTATGACTTTAAATTGGTATACAAGACATTTTTATCATCATCATCATCATCTCAGCCATAGGACGTCCACTACTGAACATAGGCCTCCCTTTTAGATCTCCACATACACCGGTTGGAAGCGACCTGCATCCAGCGTCTTCCGATGACCTTTATAAGGTCGTCTGTCCACCTTGTTAGTGGACGTCCTACGCTGCGCTTGCTAGTCCGTGGTTTCCACTCTAGCCCTTTTTGACCCCATCGGCCATCTGCTCTGCGAGCAATATGGCCTGCCCATTGCCACTTCAGCGTGCTAATCCGATGGGCTATGTCGGTGACTTTAGTTCGTCTACGGATCTCTTCATTTCGGATTCGATCACGCAGAGACACACCGAGCATAGCCCTCTCCATAGCTCACTGAGCGACTTTGAGCTTTGATATGAGGCCGATAGTGAAAGACCACAGAAGACATTTATGGTAATAAGAAAAGCCAATATCGCTCTTGGCTACTAAAAAAATAAGTCCATTTTTGTGGGTCACGGGACTGTCTTAACAGGGAACCGTGACCCTGAGTCTTAAAGGAATATGTAAGAAACACCGTAGATTTAGTCAGGGATACGGGTCTAACAGTCCCTTCCGCTCTTCTCTTCCACCCTGGGTGGTGGGAGGACTCATTTGATGATTTTTACCAGCACCCAGGTTAGGATTGCGGGTCAGGTTAGCAATATACCTTTTTTATGATTTACCCCGGAAGGCATCTTCTCGAGTCCTACGTCCGAAGCAAAACAATGATTGAAAGATTTTTTAGCAACTGAAGTGCTAAAATCCACCTGGAATAAGACCTGTGATTCGTCGAAAACGAATAGCTTAGTCACGTTAAAAAATCCGTCAAAAGCTTTGAAATTGGCAATCTAAAAACAGTTTCGGGACAGAAAGTGTGAAGTTCGGGACTATCCATAAAAAATCGTTTCGCGAGTGTTTTTACGATAGGTCGAAACCTATCCGACGAAAATCAATTTGGTGTTCACGCGTGTTTGCGTCCGTTCTCCCATCTAACAAATAGAAAGTGTTTCAAAACAACTAAAACTAAGGAAGGATTTTGAACGCGGAGGTTTAGCACCTCGCTTTTCGGTTGTGAGTTCAAATCCAGGCTTCCAGTCGAACCAGATGCAGCTGAATATCAGTATTTTACGTGGAGCGACTGCCTATCGGACCTCCACAACCCAGTAACTGGGTAATACGATACTCCATGGTAAGACTGGTTGTCAGACATTAGAGCTTCTGACTAACAGTAACGACTAACAAAGATCTACAAATGACAGCCGGGATCAACGGCTTTACGTGCTTTCCGAGATACGGAGGAAACTCGCTATGACAGATGGTCACCCATCCATAGACCAACCTCGGCAAGCGCGGTTTAACCCGGAAGATCGGCCTGTGCGGCTGTAATTATTAAGCCACGAGCTCCTCTACAACAACAAGTCACAAGTTGCAAATTGGTAATTTGAACTGTAGGTAGATTGTGTTTAATTGGTTAGGTTAAAGCCGGAAACACATTATTTAACACGCCACGCGACGCAACGTGTCGAAACCCGATGTGCAGTGAGCTCGTGTCGTCGCGTCGGGTGTTCATAGTGTGATTCTGGTCATAACATTAACACCCGACGCCACCCGATGAAACGTGATGCGTGTTGGGTCGAATCAAATGTGTTGTTTTTTATGACCAGAGTCTCACTATGAACACCCGACTGCATATCGGGTGTCGTCGCGTGGCCACATATTAGCGTGGCGTGTTAAATAATGTGCTTCCGGCTTTACAAGCGGTGTTGATTCAAATTAAACACAAACGTTTGCTTTTTTGCACGTATCGAACTTAATTTTTGTTTATAGACCCTTACTCAGACCCTTACAGTCTTCAATCCCTCAGGGTTGAGCCACGAGCCACGTATTCAATAAGCAACGAATACCCGGAAAAGCAGAATAAGCTCGCAACATTGCACTATAATTATGTCAACATCACACGACAATGGCAGACTTACAACAGTGACTTTTAAATTGAAAGTGGTTCGTGTCTGAGAAAATAGTGTCGGGGCACTTCTGTTGTGTTGAAAAACATTATAGTGTCGATAAATTGTCGGAACGATATCGGCTACCATGTCACTGTTACTGCTTTGGTTGTATATTACGTAAGGAAAAGAGCTTTTGTATTGTTTTCGTCTGTTCTGTATAAATCAGCTACTCTATTCATTTTGCATGTACGTCTGAGTATTCTGGGTCATTTGCTAAACGTCGTAATAATATGTCAATCTACAATCGACAAAGTTGAATCGTGACCCATTTTGACAAAAAATCGTTTGCATCCGTCAAATTGACAAGGATCAAAGCTGGATATGTATGTTTATGCTAATGTGGACCTAATTGTATTTCAAAGTTTTTAGGAAAATAAGCTTATGGTGGGTCATGATTCAACTTTGTCCATTGTAAATAGAAACTTTATTATACACAAAATTGTTACAAAAACGGTTTTACAATATACATAATTCTATGGTTACCTAGGGCTGTGGCTGGCTGACTATTCTATCATACCGGCTTTACGAGCCTCAGAAAGCACGTAAAGCCGTTGATTCCGGCGATCATTTTTAGATCTTTGACAGAAAATCTAACAACCAGAGGGGTTTCATATTATTGTACAGATGCTGGGTCATGGAGCTGGAGGTCAGATAGGTAATGGATCCGTGTAAAATATTAATATTCGGCTATTCAACTGGAAGCGACCGAAATTTAGTTGGGAATAGGCTAGGTACATGATGGAAAATTCAAGGAAATGCTTCCTAATTTTATTTTCGAGGTTTGGCTTGATTGATTGCCTGGCACGGCGGGAGACTTTATCCTGCATGCATGCATGAGTGTGGAGTGTGTCTGCACCCTGCATCTGAGCCAGGATTTTTATCGAGGAATTAAAACTAGGTACGTATTTTTCATAACATCCTACTAATATTATAAAAGCGAAAGTTTGCGAGGATGTATTGTATAAATCTGTATGTAAGTAGTGTTTGTTACTCTTTCACGCAAAAACCACAGAACGGATTTGGATAAAATTTGGTACACATATAGTTTATAACCTGGATTAACACATAGGATAGTTTTTATCCCGATTTTATGTTCCCGTGGGATGATTTTCGAGTTGTAGCGGGTGAAGCCGCTGGCATCAGCTAGTAAATAATAATTATGTCATGGATTTCCGCAAAGTAACGCCTGATTATATAATTTAAGGCACAAGTTTCTATAGTAAACATCGATAAAGAAACCACCCTTCAATGGTCGTTAGGAAACAAAAATAAGGGGTTTATAATCGTGCCTGAGTAGGGTAATGAGCTGTTCTCATGCCACGGACCGATAAACTGCAGATGTTGTGGTATTATGTGTGTTTGTAATGCTTTTGTTTTTGACCTGTTTTGGTTTAATGTTGCGTAATGTTTTGATAATGGTTTTAAAATTAACTAGGTAGGTACCTACTTTTTTTAACGTGGTAAAATCATGGATGGACTAAAATCCACGATGTCTTTAAAAAGCCCTTTGAGTTCCAGGGTCACGGTATTCGTTAGTCACGCGACCCCAGCAGGCTTTGACCCTCTAAGGGGGGGCTCCGTCATTGCGCTGAAACTCTTTGAGGCGCGCGTGGAACACAACGCGCCGTCGACTCGGGCATAGTGCATGCTCGGACAGCGAATCGACCATCATGCATGCATGCAGCATGCGCCTTAACTAGGTACTTTAAGTATTCAAGTACCAGCAGAAATTCCTGCCAAGCCTTGTCCCAATTAAATTAGGGTCGACTTCCAGTCGAACCAGATTCAGCTGAATATCAGTATTTTCTTTCTTTCTATTTTACATGGAGCGACTGCCTATTAACACCCCCATGGTAAGACTGGTTGTCAGACTTTTAGAGCTTCTGACTAATAGTAACGACTGTCAAAGATCTACAAATGACAGCCAGAAACAACTGCTTCATATACTTTCCGAGGTACAGAGGAAACTCGCTATGACAAAATGACCACCCATCCACACACCAACCTCGCTAAGCGCCGCTTTATCCGGAATATCGGCCTGTGCAGCTGTAATTATTTAGCCACGAGAACCTCTTACCACTATTGTACAATAGTACCACTATTGTACATACATAAAAGGATAAATAAATAAGGTCTTAGCACATTTATCAAATGGTCGTACGTATGAATCTTCACAATATCTCATACAACAGAGGAAAATAACGTCTCAACCCTTTGAATATCTAACAGTTGGTACTTATACTACCATCCGAGTACTCTTTTTATGAGTACAACTGAATTTAGAATAAGGAGAAAAGGAAATATATCTTCACAAAGCTATTCTTAGCCTTTCAATGTTCACTGAGATGGAAAAAGAGGTTTTCTTTTCTCGTTTTTTCCTTTAGGTTGTGGAAGTTGTAGGTGAATGACGTCATACTCGTATTATTTATGATCCTCTGATGAATGAGTTGTATCTTTCTCAATATTTTTACATTTCTTAAAAAGAAATATTTGTCCACCAATATAATTTCGGCCAATTTTATTGAAGACCGATTTTCAAATTCTTAAAACTAACACTGGGCATAAGGCAGTGGTCCGACCACCGACGTTGAACGAGTAACGAGAAGAACTATACACTCTTAAAAGTATTGGCGATCGGTGGGAAGCGAGTGTAGTTTCGATAGTTTTGTCGCCGGGCGACAGCGAGTGTTCAAGTGCGACGAGCGATTACTCACGCTACTCGCCCGCGGTCGCTTTATGTGACATCGAGCAACGAGTGAGCGATGATCGCTGAACGAGTATCGCTGAGCGAGTTAATTTTTGAAAGCTCGTCGCTCAGAGATATAGAACGAGTAAAACTAGTCGTCGCCGGCAGTGTGAACAGTCAGAGAGCAACTATTAATAAAATATGCATCTCTTTCGTTTACACGGAAAGTACATTTATTGTGCGTTTCTTGAGAGAGAAAATCGCCGAGAGTTACTGTTCCGTTGGTCGGACCACTGCCTTAGGCCGAGACTCCACCAAAGCTGTGTCGAGCTGCGCGGAGTCGAGATGTGTTTTGAACAACCAATAGAATTGCGTTACTGACACAGCTCCACTCCGCAACGCAATTCTATTGGTTGTTCAAAACACGTCTCGACTTGCACAGCTTTAGTGGAGTCTCGGCCTTAGAGTGATAAAGCCGACAAACTTCTTTCACGATTTCATGCCACACATACTGAGGTGATCAACCGAACATTGTTATCAAGTGAGCTTTTTATTAACTTTTTAAAATTTTAGAACGATGTTTCTCTATTCAAATAATACTTGAAGCAAATAAAATTGAAGTCCCCATGAGCGCATTTCTTCCAAAAGAGTTTCAGTGAAAAAGAGGCATAAGCTACTATAAAAAAGATAATTCCTAATAAATTATAACATTCTGGAAGATTCCTGGAGAATCAGCCACTGAATTAAGCTTCGGCTCCATTTTATATACAGAGTGAGTTTCAAAGGCAAGATTGTGGCGCAAAATACGGGATGTAGAAAAATATGAATGTAAAAGTTGATGAAGAAGCTTCTTGTAAAGTAAGAGTTTCCTCAAAAGTAGGATGGTTAGGTTAGGATTCAAATATTACGATGTTGCTTTTATTTTCAAACTTTTTTAAATTTGCAGTTTGTTTTTCTCCCTCACACTCGCGCTTGACCGACTTTTTTTTTAATTTTAAAGCAACCCGATCTATTTAAGTAGATACTTCCTTTTCTTACTGGGCGTAATGTATAATAAAAAGTACCGACTTCAATAACAAATACAAAAAAGTTTAAAATAACCTTTCTTTCGGAAGTCGGTGGCTTTGATTTTTATTATTTCATTGACTATTGCCACCGACTTCCGAAAGAAAGGTTATTTCAAAGTTTTTTGTATTTGTTTTTGAAGTCGGTACTTTTTTTTAAAAAGTTTTTATTTTACCCTTTTTAGTTTATTTATTAAAAATTCAACCAAAACTCTTGTAAAATACAAAGTTTTCTTACATGATGTGCACTAATCTTGTAATCCGTCACAACGAAAAAATCCATATCTCTAAAACTACTGAACCGATTTTGATGAAACTTGCAGTGTACCCTAAGTTGAACAATACCTAGTACAACAAAAAAGTACTTAAATCGGACTTGTAGTTCCGGAGATATGCGTGCACAAACATAAAAACATACATACATACATACACTTATGAAATTTGGTAGGTACATTTGTTCAGACGCTGATATAGACTAACATATGCGAAAACTGGGCAGTTCTGATAATATTACATACATACGGGTCGAATTGATAACCTCTTTTTTTGAAGTCGGTAATAAAATTAATATTTTATGAGACTGAATCATTAAAATATTTCACATTACCTATATCTGGCTAGACGTACAATTACATTTTGTATCATAAACATAATCAACCTGAATGTTATTGTTCTCACTGATAAAACATAATATCTATGACAAGGATTTGAAAGTTCGAAGAAGACGTTACCTATCTTAGATTTTTTCACTTTTTTTTTAACATTTTGTTTGCTGTGATCAAATACATCTATCTAATATCTTTAAACGAGCAATTCTTGTATATTTATAATTATATAATCAGGATCTCGGAAACGGCTCCAAGGATTTTCATTAAAAGTTACAGATTAGGGGTTTTTCGGATCAAGGAATCGATTTATCAATTAATTGGTCCCAAGTTCGAGAAAAGCGTGGTTCCCAAGATATAGACATTTTAAAAACCGCGTTTTAAGAAGCGCCATCTATAATGCCATGACCGATGAGGGCCAAAAACAAAAAACCGAGCAAAGCTCGGTCAACCAGATATTTAAACTATATACGAGCAATAGACGGGACATCACGAAGAAAGTTGTGATCCAAAACTTTTTACCAATAGGTAAAAAGTCGTTCAGTCTATGCTATGCAACGCTAGATAGTGCTACTGACGCACGGCATCAACAATTTTGTATGACAATTTTCCCAATGCCCGCTCTATAAGTTCTTTTAAATCTCTTTGGTTGTGATAAATTGGGTCACAAAAACTTCGATCACCCTTCTTTATTTCTCTTAGTTTTGGCTGTCATCTCCAATACCGAAAAAAAATACAGCCTGTACATAAAAACTGAATAAAAGTCTCGTAAAACAAACAAAATACAAACCTTTATTAAAACATTCTTCATCAACTTTTTTAGGAAATTAACTTTCTTTCGTCAAGTTTTTATTTACGAGTTGTAGTATTCGTTCTTCTTTTTTGGTTTTATTTTTTGTGTTTTTATTTTTTCGTTCTGATCAATTGCTTTCTCTGATGATAATTGATATTATAGATCTTAGACTTCTAATGCTGGACGGATTAATACGTGATAAAATCATCGAATGAGTTCTCCCATCCATACTGTCAGACTTGTATTGACTAAAATGCACGGTCTCCATCAATAGCTCTTTACGTTCCGGGCCCAGGTTACTCTTTAGTCCCACGATCCTGGCAGAATGCTGGACGATTTTGAAAGACGTGAATTTTGCAGTTTTTAGAACATTAAGTTTCATATAATGATAGGGGAAGAGTCTATTGCTGTCAATCGGGTAAATCATTATAATATGAACGGGATGTTACTGAAAACCTTTTGATGGATAATTTTAATGTTACTTATACTACTAAAGATTGGTGTAAAGATAAAACAATACAAACAATAAAATTTGTCAATTACAGTGCTACAAAATATAGAAACCGTTGTGTACTGAACTCATTCTAATCAAAACCCATTGTTTCAGAAAGGAAAACTCTCCTGCATCCGTACCGAATCAGAATCCGGATCAGACAAAATGTCGTTACGACAATCAGCTTCCAAACAGACTTCAAAAAACTCGACACAACCGAGCGACTGCTCTTCTCAAGACCACAAATGCCCCTGTTGCTTCAGACCAGAGAAAAAAAAGAAATACAGAAGTAAGGAGAAAGAGTCAAGATTCTACAACAACGATGTCACATTTAAGGCTAACTTTAAGTATAAAAATACTACAAGACGAACTCATTCCATGAAAGAACATGTTGATAATAATCGTGTATCTTCTTTACGAAGAGAAACCAAAACCGCACAGACTTTGAGTCTTGTTGTCGGCGGCTTTGTCGCTTGTTGGCTTCCATTTTTCCTTTACTACCTCCTCACTCCTTTCATACCAAGTAATTACGTAAATCCAGTCCTAATGTACATATTAACGTGGCTAGGTTGGTTTAATTCCGCAATCAATCCTTTTATATACGCCTTTTACTCTCCTGATTTCAGAGTAGCATTCTGGAGGCTTACAATAAAAAAATGTAAGAGGAATAGACGTTAAGAAAATGTTAGTTATGTTTCGACTTGTAATAGGTACTTGCGTAGTTTATATTGCTGTAAATAAACGGGAATCAGCATCTGGTATAAAAGATCTGAGACAGACTGATAAGTTTCTTTTGCGTTTACACATACGATACTCGATTCTAACACTTCGGAGTAAGCTTTAGATTTATTTGCAGTGTGTTTTTCTACATTCATCTTTGAAATACGGATACGTAAATAATCGCGAAACATCTTTCTTACCGTATTTGCATTATTATTTGATCCCTACAGACTCGCTCCTTTAGATCTGTTTTATGAATCCATTGGAAAATACGTTATTTGCTTCCTCTATTTTTATGCTCAGTTTTTTTACTGTTTCCCGGAATATTTGGTCGCTCAGCTTGAATTCTATTTTGAATGCGAGCATTAAAATGGTAGTAAGATAGTTCACTGTGATATGAGGTTTTATATTTCCGTCGGTTATTAAGCTCCTACCTAATGTTGGAAATTGGTAAAATTGTTCGTGCATCGTAAAAAGTTTTTGTTGCTGTAGTGTGTTGTTTCGTGAGTTATTTTGATTATTTGGAGTTTTAGTTAACCTTTCAGTGTTGTTTTTACTGTTTCTTAGACTGCTGGCCTTTAGAACCTAAAAGTGACTAAACGAGCAATGGAAAGAGCTATGCTCGGTGTTTCTTTGCGGGATAAAATCCGAAACAAAGATATTTGGCAAAGCAGCAGATTCAATATAATCAATATTCTTAAATCTTAGAAAATGTTCTGACCCGTTAAATTGGCAGACGCATAAAAAAAGAAAATAGTTGCTATTAAAACATTAATATCTGTTTTAAATGTACCAAACTTCACAGTTTCTTCAGCTCATAAATCACACACATTCAACCTTTCCATAAATACGTCACAAAGTTACACAAAATCCTTTTCACTCAACTCGGCAGTAAAAAAGGGACCTCAAATCATAGTGGATTTAACAATAAAACCAGAAAATCCTTTTGAGAAGTACTCTGAAATATTACTGCATGAAGACTGTATCTATCAAAATTATGCTGTGGAAATATGTTGACTATTTGTAACCATTATGGATGACTAAGAAGTAACTTTCTTTTGCTTATATTTTCAGATAAATGTGTACGTTTAAGTTATTGGTCAATGAATAATAAAATATTGTTGTTATGCGTTATGAATTGCACAAAATGTTTAGTATTAGCTCAACTTGACTCACAGAATAATGGTTAATTAATGTTGTTGAAATTATAAATTTGTATGCTGCCAATGTTGAACGTGAGCAACTTTTCACATGATTGTTTAAACTAATTATGTTTTTATACAGTATCTATCTCAATTTGCACTGGAATTTGCTGTACAAATCACATTATAAAATTAAGGCTGATTTGTTGTTTATTAAGTTCTTAATGAGAATAATAGAGTGGGAGCCAAGTCAAGACTTCGTCAGTGATTTCCTCTCAAGCCATGTTAGTAGACTACATTTACATATTATCATATTTATACATCATCATCAGCCAGCCTGTAAATGTTCTCACTGTTCGGACACAGGCCTCCTCCTCTCTGTGAGAGGGAGTGGGCCATAATCCATCACGAGGGCCCATTTCGGGTTGATAGACGTAACATGTCTTCGAATTTATGGTTCTAATACGTGCCGGTATCCTCACGATGTTTTCATTTACCGTTTTGAGAGCAGTGGTAATGAAATGAATTACACAAAAGTAACGCGCCTGGCTGGGTTTGAACCCACGACCTGCAACTCGTTAGTCGAGACCAATACCACTGGGTCACCACTGCTCCTCTCATCCATCCATCATAATTATTTATATTATAATTATATTTCCACCACGGTACATTCTTCCGATTAGTTTTTATTCCTCATGATAGAATTATAGTAATCATATACCAGTTTTCAGTTGGGAAGAAATGAATGAATCTTTATGATACGACTCTCTCATGTAGTCTGCTAATTATCGCTTGAGAGGAAATTTTTCACGTAAAACTGTCATTGGCTCCCGCTCTATTATAACATACGAAATTGTAAATGGAATTAGAATATTAAATGTCACACAAAATGTTCTTTATACAGTCAATGTTGTTTACAACAACAAGATTAAATTATGATGTCATCCATGTAAGTCATTCACCACCAATTTACATCGATCTCTACCATCGTTGAGGTTTAAGTTTGAAGATTCATAAGTATTCTTCTGTTTCTATTAGTAACATAATATAAATGTTGGGACAAACATTTACTTTTATTGCTAAAGTCATATTTTTTGTATGATAAATGAAGCTGATAGAATCCTTTGATTAACTCAAGTCCTATAATACCAAGAAAATACAGCGATTTATTTCAGAGCCCATTTCCGTTGTTACTGGAAAACATCTAGGAAGATAAATGACATGAATTTACTTACAGAATAGTTTGTTCAGCTCTTTAGGCGTAGACATTTATTTATTACCAAATAATACTGTTGGAAAATGTTTTGGAAGACGACACTAAAACGAGAATATAAATATGAATAGAATACTGTTTTACTAAGGCGCCATCTCCACGAGCCAGAGAATCGCAGCGATATTACCGTCGTGCCACGTATTTCCATACAATCTCTATGAACACGTCTCCACACGGCGATATTATCGCGGCGATGCGACGAGTGGCAATGTGTGACATTAGTCGGGCGTATCGCCGCGCACTCGTGGCGCTCTCGCAGCGAGCGCGCGACGTACACGAGACGTCTCGCAACGGAATCGCCGCGCGCCCGCGACGAACGCGTTACCAGTAGTGAAACAAAACAAAACTATAGCACAAAACTCGTCGCGGGCGCGCAGCGTTTTCGTGACGATACGCTGTCTGGCGGAATAAACGCTCGTCGTGGAGATTCTCCGACAATAAATGAACGGACTCGCAGCGTTTCCCTCGCTCGTCTAGATGGCGCCTAAAGCTTGAACTATCTTATTTCTAAATTGTATTTAGACATTGATTTCTTTGAAAGACAGAAATTCTCGGAAGAGGCAATAATGTATTATTCGTTGAAAATTAACAAGAACGCCATCCAAAGACATTCCTTTCTTAATAACTTGAGACAATCTTCATTAAGATCATTACTGAAATTACAAAACTCGACGTTTTATATCAAAAAGCCGCTTACCAACGCGAAGTGGCTAAGTCATTAATTATTAATGGAGAGGACGCAAAATAAGCACTTGTATGAAAAATAGGGAAAACAAAGAAGCATTTAATGATACCTTGATTTGAAATTATGCCACTTTACGATGCTTCTCTTGAGAGAAGAAACTGACGAGTGAAATGGAAAAAAGACGTTAGGAAAGAAACATTAGTATTCAATTTTCTATAACACGGTGAGAGCCATTTATGTTACAATTGATTATCTAATTAAAGAAAAGCGATCGCTCGGGCTCTTTATCCATTCTAGCGCAGCATACAATCGGTAAAATAATAAAATTGATACCAAAATACATATACAATTACATGCACAATTAGCATTTTCACAAAAAGCAAAAATAATAAACAAACTTTATTTCGATTTGTTTTCTGACTTAATAGATAATTTGTATTAAACTAGACGTCGCGTACCTATTTTCATAATTAAAAATGCACCAACAAAATCTTGGTTTTATTTTAATGTTTTTAAATCAATCTGCAAAATGCTAGTTAAAGAAATCATAAAACTGTACACGCGTTAAATACATATTAAAAGACTTCTTTTTAAATAAAATCACTGAGCGGGGAAATGAAGATTCCAACATTTTTAAATTCAAATTAATAAAATATCATACGGAGAAAACATTTTTTTTTCTCTCTGTTGTCTCATTTTATAAGTCGTGAGGATTTCAAATTATTTTGTAAACAGTCCACGGGTGAAAAAAGATTTAAAAATAATTGCTCTAAGTTTGCATTGTAATAGGGAAAAACGCAGTGAAATAGTTTCTAAATGTGAAACAAAACTGAATAATCCAGCTACAAAAATTCAAAAACTGTTGTGAAAATTAATTAGGTTTAATTTTTCAACCTTTAGACTAACATGAAACGTTAAATTACCAAGAACTAGAACAGTATAAATACCAAGCACTTAAAGTGAAAAATTCAACCCTCGAAATGACCGCCATAATAAATTGTGTACAAGCGAATTTACTAAAACCCTCGTATTGTCACAAAGTTCCCATTAGCTGTGGGAAACACTTAATTAGCTTTGAAACACAATGCTTTATAACTGGAAAGTAATAAAGAATATTGCTGTAAAAAAGGTATACGTAAAATGGAGAATTAATTTTTAGAAATGTTGGAATTTTTTCCAGAATATGTGTGAATTGTAGTTTCTCTGGGGAATGTAGCGTTTATTTTTATTGTACTGCTATTTGTTACGTTGTCTTTTAGCTTAATCATAATAATTTTGTATAAGCCGTTATATAATATGTAGGTATAAGGTAATTTGCGGAAATAATTGTATGAAGGTATCGAAGGAAGCAGTAAGGGGAATTCCCCTTAAGTAATTTACTTACACACTTCCTTTCTTATTAGCGACATTATCGAATGATGTAAATTATTACACCATTCGAATGATATAAATTATTACACCATTCGAATGATATAAATTATTACACCATTCGAATGTCTAAATTATTACAACATTCGATACAGGGTGTGATATTTGTTCCAAAATCAGCGGGTTCAATTCCTGCCAAGGATTATTGATTTTTCTAAACTCCTATGATGCAGTTTAGTTTTCGTCAAAATCGACCTCGAAACTACTTTCAGTATTTTTCGGTAACTATTTTTCATGGTTTCGAATATTGCTATAGATCATTCACATTTAAAGTACATTTTATTTCTGGAACA